>OU015743.1:52731576-52767007 GCA_907169655.1 Acomys percivali | reverse complement strand
AGAAAGAAAGAAAGAAAGAAAGAAAGAAAGAAAGAAAGAAAGAAAGAGCAGAAACAGCATTAGAACATTGTAGGGAAGATGGGAGATGTAAAGTCTGGGAGGAAGCACAAGCTCCACAGGGAGACCATCAAAGCTTGAGAATCTGGACACAGGGGAGCGTGCACAAACTGATGGACCAGTCTATGACAATGTATGCAGAGAACCAAGACTCCTTCAGATGTAACCTATGGACTGCTGATTTCCACAGAGGCCAGGGGCGGGGGCGCTGCCGCTGAACCTCTGGCATGCACTTGGGTGCCCACTATTTATCCACGCCCTTTGGCAAGATGGCCTAGTGGGCACACAGGGAAGGCAATGCAGGCTATCTTGATGAGACGTAATAGACTGTCTGTCACCAGACAATTGGAAGAGGAGCCCACCCCCACCATCAGAGGTCTAGGGGAGGAGAGCAGGCAGAAGAGGGAGGAAGGGAGTGTGAGAATGAGAAGATAAGAGGGAGGGGATAACAATTGGAATGTAATGTGAATAAATTTTAATGAAAAGAGTATACACTAAAAAATAAAAAGAAACTGTGGTACATTTACATAATGGAATTCTATTCAGCTATTGAAAACAAGGAAATGTTTAAATTGGCAGGCAAATGGATGGGACTAGAAAAGATCATCCTGAGTGAGGTAACTCAGACCCAGAAAAATATGTCTTGTATATAATCACTTAAAATGGATATTTGCCACATAACCAGATAACCACACTATATAATACAGAGACCTAAAGAAGCAAAATAACAAGGAGGACTCTAGAGAGGATGCTTAAATCTCATTCAGAAGGGCAAGTAGAATAGACACTGGAAGCAGCTGAAGAGAAAGAACAGGAGGATAGCCTATCATAGAGGTCCTCTGAAAGACTTCCCCGCGCAGGAGATCCAAGCAGATGCTGTGACTCATAGTCATCTTTGGGGTGGATCACAGGGAGTCGTATGGGAGAGATTGGGGAATAGAAGAACCTGCAGGGGACAGGATTTCCACAATGAGACCAATGGACCCAACAAATCTTGGTTGGGGGGCAGCAGAGGGTCTGCAGAGACTGATGCACCAACCAAGGACTGTGTATGGTGAAGACCTAGACCCCCTGCCCAGATGTAGTTGATAGGCAGCACAGTCTCCTTGTGGGTCCCATAATACAGGGAATAGATGTTACCTCTAAACTGGACTCTGGTGCCCATTCTTTGATCACTTCTTTCTGACAGGGTGGCCTTCTCAGGCCATAGAGGTAGATAGGCTGGGGTCAGATGATAGGAGAGGAGGCCTCTAGCTTTCTGAGAACTGGGTTGGGGGTTGAGGGTGGAAGAGTGGAAGCTGGAGGACACCAGGAAGGGCCTACAATAAATAAATTAAAGTTTAAAATATTTACAAAAAGGAAGATGACCAACAGAGCCAAATAACCCGAGCCCAAAGGAGCTTGAGGAGATTGAAGCACTAACCAAGGACCATGCTTGGACTGGTCCTAGGTCCCCTACATAGACATAGCTGATGGAAAGCTTGGTCTTCCTGGTGGACCCTTTTAAGGGAAATGGGAGCTGACTCTGATGTGGGCTTTGTTGCCTGTAATTTGATCACTTACCATGGTGGTGTTGCCTTGATGGGCCACTGGGGAAGAAAATGCATTCAGTCATAATGAGAATTAGTGTGCTGGAGTGGGTAGGTTGAAGGGAGGCTCTGATTTTCTGAGGAGTAGGGGAGGGGTGATAGGGAGAAGGAGAGGGAGGGTAGGACAGGGAGATAAGGACAGAAGGGGCTAAGAGCTGGATGTGAAGTCAATTAGTAAATAAAATAAAAATAAATGTGACAATTCCAGGAAAGTTTTCTAAAGAAGGCAGCATGTTCATACTGGTCAATGTTAAGAACTCGGTTGACTTGGCTGCATACCAAGGATTATGAGATAACATGGACTTTTGAATAATACTAAGCCACCATATTTGAAGACAGATTCAAAGAGAATCATACCCCAGCAAATTTGTTATAGAAGAAATAAAACATTGTATTAACATAAAAGGTATATTAAGGATAAATAAAATTATATAAAATTTTATAGACTCTGGTGGATTTATTAGGTCTACTAAAAAATAAATACATATCCAAACACAGACTATTCTAATACATTTGAAAAGAATTTCTATATCCTAACAGTTGTAAACCTAATAAATTTTTACATTCAGAAGCCAGGATGTAATTATTGAAAGTTCACTTTTACACACAAATGTGAAAAAATTATTCTGTTTGGTTTCCTCGTTTGAATGAACATAGTAATCCCTATTACATTAAAAACTCTCCAAGGCTGCAATAAAAATTAGCTTTTCAGAGCCCTGTTTTGAGTGGGAAAGTCAACTGCTCTGGGTATTTATTGAAACAGGGACTGAAAGACTTAACTGTTCCAAAAGTCAAAATGAATTTTAGCAGGCAATTTCTGCTATATCAAGCAGAAAAATATCTTGAAAATGTATAATTGATTACAACATTGAGTGATAGATTTTGAGATTAACAAATCACCATAAAGCCTATCATAATATTAAAAATGAAGACAATATACTTGTCTCAATTGAAGCAGTCCGGAACTGGACAAAACCAAATCATTCTTACCAAACTAGAAACTGAAGAGGATTTAGTTAACCTTGAGGAAAAGGCAATCATAAAATTTCTCACTTGAGTAAAATGTCAAGACCATTTCTGTACTACCAAGAGCAGGGGCAGCGTGATCATAGTCATCATTCACTGTGCAATGGAGTTTACTGCAGCCGGTCCACTAAGTACTGATGATCACTGATGATGGCTTCCTAGAATTAAGTGTATCTGGGTATCTGTTTCGTTATTACGTGGAATTATCTTTGATTTCTCTACTTGCGCCTTCATTTTTATTACCTTCCTCATAGTGCTCAAAATTATATCTAATGGATTATACTTTTCAAGAAATAGCTTTTAGTCTTATTTTCCCATCTTTGAATTTTTCTATTTAATTATTTCCTAATCTTTCTACAAAGATTAATTTAAATGCACTTATTTTTACTACATTTTGAATTCTAACTCCAAACTATTGTAACAAGCAACTTGAATTTGTGAATTGTTAAAAATCTATCAGTGAGAAATTTGAAGTAAATCAGTCATCTCAAGTGGATGCAACTCGAGTGAGCTCTTCATCATGAGTAGGAGAGGCTGGGGTAAAAGACGAAGTAAGTGACCTGCTTGTTAAGTTCTTTGCATCCATCACTATTTTCCCTAGAGGATCAGATCTTACACTCAATCTTCTCAAGATTAAATAATGAGGCTGATGTAGTTTTTACATGTGATGAAGTCTACAATGTTTCTGATACTCACTGTGATAAGGAAAGGAAGGGAAGAGCTGGTGTTTTTGATTTGCTTGTGCTCACTCGCAGTGTGTTAGTTTATTGGCAAAAGAGTAAATCCACAGAGACCACTTTCCGGGCTTGTTTGATCAACTTGACAAGAAAATGGGATGTGATTCCAAATCATAATAGGGCAAGGAGATATGAATATACACAACTGATATTTTGAACTAAAACACCAAACAAGACTGGACAATTACAGAAATCCATTATTTGTGTAGCACGACAATTTGCCTTGTATTCACTTGTGAAATGCATTTTGTCCATTTTTTAATCCTATACTATCCTTTGAGCTGAACGAAGTGTTCCTACTTTCAGACTTCAACAGCTGACGTATATTAGAGCCATGCCAGTGGTTTCTCGCTTTAGCTTTTGTTTTAGTTTTCTATCCACATAAAATGTGGAGGCCAAGAGTGAGATGAGGGAAAAGTGTGGAACCATACTAGGTGGATAGGAATTAGAAACCCTAGAGTTTGTAGCCAACTGCATGTATATCCATAGGATTTTTTTGCTATTCAGAATCTTTTAATAAAACATTGAATATAGAATATGTATGATTCCATACATCCAGTAAGAGTCAATCTGTAAAGGAGAATGAATGAAAATCTTTTGTTATTTAATGCCTCTGGTGACCTAAAGTTTTAACAAACTGTCATAGAAGAATATACAAAGTCGATATAATTGGAGTACCTTGGTAGGAACATGTGTATAGATGGCATTTCTGTCTTGACTACAGCCACACAGAAAGGCAGCACACATGCTCAGTGGGAATACAGAGCCATATGTGGTGAAATAAAACACAGGACAAATGTACAAATACATCTGCTACTACAGATTGTTCAGCCTTTTAACACTCATAGATGTTGGTTTGGGGTCTGAATCTAACTGCATCCTACTGTTTTATGTATTTTTCTGTAGTTTTGTGAGATTAACTGAGCCAACTTGCAGATTTTTGCAAAATGTTAATTGTACTATCAACACTTAAAGTATCGGGGCTATAGCATAACTTTTTCATTTTTCTGAATGAACAACCATCAAAATCAGTTTAGGGGTTGGTGAGTCAGCTCAGTGAGCAAAGCCTCCTGCTGCCAAGCCTGAAGACTTGACTTCAATCCCCATAATCTATCCCCACAATAATGGAGAAAGCTGACTCTGAGATGTCCTCTGACTTTCACAGACATGTCTTGGACTATGCACACACACATACACAAACACACACACACTCACACACACAAATAGATGATAAATAGAGAGTAAATAAATAAATAGTAAATTTTGTTTTGGCACAGTCTCAAGTACTTAAAATATTTGTTAAAATGCCTGTGACAAAAACCTTACAACTGCCTTGTTGACATACAGTAGTAGTGTATATGACATCATGTTTTTACATCCAAAAGCCACTGCAGTTGACTCTCAGGAAATTGGCAAAATAGGCATGAGTCATTTTTAATAACTTTTCAATGGCTGCTTGTTTGTATATAGTGACTCTCTGGGCTCTCAGTGAAGTCTGTACTCCTTCTACAGAAGTGTTCCAATGTATCTCCCCAAAGAGCCCTGTATGTGAGCAGTCTCCTGGACCTACAGAGATGTATGCATAATTTCACAGAGCTTCTTCCTGATTGCATTTTTACTCATTACATTTCTATCTGAGAGCCCCTACAATAAATGTTTGGTTTTGCTATTCTTTGAAATGCTTTGAAGTGCCATTGGTTCCATTGATTCAGTTTTTGTAGATACTCAGGGTTTTAAGTCTCCAAGGATGGCTCTGACCATAGGAGCATTCTGACTTATCAATCACCCTGGTAAATGTCTCCTTAGATGGGTCGCCTCCTATTAGAGACATGGAGCTATTAACATCAACTATTCATTTATGTTTATCTTTGTTCCAAGTCTTTTCTACTTAAAACTTTTTATAATGATCTTAAAAATTAAAAACGTCTCAGCAAAAATAGCCAGCTCATTGAGGTAATCATTGCCTTAACTGTGTAGAGGTACATTGAGATGCTCCCTGTCCTCAGTAGAAACCTTAGGAATAAGCTTCCTCATAATTGGTTTCAAATGAGCATAGTCTCTCATAACATGAACTACAGAATCCAGTTTTTTGATGTTGGCTCATTGTCTCTCACCAGGGCAAAGGAGTACAAGATAGTCACGGCAGTCTGCCTTTCCTTAATCCAGACACTATTTGCAAGTGAGCTGGGAAATAAAAACCTTGGCTTAGTATTTATGTCCCAAAACCTTAATAGCCTATGAACAGGCTGGGAGGAGAGTTTGAGCAACAACTTTTGTCAGTGTGCTGAATGGAGACATCCACTGGCACTAAGGGCACTGGGGAAGTAAAACATAACCTCTCAAACTGAATAACTTAGCTAGGCTATTTTTTTCCTGTACTAAAGGTAAATCCCTCACATTATTTTTCAGAAGCTAGTATATATTTGTCCAAGTAACAGTCAACATTTAAATAATGGTTTGGGGCCTAGAAAGATGGCTAGGGAGTTAAGAACATGTACATCTCTGGGCAAGGTTGAGTTCATTCCAAGCCCCAGGCTATGACAAGTCACATCTGAATAGTACTCTAAGGCCTCAGAATCCAACACCAGCTTCTGAACTCCTGAGGCACCTGTACTTACATAAGGTCATACGCGTGCGCGCGCACACACACACATACACACACACACACACACATACACACACACACTTTTTTAAATGGTAACTTTCTTGAGGAGAAAACTTCTTTTCACCATGGCATCCCAACATCCTACAATTGGGAATATGGAAAGTTATGTCTTCCTTTTAATGACCACAATTCTGCTTATGAAGCATAAATAAAGTTCAGAAAAACTAACTTGAATTGTGAGACGCATGTTGATAGTGTAGGAAACCCAGTCATACCAATATGCTCAGAATATATTTTATACCCAGTGAATGTTCCAGGGAAATTTTTGCTGTTACCCTTGACTTAAACTGTACTTCTCACCAGTAGATAAGCACTCATCTGAGGAGAGTAGAAAATACAAAGAACCATCATTCTGCACCAGTCCTCTTTAGATGGGGTACAGTTTCAAAGCTCTTCAGGTCCCACCAACATTCAAGGTATAGAGCAATTTTTGTCCAAGAACAACATTCTGAGTTCTGAGGGAAACTGAAAACGAGAGGGAACACAAATTAAACAAAGCTTCATTGACTTCAGAACCTCACCAATGAGCTTGTTCTTTGGGACAGATAAATGTTAGCATTATACAGATGGATAGCAATAAAAGCCATACATAAATAAAACATGAAGGAATATAAAAAGAAGAAAGGGCTCAGAAAATATATGATCTACAGTTCTAAAGTGAATTTCTGGCAGAGTTGTTTTTTTTTTTTTTTTTTAAGAGAATAACCTTCCTACTTATTTCATAGCAATTTACAATCTACTGCAGGTGGTGAATCCCATGCTCATTTACCCAGTGGGCCTTCATTTTGAAAACACAATTAGAGAAATGTGGATATAATTCAATCCCATGCTTAAAACAATCCATATATGCAATAACGTGCTTAACTACAAGTTTATGAGCAAGATCCATCAATTTGCTAGAAATATGAAATCATTATATTCATACAGCATTCATTTCCCAATGTTAAAAGCAATCGCATCCTTTACTTTGTGTGATCAGCCTAGATATCACATTTCTCAATAAGTAAACACATTAATTTTGGTTATTCAAATAATTCTAGGTTTTTCACAAGACTTCAGAATGATTCTTATCTAAGCAATAAAATTGTTACTGAGAAAATATGTTAAACTCTTTTTTTCTCAACTATTGTGAACACTTAAAGTCATTTTTCAGCAGTTTGTAATTCATCTTCCAGCATTATTTCACCTCTACTCATGATAGATTTCTTTTGTGTTTTATCTTCAGTTTAAAATCAATTTTTAGACATGATAAAAGATATTACAGTTTTCTCTAGCTCAACTAGAATTTTCTCGACATCTTTGAAATTTAATGTATTGTTACCAGAACTGAATAAACATTCACAATTTGTAAGCAGGTTCTACAGAAATGAAAAGATCAATATATGAATCTTTCATTAGGTACATTTGTTGATCATGGTTGACAAAGGAATTGGTGATGTGGTGGGTGTAAGGGCTTTTGTATACTTCCATATTTTATATATATCCATAAAAGTTTATAGGTGGGTCAAAAAGGATAAGATACTATGCTATACAATGTAGCCTTCAAAAAATCTGAATGTTTTGTTAATATTTAGCTTAGTCACTTTATCGATAAAGACAAAAGCTTGATAGTCATTCTACGTTACTCAGTCTCTGTTTCTAAAACAATAAGTATTCAATTCAAAGTGGTCTCCATGACTGGATCATTTTCCAGCTGTATGAGAAATAAATTCATTCATCTGGGTCATTGAAAAAACTTAGGCATTAATACTTCACTTTATCATTTACTCATATGTATTTTTCTCTGTCCTCTTGTATAGGCATGTATATGTGGGTTCCCTCAGAGGTTAAAAAAAATACATCATGTCTTCGTAAGTTGGAGGTAGAGGTATTGTGAATCATAGTTGTTGGGAACCAGGGGTTCTCTGTGAGAACTGCAAGTATTCTCAACAGCCCCTCTACTTTTTAAAAATATATTTTCTTAATTTATTCATATTACATCTCAATTGTTATCACATATTTTGTATAATATCCTTTACTATAGGTATATTTTATTATTTTTTCTTTTATTATTGAAAATGTATTATAATTACTTCATCTACCCTTATTTTCCGTCTTTAAACAGTTCCATATATCTCTTCATGTTTTCTTCAAATTAATGGTTTCTTTTAATTAATTGCTCCTAATTATCCTATATATAAATTTAAGAGAAAAAAGTTCTTATTTGGACAGTTCTCCTCTTTGCTCTTACTCTAGTAATCAAGAAATGAATATGCTACTTTATGACAGTTTCATCCATTTAAGAAAACACAGTGCAGCAAAACAAAACAACTGTCTCTTCTATGACACGCCTATTACACTCAGCTTTAATATTTGATATCAAAGTTTGTTTGAAAATTAGCAATTGCCTTTCTTTTTATAGAAAATAGTTTAAAAATGTGTGCTTCTGTCTGTTTTCCTGGTCTTTGGTGAAGTCTCAAATAATACAAGAATTGACTTTGGTTTCTTGTTTTCTTCAGGAAAAATTATGTACCTTGCTTTAGTTTAGGGCTTTCTCCCAAACCCATTCTTTCCATTTTGTATAATCCTAGCCAAGTTTTCAGCTCAAAACAGTTGCTTTTCTGTCTTAAGCTCTTTAGAATAATCAAGATGACATGGAAATCTCATCTCTGAACTGCAATGCATTCTGAGATGTACATTATAAGTTCAATGCTGCCCACTTACTCGGCACTGATATGCTACTGTTTTTTAAATAATTACAAGCTCACTGTAAAAAGGGATTATCAAAAGTTTTTGTTTTTCTCTTACAACCCTTACAACACTGTCAAATACCAAATACATGCTTGGCATGCTGATACTCAATAGCACCCACCATGCTCTTCCAAAATATGTCATTTAGATCTGTGCTATGCTATTTGTATAGTTATTGGCAACATTCCCACATGTACACAAGAACAAACAAACAAACATCTGTGGATAGTTTTTATCATAAATCTTTGCTGCAATACACTTGATACACAGTAAATATATAGAATTCCTAGAGGAAAGCCAAAATGGTTTTGTTATTTTCCCAACTTCAGAACAATTGCCTGCTTTTGAAGCAGTGTGTCCACTGTGAGGCAAGAGAAAAATGAACCATCCCTTAGGAATCCTGATGTGAAGTTTGTGGAACATACGCAGTCTGGGTATCCTGCACCATGGGGAGTAAACTCTGGAACATTCCTAGGCTTAGTTTAGTGTGCTATTTATCAAATTCCATCACGCGATTGTCAGAGTCACCAATATTTTCTAAGAGTCTCTTCTTTAAGTATTTTAAATTTAAGAAGCAGCTCAGGATTACTTTCAAGTGTCCCAGTATCTGCAATTCTTTAACTGTGTTTTTTGTTTTATGTTTTTTTCCCCTCACTTCCCTAGGTTGCTAAGTCTATTTTCTACGGACAATGCATTTAAGTTCCTGAAACTTTCCTGTCACACTCTGCTCTATCTCATTCATTTACTTTGTTACCTCATTGCTGACCTTTGTAGCATTCCTTGTCAGTTTAATGTCCACCTATCTAATGATGCTTATGTTTTCTTCCTACAGCTTCATGTGTCATTGTAGTCAAATTCCTTTACAGTGAAACTTTTACTTTGTATTTAACTTATGACATCTTTTTCCAAGAAATTACCATGATATCTATAGAAAAAAAAGATATTTACAGAAATCTTACATTTACCATCAAAGGTATATAAATATTAGGATTCATTCTAGAAGTTACTATAATCCAATAATTTTTATCCACCCAATTACATTGCTTGGTAAGAAATAATGAGCAGTTTTTTACCTATTTTATTTATTTTTATTTTTATTTTTTATTTTTTGTATTGCTTTTTCATTTCTTTTTTATTTTTATTATTATTTTTAAACACTCAGCAATCTATTGCAGCATACTCATGTGTGCTTTGCAAGTATACTTTTCTTTTCTTTTTTAAATATATTTTATTAATTTATTCATATTACATCTAAATTGTTATCCCATCACTTGTATCCTCCCATTCCTCCTTCCTTCCCATTTTCCCATTACTCCCCTCCCCTATGACTGTGACTGAGGGGGACCTCCTCCCCCTGTATATGCTCATAGGGTATCAAGTCTCTTCTTGATATCCTGCTATCCTTCCTCTGAGTGCCCCCAGGTGAGTTAACCCAGAAGCAGAAAGAGTCAAACAGTATATACTCATTTATATCTGGATACTAGCCCAAGGGATATGTCCCATGAAAGTCTTCACTTACCAGGAAAGTGAGACAGAGGGGAGGACATCCTATTGGGACACTAGGTGAGAGAAGCATGGGAGAATGGGGAAATAGAAGAATCCAGAGTATCCTAAAAACCTACAAGAAGAACATTATGATGGGCAGATCTGGGCCCAGGGGTCCTGCTCAAACTATGGCACCAGCCAAGGGCAATATATGCAGTAAACTTCGAACCCCTACCCAGATTTAGTCAATGGACAGGACATTCTCCACAACTGAGTGAAGAGTGGAGTCTGACTTTCACACAAACTCTTTTTTATTTTTAATTGTATTAATTTATTCAGATCACAACTTAATTGTTAACGCATCACTTGTATCCTCCCATTCCTCCCTCCTTCCCGCTTTCACCCTATTCCCTTCCCCTAGGTCTTTAACCTAGGGAGACCTCCTCCCCCACTATATGGTCATAGGCTATCAAGTCTCATCTTGGTATCTTGCTTATTTTTTCTTTGAGTGCCCGGGTTGCAGGGGTGTCTGCTCAAACTATTGCACTAACCAAGGACAATACAATAGTAAACATAGAACCCCTACTCTGATCTACCCAGTGGACAGGACATTCTCCACAGTTATGTGGAGAGCAAGGACTGACTTTGACATGAACTCTGGTGCTCCATATTTGACCAACTCCCGTTGGTGGAGAGTCCTGGTGGCACTCAAAGAAAGAATATTTTATTAATTTTAAAATTCTATTGTAATTTATTCAGATTTTACCTCGATTGTTATCCCCTCACTTATATCTTACCATTCCCACCCTCCTCTCTCTTCCACCCTATTCCCCTCGCCTAGACCTCCAACAGAACGAGACCTTTTCCCTGACCATATGACCACGGCTTATCACGGAGGGAGGGTGAGATCTAACATAGGTCTTCTGTAGGTAATCAGAGCTGCATTGAGTTCATGTGTACAACATCCCAGTCATATCCAGAAGATACTTCACAACATTCTTCCCCATGCCCTGGTTCTGATATTCTTATACCCATCTTCCACAGGATTCCTTGGATCTTGTGTATATGAAGGAGTCATGATTGCTGTAAAATGTTCAATTCACAGATGAACATTCACAGTCACTTGCTCATTATGTTGAACAGTTATGAGTATTGACATTAACTACTACAAATTGCAAGAAGAAGATTCTATGACTAAGGTAAAGAACAACAAAAATCCAATAAAAATAACTCTTAAAAGGTAGCTTTACAACATGACCATTTACAAAAGCATCGATGGTTCATCTGCTATGACCTGTAAGAAGGCATCAAACCTTACAATGGAATAGTCCTCAAGTTCAATCAAGAGACTGGTTATGCGCACAGTTGTGACACCTATGTACCAGACAACTCAACTTATATGAAAGTTCAGTATTGAATCATGCAGGAACCAACATTATATAAGAACATTAAAACCTTTTCTCCCACAGAAACACACATAGAACCTCTGACATTATAAAATCTAGCTACTATGGAAAAAAATTCCTGTTGTAAAACAAAACTTTCTGTGTACTAAAATCGAAGTGGGTAGTGTCTTTATCAATACTGTCACCTTATGTAGCTATGGAGCACAGCCACAAACAAAGACTATAGCCTGCATTGCTCTGGATGCCTCTGGGTCTACTTGAACAATAACATATGGAGTTAATCCATGGCCAGAACTAAGAATTTCTTTTAATAACCTGTGTCTTCTGGGAGTAGCATGGTTCACCAATGTATGGCGCCTATGTTTGAATTTCATTATTTAAACTGTTTTTGTAAAATTAGCTTATAAACTAATCGGTTTTTATAAATATATATATATATATATATATATATATATATATATATATATATTGGTAAAGCCACCTCCTGCTCCACTCTTTTCCTCAATCCCCAACCCTCAGTGTCACTTAAATAGTTAAAACAGTATCTGTCCTTTCATGTAACATCTGTTGTTCTGCTATTACCTCTTATATTTTTACTTGTATTTAAGTTCATAGATGTTCTTACCGTTTCCCATACACACTTCATTTTGGGTAATCATTCTCCTGACTCCCTACACTCCCATGCACATCCCTCTACTGATGTGTTTAGACTTTTCTGCCCCATTATCCTCCTCCTTCTACTCACTTAGTTTATAAGCCCCTATCCTTTCCTTATCAGATCCCTCCCAATAGTTTGGTTCTTGGTTCCTGGTTTGCATTTTCTTATCATCACACAAAATAAAATATTTGAAGCTTATAAGCATGTATGAAAAAGAACCTGTAGAACTTAGTGTTGTAGCCTGGCTGAAGACATGCAGTGTAAAGTTTTCAAATTTCACCTATTTCCCTGAAAAAAAATATCATTTACTCTTTAGAACTCAGCAATATTCCATTGTGCCACATGCCACATTTTAGCATCCATTCAACCGCTGATGGACATATAGGCTGACTTGATGATTTAAGGTATTGGAAATAAAGCAACAATGAACACAGATGCATAAGTGTTTCCATACTAAGATAAAAAAAATGTCTAATAATATACAATGATATATAACGAAAGTATAACGATACTTTGTTGAAAATGTTATAATGAGATCCATTATTTGGCATTATAAGTAAAATTAATAATAACAACAACAAAAAGAGGAAACACATTATTATGAATTAAATACTCAAAATATTTTGGAAGGTGGCTAAGAGAAGCCTTCATAATTAACAGACTGGATTTGGAAAGAGCAGACTGTAAACTTGTAAAGCAATATGAGCCCTGGAATTACCAGCGGTTGAAGTAGAACATAAGACACATATTCAGTGTGAGTTCATCTTGAATGGATGTGAGGAGAGGGAATAATGCTTTTCTTCTGTAATTACATAAATGAGAGTACCGTTCATTGAAACAGGAGAAAATCTGTAATTTGTAAAAGCCATTTCTTTTCTCATTTTTGTTGGCTATTTGAAGTGTCCATGTGGAAATGTCAAGGAGACCTTAGAAAATCAATGTTATTAAGTCAAAGGCAAAATTCTTCTCAGGATGGTCATGTCAATGGCAAATGACCTGGTTAGGATGAGAGTGCCTCAGTCACGGCCATAGGGGAGGAGAGTAAAGGGAAAATGGGAGGGAGGGAGGAATGGGAGGATACAAGAGATGGGATAACAGTTGAGATGTAATATGAATAAATTAATAAATTATATTTTTTAAAAAGTAAAAAATAAAGAGGATTATAAAATTTAATCATAGTTAAATAAAGTTGAAAACGCCAAATATGTCAAATGCTCTGCAAGCTAAAGTGGAAATAAGTAACTATTTGGTCACTCTAGGCAAAATTCCTACCTGAAAATACTTACCCATAATTAGGGAGCAGATGTGGTATTAGTTACTAATATCTCCCTTTCGAGTATTGACAACTGTGAAAAATACCATAAAATACTTTTTGTTCTTGACAAATACAGTACCTCTGTTTCAAGATGACCATATTAACCTGATGTTATGTCCTGTGCATGTTTATTCTTGCTACTGTAAAATAAGTTACTTCCATTGACTTTAGGTGATATAGTAATACACAAAAATTATGACTCAGTGTGTCTCAGAATGATATAAGTTCAATCTTCAAAGTGAGATTTCCCCTTTACTTCAGAAGCTCTTAGAATTGTACTTTTATTGCTTTAGCTATTTCTTTTCCAATGAACAATTTCACAAATTTATGAAACACTGTAAATTCTAGAGTTGTGATGTTTCCACTGTAGTCTCCACTTCAAAATGACTTGTTCCTTTCATATCACTCTGTGAACACCAATGGATGTCATTCTAGGAGCACCCAGCTCCTAATTCAGTGATTCTGCTTTTAAGCAGGTTCAAGTTTATGGTGTATGTTGCATAGGAATGAAATGTATTTTTTTGTTATATATGACCTAATCTTTTTTTTCTTATTGACAAATGACCCTTGAATTCGGGCTCTGAAATTTAGCCTTTTTGTTGCTACTACACATACCACACGATGATTTGCTGTGTGAGCAGAGAAAAATAAATGGGTTCCAATGAGTGTAGATTACTTGAGTCAGTGAATGAACACTTTGCAAATATTTTAGTATATCCATTGCAAAGCCACTAGTTAAAATGGAGGCTAAAATATAGAAACTCGTTCTGAATTTGTAATATATACATATGTCAGTTAGTGGAGAGACATCCATTCTGCTTTGCGTATAGAATGTAATCTCATGACTGACATTTGATTTCGGTTTTTGGGGTTTTGTTTTTTTGTTTTTTTGTTTGTTTGTTTGTTTGTTTAATGGGCTACTAGAAATTTTATAACAAAGTAACTACCCATCACTGCTTCTAATCTACACATGTTAATCCATTAGTTATAGAAGTGTATTTGTTTTATTTTAGTTTCTTACTACTGGCTGATTTTCATAGTTAATACAAGTTAGGTTCTTCTAAACATAGAATTGGATAATTGTGAACCTTTCTGTTAGTATAAATAAAGAGTTAAGCTTTGGAAGCTTCTGCTCACAATGTTTCACCAGCCAATGCAAAACTTTCTTTTACAGGACCTTCTGTGTATGTATGTGTACTTCCTCTGTTCTACAACAGCGTGTGCTCGAGCACAGCTTCTCTATAATGAATTTACTTTGTAGTATATGCAGCTCCTTGTACTCTTCAGTGTCTGGGAGAGCCTTAGAACTGCACAGTAGAAGCATTGTAAAACATTCATGACTAAAGAAAAAAAATCACAAGATAAAAAGTATGTTATAATAAAGGGTCCATTGAAATACTATTTAAAATGTGAGAGATGAGTCAGTGAGGAGAGTTTGTTCTTGCTTGGCGGGAAACAGACATTGTGTGTCTCAAAATTCTCTGTTTCCTGCTTTCTTTATTTGTCTTCAAGGGTCTCGAGAGTACCAAAAATGATATGTGAGAGCACTAGGAAATTTCAACAGGAAGATTGATTCACAAACATCAGCCCACAGGTAATGAAGACTCTTTATTTCAAAAAATCATAAAAGACAAGATGTCCTATATTTTGAAAATATCTACCTGTGACCAAGTTTTCCAGTTGTAATGGTGGTGTACCTGTACCTTTCTGGAGCCAACATCCCAAATACGTCTTTCCTAGAGAGAAAAAAAAGAGAAAATGGGTGAGAGGAGAAAACATTCCTTGGGAGCTTTGTTGTGTATAGACAGTTGACAATGTCTAACTGTACTTCTGTAATAACCAGATGAAAATACTTATTTTAAGTGGTAAAAAATAAATATTTGGGCACAAATTAATCTGGTGCCTCAAATTTGACCATGTCCCCTGGAGGGGAGACCTGGTGGCACTCAGAGGAAGGACAGCAGGTCACTGAGAAGAGACTTGATACCCTATGAGCATATACAGGGGGAGGTAATCCCCCTTAGGAACAGTCATAGGGGAGGGGAATAAGGGGAAGATGGGAGGGAAGGAAGGATGGGAGGATACAAGGGATGGGATAACCATTGAGATGTAACAAGAATATTAATAAATAAAAAAGGAGAAAAAAAAAAGGAAAAAATTCTTATGTTTACCTGAGTAGCTTTGAAACAAATTGATCAAAACTCAGCCATGACTTCCTAATTTTCTTGAAACAATAGAACCAAAAGCAAAGTCTTGGTTCTTACACAGATGCTTTTTCCATGAAAAGAATAACTCAAGTTTATGCCCTTGCCTTGACATCCTTAGACGGTTTATTATACGGAGTCATAAAATTTCACAGAGCTTAAGAAACATATGGCCTTATCTAACTATTCTGCCTTATCTATCTATAGAATCTTATCTGTCTGTTAAACCTAGGATATATATTCTTGTGATAAAATAGACTAGTAATTGACATGACCATGATTTGATCAACTAACAATTATATTGCGCCAGAAGGCTGAAGAAGATGTTCCAACACTATAGCGAGCTTTTGGTGACTGTTCAGGTAGCAAACTGTTGCTGTCCTTTTCTCATTTTGGAAGCTGCTAACCTGAACTTCCTGTCTACTCAGGTAAATAATTTTATTCCTTCTCAAGTCTCTGATGAGTTGAAGACCAGATAGTTTAGTTTCACAATTAAGCTTAGTTGTTTAGCGATTAAGATACATTTAGGTCTAGATAGATGTTTTAAATTGATAATTATGAAATATGATATATTGATTTATATTCAGAATCTTACACTCACCAAAACAGGAAAGATTTTTTTTCTTCAAGGCTGCCAAATAGCCAAAACACTAAGAATGCAACACTTACATAATTCCTGATAGTTTTGTGGTTCTTCTTGCTGCAGTTATTCTATTGTATATATGTGAAAACTATAAATGTATATATAAAAAATAATAAAAGAAACATATGGCTGTTAAATAGAAACTGGAAGGCTGGGTTTATTCATGTTTACATTAACGTTGAATATACACTTAACAAGAAAATCTATACATGGTCTGTTAGGATACTTAGATACCAACAAGTCTTACCCACAAAGTCACACGGGAGAAACTGGAGGTAACAGAAATTTAAGAGTCTAGCATGTCCACAATGGTTATTTAAATCATGATTTCACTAAATACATGTTTAGCTTTAGGCTCAGACATTTTATACTGAATTTAATTATAGAACACCTTAAATCATATTTGTTTGTGAAGTGGTATCCAAATGATTACATCAGAAATATGTCTTTCAACTTTCCAAGTATATTGTGATTCAAATGAACATCATAATGACTGATTTTTCTTGTACTATTTTCACTTCACTTCCTATAATTTCTATTTGTTAGTCTTTGTTATTATTGCTTTTGACAGACATTTTCAGAAGCTGTGTACTTTTAATACAGAAATTTTTCTTTTAACAAGTACGAACTCATACAAAGTAGGTTGATATTTAATATAAGACTAGATGTGAAAAAAGATAGTTTTGATCAGGAAGTACCAGTGGGTTTACCTTGACAATATTCTAAGGAGTTCTGATTTTTCTTTATTTTTACACACAAGGTGACTGTGAAACTAATACAGTTGTCTTCGATTTTCTAAGGCCTGGAGGTAGTATAAGAAAACCTTTGAGATTCTCATGAGTAACACTAAATAAATGGTTGGCACACAGAAACTATAAAAGTGTTTGCTAAAAGGCTGAATGCTGGAATTGATTTAAATAAGACTTTGAAAGTATTTTATAGGCACATCTGTATTTTCTTTTCATATCATATTTTTATAAACATTAATTGCTTGATCTATAATGTGTTAAAATTGCTAGATGATACAGTTTCTGCTTTATGGGGCTCCATATTAGCAAACAATGCTGGAGTTTTATAATTTTAATATTAATAATCATTATGCTTGTTCTAGTCCCTGGGCAGAGTGTTATAGGATATTTGATTATTGCACAAAGAAAACTTAATTGTTAGCAAGATATAAAAGTTTAGATGGATGCCAGATGCAGTCAGGTGTGTCCTGACGAGATGCAGTTTGAATGTGCCTCTAAAATCCCTGGTAGACGAGAAAGGTAAAGAGTGGAAAGTTCCGCCTATTTTAAGGCAAGTTGCTGGGGAGAGGTGTTATGGTCTTTGTCAAGTCAGCTGGGTGTCCTCGAGCTGCCCCACCATAAGGGTGAATTGGTTCAGCTTCTACTGACTTGCCTTGGAGCCCCTCCCCCTCCACCATGATGATAGCATGGTTCCTTATGCCTAAGGTAGAGGGGAGGAGCTAGAGATTTCTTTTATATGAAATTCGACCTTCAGTAAAGCTCTTTTGCTCTCTTCTTTGACTTGGAAGATCCTTTTTTTTTTTTTTTTTTTTTAATTTGAGGAGCTCCAGGTAAGAGATAGAGATCCTTTCTCTGGGCTTGCAGGGGCAAAAGAAAAGCAGCTTGCAGGACACAGGTAACAGAATTCTGGGAAAGAGAGCTAATGAGCACTCTTGGGTTTGGAGGGGAAGAGAAAGATACAGTAGCTAGGAAGAATGACACAGACAGAAAGACAGTCCTAAAGAACTGGTAGTTTAGCTGGAGAATAGGCCTGTAAATATTTCACATATAAGAAAATAAAGTTACCTCACTGAGCTAGCATATTTTCCCCGCCTGAGTTTATACCTCTCATGTATTTATTAGTATAAAATTCAGGTAATTTCAACAGTTACAGAAAACTTTGACTGGGAGGTCAATAATAACCTCAGAATGGACACCAGTGTTCAGCTTGCATCTTTCACTGGAAAAAAGGTCACAATTAAAGGTAGCACTGTACCCGGGCGGGGGCACCTCCAGGGTTCCCTCAGAACTCACTTGCTTAGCAAGGGCTTCTTCCATGGATTCACTTAAACAGCTGGAAGTGGGTTTGACTCCACTCCTTTTGTTTGTTTGTTTCTTTGTTTGTTTGTCTGAGCATCTTTTCTGAGTCACATGTAAAGGAAATTCACTACAGATAACATTGTCAAATTCATTATTTTTTCCAAAATACTGTGGTCTATACAAAGTGGCTAGTCTTGGGCAGACATAAACTTGTATTGATTATTAGAATTGATATGAAGAGATATTTAGTTCAGATTCAATTTTCTTTAAAGAAGGAATGTCTACAGGATTTTCTGGCACACTTATAGCCAGAATATTTCAGGTAGAACCATTCCCTTCTATAATAGAAATTGTGATGTTACTGTGCCTAGAAAACTAGTTCTAGAGTCCAGCACAATTTCCTCCAAAGAGATCATTTCCATAGAAACCGAACAAAGAGGAATATCCCTTACACATTCTCGAACGTATGGACTATGGATTATGGTATCACTTTAGAAAATAGAGCTGTCGTGACAAACATCAGCACTGGAAACACCAGAAGAACAAGGCCTTATGAATCAATAAAGCAAGGCACATATGATCTCCCGGAGACTGAAGCAGGAAGCATGAAAAAGTCCACACACTTGCTGTGTTTACTAGCTAAATTCATTACAGATGACCCTTAATTGATAGCCTGGTACTGTCATGCCTGCACTCGTGGATCAATTTTATTAATAAAGGAGACAGTGACATGAGTATTGAATTGTCATAAAACCCTGGTGTTCCTTCATTTTATACCTATGAAACACAGCCTACAATGAATAACTGAGTTCTAAAACAATGAGAACATAAACTTAACAACAGTCATTCAGTTATAAAAGTTGGTGACCTTGGAAGGAAGCTGTAATATGACCAAATCTTTGTCCTTGTTATATACCTTTCAGATAGGAGACTCAGAGAAAATATGCCTGAAACCTTCCTCATCACACACATACACACACACACACACACACACAGACAATGTACACAGGCAAACATAGAGAGACACATGTACACACACAATATACACAAACACACTCGCCATATACACACATACACACACTGTACACACACACGCTATATACACACAAAATACAAAGTGTGGTAGTGAAGGCAAATTGCTTCAGACATGTAAGTTTGTAACAACCTTTTAAGTGGTAAGACCTTTGACACATCTGTCAAAGTTCACATATATGTATTTGAGTCCACTGTGAAGTGAATATTGAAGAAAAAACAGAAAAACAAAAGCAAAAAAACCTCATTTTGAAGGCAAATGGGTGGAACTAGAAAAGATCAACCTGAGTGAGATAACTGACCCAGAAAGACATGCATGGTATATACTCACTTATTAGCAGTATTAGTCAAGTAATACAGGATAACCATACTACAATAAACAGACCTAAAGAAACTAAACAACAAGGAGGATATTAGGGAGAATTCTTAATTCTCAGTCAGAAGGCCAAATAGAATAGGTTAGAGTAGACATCAAAAGCAGTTGAAGAGAAGGAAAAGGAAGGGAGCCTACCATAGAGAGATTCTCTGAAAGACTCCACCAAGCAGGGGATCCAAGCAGAGCTGAGACACACAGCCAAACTTCAGGGTGGAGCACAGGGAGGCTTACGGAAGAGTTGAGGAATAGATGGACCTGAAGGGGACAGGAGCTTCACAAGGAGAGCAATGAAGCAAACAAATCCAGGCAGAGGATGGGGGTGCTGCAGAGACTGATGCACCAAAAAGGAACATGCATGGTGTGGACCTAGATCCTCTGATCAGATGTAGTAAATATGCAGCAGTCTCCTTGTTGGTCCCATAAAGTGGGGAGTACAGACTATTTCTGATGTAGACTCTGGTCCCCAAAGGTTGATCACTTCCCCCTGGTTGGGCAGGCTTGCCAGGCCACAAAAAAAAGAAGATGCAAACAGTCCAGATGAGAGTTTATAGCCTGAGGTCAGATGTTAAGGGAGGAAGGCTCTCCTTTCTAAGCACTAGAGGAGAGAGGGATAAGTCACTAAAGTCTGAGAAATAATGAGCACAACAGATGTCATAATTACTCACATAACTGTAAATCAGCGCATCAAAATTAAGATTTGGTTTAAAATGTAAAATAAACAACTAGTGGAAGATACTCATAAGAATCACACAATGTATTTCTTCACTGAAGTCCAAGCTAAACTGAAGTCATTTTATTTGCTGTTTATTGAAATCCAGATTTGAAGGTCCAAGAAAATTTTTCCCTAAAGAAGAATTGTCCTGACACTTTGTTTCTGTTTTTATCTGTTTGCTTGCTGAGACAGGGTCTCTCTGTGTTGCTGTGGCTTTCCTGAACCTCATTTGTAGACCAAGCTGGTCTCAAATGCACAGAGGCATACTTATTTCTGCTTCCTGGGTGCTGATACTAAAGATCCTGGGTGGATCTTGGGAGACGACCGTGCAGAGGAATACTCATGGGAACAAGAGGGATGATGTGGGAAAGGATGACGGAAGAGAGTACTGGGAGAGACAACTGGATTGAGGAAGGGCATCTCTGGATAAGCTAGAAACCTTGGACAACGGAAACTTCAGAAACCTAGGCGACCCTAGCTAAGACTCCCAGCAGTGGAGATATGGAGCCGGAATCAGCCATCTCCTGTAAGCAGGCAAGACTTCCAACGGAAGGATTGGGACGCCAGCCAAACCACAAAACCTTCCACCCACAGTATGCCATGCCTACTACATGTAAAGAGGTAAAAGATGAGGCCGACTTGGATGGGAGGACCAACCAATGGCTGGTCCAGGTTGAGACCCTACCATGAGAGGGAGTCCACCCCAGAACTTTTAATGATTTTGGTATACCTGAAGACAAAACCTAGCATAAATATAATCAAAGAGGCTTCACTCAGCAACTAATAGAAACGAATGCAAACACCCTCAGTCAAACATTAACGGGAGCTTGGGGAAATCTGTGAAATTCAATCCTGTGAAGAAGGATTGAAGGAGTCTGAGGGGTCATGGACACCATAAGAAAGCCTGCACAGACACACACGCACACACACACACACAGACACACACACACACACACACACACACACACACACACACACACACACACACACACACACACAAAAGCCCAAACAAACAAAAATGCAACCTAACCTGGGCCTATAGGGTTACATAGAAATGGAATGGCCAATCAAAGAGCATAAATAAGATTGATCCAGGCCCTCTGCAGATATGTAACAGTTGTGCATCTGAGTCTTCATGTGGGACTTCTAAAGTGGGAGCAGGGCCTGTCTCTGACTACACTGTCTGCCTTTATATGTGTTCCCCCTAACTAGGCTGCCTTTATCTAGCCATGAGAGAAGATGTTCCTAATCTTACAGCAACTTGATATGCCACAGCTGGTTGATATACAGAAAGGGAGGACAGGGAAGAGAGGGGGGAGGGAAAGCTGCAACAGAGATGAGAAGTAAATAAATAATTCACTTAAAAAAAAAAGATTAAAGGCACATGCTGTTATGGTAGACCTTGTCTTGACATTTTGATGTGGCAAAGTTTTAGTTTTCTAAGCCTCTCTTCCTACCCCTCAACAGCCATCCTTTCTGGTGATCACCCCTATGCATGTTTACCTTGCCTGTTTTGTAGTACTTACATCATCATAAGATCATAAGATATGTGGGGTTATCTATGAATTCTATTTTTAAACATAGTTAAAGTGCCTTCTAGGATAGACAGGCTATAAAGTGCCTTCTAAATATTAATATTTATATAAACAGAATAGTGATGTTCTGAGCCTTGAAAGTTAAATTTAATTGTCAACATGACACAGTATAGAATCATCACAGAAAAGAGGCTCAGTGAGGAGTTTTCCAGATCACGAGACCAGTGAGGATGTCTGTGAGGGATATTTGTTTTATTTACTTACTGAACTGAATGTGAAGACATAGGCAAAGCAGCTAGTATCATGTGCACAAGTCCTGTTAAAAACAAACTAGAAAAAAAGATATGAGAGTGGTGTGAGAGAAAAGAAGGGAGGGAGAGAGGAAGAGTAAGAAGAAAAAAAGAGCAAAAGAGAAAGGAAGGAATAAGGAAGGAAGGAAGAGGGAAGGAAGGAAGGAAGGAAGGAAGGAAGGAAGGAAGGAAGGAAGGAAGGACGGAAGGAAGGAAGGAAAGAAGAAGAAGTAGGAAGAGGTTACTTGGGAATAAAAATAGTATCAGCAGATGTGGTACAAGAATGAGAGAAGGTAATGAGGGGTAAAATAGTAAATATGACCACAGTACATTGTCTACAGGTACAAAATACAGGCTAATAAAAACATCAACCTTCACACATCTCATCCTTAAAGTCATTAATAGGCCATTTCACGCAAGTACATAAAATATTTATTAAATTTCTTACAAATTTGACTGTATACAGAGCTAAAACAAACACAGGTTCTTACATGCATAGACTCATGTTTATATAGAGTCCTGAGGTTTAAAAGTTTATAGATGAAACTAAAGGATTATGGGCCTGATGTAAGATTGCTCTGACTATGCAAGTACATTGTGCTCTGTTCCAGTGACAGCAAAGCTTTCTCCATGTACCTTCTTATCACAATGTAATGTGCATTTATTAGTTATCATAGGAAGTCAGGAAGTGTTTGGGTTTTAACTGTTAGTTTCTAGTCCAGTTCAATAAAGCTACAATGCCTTACATTTTATATGCATGAAAAGTACTTTTAAAAATCGTAATATCTCCTGTGAACAAAACCTTTTATATATTTTTAAAAATTTAAAATAAATACACTAATAAGAAATTGAGTACTATATTTAATATGAGTGGACACTGCCACTTTTTTAATATTATAGTTATTTAAAATGTACAATGTGTGAAATATAGGTGAAATTTTTGAAGTATTTAACAAGCAAACCTTTCAATGTGGTTATTTTTAAAATAGATAATTTTTTCATTTATTGGAGTCTTGAAATTATTGACATGGCTATTTTTTACCATCTTCAAAATACCTAATTGATGTAATAAGTGTCCTTATCTTCAGAAAATGATAGGGTCTAATGTTTAATATTAGGGCAAATTAATTATTATAAAAGCATTACCAACAGAAGAACAATATGTTTAGAGCATTATAATTCTATTTTTTGAATGGATTCATTTTTTAGTTTGAACAGACTTTATAACATTACCAAAATGAATACTCTTTAATACAATTGTAACCAGCCTTTCCATGAATGGAATAGAAAGGAACATAGCAAAGTTTGACATAGTTTAATTTTTGGAATCACTGCAAATTCAATAGTAGTTATCTCCTCCCTTAGGTACAATATTTAAGGGAATTAAAATTCCCCTGAGAAATATTGGAATTTTCTTTATAAAATATAATATTAGTAATTAGTATGAATGTGTCTATTATTGTTTGTTACTGTGAAAAAATTCTTCCTAGTCCCATGTTTGTTTGTCTGTTCTCTTGCCAGTTAAATATTAGAAAAGCCAATATTTAGAGACTGTACCACAAATGCTATTCCTGGCTTTTTTAACCATTTCCCCCAATTTTATTTGGGCCCCTACAAAGGGACTATTTACCCCAAATAAGCCAGAAGAAACTTTAAGAGAACAATGCCCCATTTCCCCTGAGGTGGGGTTGGGTAGTTTCTTGGGCTTTCTTGGGCTACAGGTGCTTATTTTCATTAGGAGTTAATTATAAGTTATTATTGGTCTTATTCAGAGGAAAAATAGGTTTGGACTCAGGGATCTCTCTTTTCCTCTTTTTTTCTTTCATAGGCATGGAGATAGGGGTTAAAAAGAAAGAATGAGTGACATAGAAATTTATAGAAGATGTAGGACAAAAAGATTATTGAATATACAAATAAGGTTATTTTTAATTCATTGGTATAGAATTTTATATATTGATCAAAATAAGTTTACTTTTGATATATTGGTATAGAATTCAAATTTAAGACTTTCTACACACACACACTATATATATGTATACATATTTCTACTCTAATATGAGGTATTGAACCCATTCAACTCAATTATAATACAAAGTTTACTTCCAAAAGGCTATTGCAGGCTGTTTATCATAATTAAGTAATACAAGCTAATTTGTAGTTGATCAAATCATGTTTATGTCAATTACTAACCTATTTTTATCAGAAGAATATCCTAGATTTAACATACAGATATGATCCTATGGATAGATAAGGTAAAATAATTAGATAAGGTCTTCTAAAGCCTCCGTGACCTACAGAATATGGCATTTAAAGATGTGTTTAATATGTTAAAGATTCTTTGACAACAAGACAGGTTAACTCCTGCCTACCTCAAAAAAGATGATGAGCTTCAAAGAACCGCCTTATGGAGATGGCTTCAAATTCAGCAAACAAGCCACTGGGCAAAATGTCTTCGTTTATGCCACAAACAGAATTCTACCAAAAACTGGGCAAACTTAGATGCAGACAGAGTCGACAGCCAAACTCTGGCAAGACAGGGTAAACAAGTGCTCAATAATTCCCACCTAACAAATATGTCTGGCAGATATATTGGGCCGTATTGCTGAAGATGATGCTCCAAACATTATAGTTTCAGGTGAACATTCAGGCAGCTGTCTTGGTCATTTTTCTTTTCATTTTGGAAGCTGTTACCCTGCACTTCTGGTTCACTCGGGTAATTAAGTTTTACTCCTTCTCTGGTCTCTGATGTTTAGTTTAGTCTTTTTATTTTTTTCTTTCATTTTTATTTTTATTTTTGTTTTTTATTTTTATTTATTTTTTATTAATTTATTCAGATTACATCTAAATTTTTATCCCTTACTTATATCCTCTCGTTCCTCTTTCCCTCCCTCTGTCACCCTACTCCCCTCCCCTAGGTCTGTGACAGGAGACCTCCTCCCCCACCATATGGTCACAGCCTATCAAATCTCATCCTGGTAGCCTGCTTGTCCTTTCTCTGAGTGCCACCAGGCCCAACCCAGCAGGATGGAGCCACCTCAGGTGCGCGGTCTGAACTGGTAGGGCAGGAACCTAGCTACAAGCCTCCCACTTGTTCTTTCTTGTTGGTCTTTACACTTAAGCATTCTTGTAGGTGTACATTCATACCTCATTGTGGTTTTAACATGAACTGTTTAATAATTTTATGAAGAATGTTTTGCCCTGCCTACGATAGTGGCACACAGATTTAATTCTAGCCCTCTGGAGGGAGTGACAGGTGGATTCCTAAATTCAAGGTCAACTTGGTCTACAGCAGATTGAGTTCTAGGACAGCCAGGGCTACACAGAGAAACCCTGTCTCAAAAAAACCAAACCAAACCAAACCAAACCAAACAAAACAAAAAAGAATGTTTTTCCTTACTTTCAATCTACTACCTTCCTTCTTTTTGTTGGTTTGTTTGGTTGGTTGGTTGTTTTATAGATTTTTTTCTTTTTTTTTTTATTAATTTGTTACATCTCAATGGTTATCCCATCCCTTGTATCCTCCCATTCTTCCCTCCCTCCCATTTTCCCCTTATTCCCCTCCCCTATGACTGTTCCTGAGGGGGATTACCTCCCCCTGTATATGCTCATAGGGTATCAAGTCTCTTCTCGGTGACCTGCTGTCATTCAGAATTGAATGCCCTTGAGGTAAAATTAATTTAATAAATATAGATGTTAGACTTAAAACTACTCTTCTCTCCTACTGTAACAATGAAAAGTTTAGTGATTTTTGAGGCTGTATCTATACCTAATTGATGAATAATACGGTACTGGATACATCTAGGCTATGAAAACTATACTTTATCAACTACAGTGGTTGACACGAGCTGCCATTTGTTGTCAATATTTCAGATCCATACAACACAAAAGCCAATATCTGATAGAAGCTATGAACTTCAGTTAATAATTAGATATTGATATCAATCTACCAACTCTAACAATATATCACATCAATATACAACATTACTATGAACAAAAAACTCTTGTCAAGTATATTCCTGTAGAGGGAAAACTTACTAAACTTCATACTAAATTTTTCTACATTACTACAATTGCCCACAAAGAAATTTATCTAAATACAAACATGCACCTTTCCATATATCACTACAATGTGTTATTAGTACAGAAAATGTTGAGACAGACATGAGGGGAAAATCCAAATGTTTTCTACCATATACATGGGTAGAAATCAAATGCTATGCCCAAATAGAACTGCATTTCAAGCACAGTAAGGACAGCGGTGCTGAAATTCATATTTATACTTCCCTGAAGAAAATCAAACAGTTAGTAATCAAGTGGGTATTTATTTAAGAGCTCTTTGCAATTGTCTCAAACAGTTGATGTACACTGACTACTGTTTTCTCATGTCCTGAGGCTGGATTGGACTAGGATCTTATGCTTTCTTTGTACTTAGGCTTGCTTGCTATGACTTTGTTTACTTTCTTTTCATTCGAAAACGAGAGAGAATTCTTTTGTCACAAATCAGAATAAACATCATCACATTGCCACATGTTTTCAGTTTATTAGGAAGGAGGGAGATATGACAAAGAGATAATGAGAAAAGTCGAGATGGATGGTCAATTGGGATTCATGGCTAAATTCTTCCTAAGGCTAGGTAAATAGATTAGCTGTCTATAGTCTGTATATAAGCTAACATCTAATTTATTGTTCTTAAAGAGATGTGTGATTGAAAATTTCCTATAGGAATCTTTTACTGTAAGTGGACATTAACAGCACACAATATAAATAATTCATGTATGATAATTTAATTAAAATACAATGCACTGTTACTTTCTTCACTTTGTAAATACTCGGATGATTCTAAAAGAATCACCAAATGACAGTGACTAATGGAAGAGAAGAAGGTGACAAGGAAAAAGTCTCACAATATCAAACCAGGTCTACTTAGTCTGCTAGCTTAATGTGCCATGAGCTTCAAAGACTTATGACACAAATTCATGAATAATGATGCTGAAATCTACTACAAGTGAATCCTAAGTGTGTCTCCAACTAATATTTCCTTATATTTAGAAAAGCTGATTGAACCAAAATGTCACACAATACATTTTCCTTCAAAATTCAGTGTTTTCTGTGATAAAGAATGCCAGTCAATTAAACGAAAAAAAGTTAATTTATCCACATTATATTTTTTGAATGGAAGAAACGAAAGGAAGATGTGTGGTTTACCTTGGAATCCGCCATGCAAATGGGCAGGCGAGACCCACGCCTCTCGTTCACACACAGCATAAGCTAAACTAGCTGACTAAAGAAACATCCACAGATTCTTTCACATCAAATTGAATCGTGAAACTTGTTAAAGTACAGATATGAGAACTGTTGCCAATATGTCAGGCACCTTCATACCGTGAACACTTCATGCACTCGCTGCATCTTCTTTCCTTAGATGTCAGGATTTCATCAAGCCGTCTTTTTATCTGGACGGCCTCCACCAGTTGTCTGGCTATTTCCACTCCCTGGTTTGCAACTCCTCAAATACCAGTTGTCATTTCTGTAACCTTTCCAACAGCAACTGTGCAGTCCTGGGACTAAGATGCAGAATATCTCGTTCAACAGTCCTCCTCCACAAACCATCTGCTCCTGAAGACATCAACAACTGTCGGCAGCGGGAGACTGCAGAACGGCGTGGGGGCGGGGGGATTGTTCAAAATGGTGAAACTTTGTAGAGATCTTAGCTTTTTAAGTACAATATGAAAATAATTGTCGCACATTCAAAAACCAGTGCATCTAGAATAAAACAATTAGGGGACTAGAAAAAATAAAGAAAAAAGGAAAAAAAGGTATCTTGTATCCAAATTATATAAACTATGCAAGTATTAGTTTGAATTAAACTCTATAAAATGAATGAAAGCATGCAATACTCAAAATGAAAGTCCTACTAAAATTACAAAATAAGTTACTTTTTCTTTAAATATGGCTGCATATAAAATTGTGGTTATAATCACATAAATACATTTATAATACATTGCACATATATGAATATTTGCACAAATACACATACTTAATATACATATATGAAACATATATATGCTGCACTTTGTTTCTTAATCTCTGCTCCTACACCCCAAAGCTGCTTTAACCTCATATATTTTTAAATATTTATAATCAAACACAAACCTGGAATAAAAATCCCCCTGATTATTATTATTGTTCTGTTTTGTTTTCTGTCCTTCTTGTTACAAGAAGGAAAACAAAAGCTTTGGGGACAAATGCTGATAGGAAAACTTTGTGTGCCAGTCTTTAATCTAAATGTCTCCCAGGATATATTTCCCTCTGTCTGTCTGTCTGTCTGTCTGTCTGTCTGTCTGTCTGTCTCTCTCTCTCTCTCTCTCTCTCTCTCTCTCTCTGTCTCTCTTGCAAGAGTGTGTATGGACCTTTATATTCTTTCAGTTCTTTTCAAAATGTCTACCACCCTCGAAGAATTAGTGAATGAATTAGTAATGCAGGTTAACTCAGTTGCTTTAATGGTACAAGCGAATTATTCTAGAGTGATACTGGAAGCAAATTTCTTGGACCGTAAGCGATACAGTTTCCTGTATACTTTGTATACTTATTTTCAAAATAGCTTCATGAAATATAAACAGAATATATTATTTTTCTCAGCTTACAGAAAGCATTAGTTGAGTCATTCTGAGTCACAATAAAATGAAAGCTGCAGAGACATATCTCCTGCTTGGTCCTTCAAAATTAAAAAGCAGCTCAGATAAACCCTATATTGATTCTTGGCTTGATTACATTGAAATAAGATATCTTTTCTTTTACAGAGTTATTTAGTATAATATCATGTGTATATATAGATGCTAATGTAACACAATATATATTTAAAACAATATAAATTAAAACAAAATGATGAAACATGTATCAGCAAAACTGGAATGCCTACTAGATCAGGAACCATAGTAATTAGTACCCGGGACATATGATATCATGACGTTTAAGATTCAGTTCAAAATCTATTTCTAAATATCTACTTAGCCATACAGTACAAATTAGTTTTAGAAAATAATTTAAAATGAAAATACCTTACTTATCATCTTCATTCTTATTTAATGAATTTTGGTGTTACCTTGTCTTGGCTTGCAGCATGTTAAATTTCATGTCATTAATACCTAATGGTTAATGTTGTGGTCCATTTGAGGCATAAAGCTTAAATGATTTGGGTTTGATGATTAGCAAGTCTGTAATAGGGTTGGGTCTCTCTGTGGACCTTAGGTCTGTGATCCAGAGTCAGAACATGTTTTATCTTGCATGTTTTATTCATCACTCCTGCACGCAGAGGGAATATCCATGGACATGAAAGAACTTTTTTCTTTCCTGAGAAAATACTTTGTCCAATTGGACTAATTACCACAGCCAGTTCACTCTCAATTATGAAGGCAAAACAAACTGTGTCACTAAAAACAGACTACATAATTATCACTACATGTAGTCCTTTTCCAATGGGTAAATACGTCTGGTTTTGTCAAAAGGCTGAGAAATTATAAATCTCCTAAATCATAGAAAATTTATTTGACATGAAGACAAATATGAGTATTACAAGTTGTTGATTTGCATCCATAATTTTTCTCCGAAAGTGATAATCAGTCAAATGAATAAATACATTCTTTTAAATTTCACATAAACACTATGGTTATGTGTTATTAGCCTCGTGATAATATGTCCATCTTTTCCACCTCTTATCTTTTTACCTTGTGAATAAATCATTCAAAAATATTGTTTAGAGTTTTTTCTCCTACAGTCACCCTACTGTTAACTCACCTGTATAAACATAACCTAATACCCACAGCTACTATGGGCTCATCTCATCACACTGGGATAGAGTGCTATTGGCATCTAGTGGAGGAAGGAGAGGGGTGCTGTGTCTATAACACAAGACAGAACCTGTTTATCCACCATCACTTGGCTCAAAATATGAATGACCTGCTTGAGAAATCCAGGCTTATAGAGTGTTATTCATACAATGGCTAGTAAAATAATAAAACGCAGGTAACTACAATCAATCTGAGGTTTAGGTAGGTGCTGTATTTAATCGTAGGGTTTTAATTATTTTGCTTTGTTTTAGAGTCCCATTCTGCAACCCAGGACAAAACTGAAATCACCTCAAACCTCCCCTCCTGGTGTCTTTATTACTCTATTTGGCTCCGGTAAAATTGTTTTAAATTTTTAATTACTTATTTCAAATTAATATTGCTCTTCTTTTAATATGTTACTGTTTATATTTTTTATTTATTCCTACATTATATTTGAATAAAAACTCAGGCCACTTGTGGTGTATAGATTTCAATCAACAAAAAATTCAAGTAAAAATAATCATTGTTTCTCTCCTGATCAGTAAAGGATATCCTAAAAAATATAGTTGATATTTGAATCATGTATTTCAGTAAATGAGTATTCCACTCTTTTCGGGTCCAGTTGATTTTTACAGAAAGAGAGAAATAGATGTCAGATCAATTGATGGCTCAACAGATATAAGTAAGAAGAGCTTGGGCCCTGTTCTAGATTAGCTAAGTCTGCATTCTTTTTTGTTTGTTTGGTTTTTTTTTTTGTTTTTTTTGTTTTTTTGTTTTTTGAGACAAGGTCTCTCTGTGTTAGCCTTGGCTGTCCTGGAGTCACTTTGTAGACCAGGCTGGCCTCAAACTCACAGCGATCCACCTGCCTCTGCCTCCCGAGTGCTGGGATTACAGGCATGTGCCACCACGCCCGGCTCTTAAATCTGCATTCTTAACAGTACATTTTTGGACAAATCATTTCCTATCTGAGAAAGGCGTGTTCCTAAAAGCTATATAATTCCAACAGTATACTACGATCTATGCATAAAACTGTAAAATTAGTACGTTCCATAAAAGGTATGCAAAACTGAAAAAAAAATCCACATGCCTACTTGCATACTTTAATCTCCTTAGTAGTATATATAATACATTATTGTTTATGAAGTAATTCATCTCTTTTGCAATAGAAATTCTGAAGTTTACATGACTGTCTTTAAAAATGTAAAATTAAGGAGATACACATATAACCAAGATTGTCAGTAAAATTAGCCCAATTCTCAATGCATTTTGTTTGCCATTTAAAGAATAAAATTGATATAAATATATAATCATAAAATAACCACATTTCCCAGTTCTGTTTTTCCATTAATATTTATTAAGAATTGTTTGCTAACCATTTGAGATGAAGAATGAAAATAAAATGTGTGCATCATCAGAAAACAGATGGATTGTATTTTTTCATAACTATTAGTGCTTGTATGCCTCTGAGGTAAATTGTCCTGACTTCAGTAAATTATTTTTCAGAGCTTATAAAGTGCACTTGGTGGTTTTGATTGAAGCTACTCATTTTTCATCCACTCATTGATCAAAGTCTTCCTGCACTTTTCTTCTTCTCCACAGTGACTTAAAAATGCATCCATGTCTTCAACATCCTGCTATATAATCTTTCTTATCTTAAAATGTTGTCTCACCAGTTTGTGTTGGCTCATTCCAGATGACTCACCTGAGGATAACGGGCTGCCATCCCAGACTCAGTGATTAAATGCAACTGTTCTAGGAGCCTTACTTTTAGGGTATCTATTTGAAGAATTTGCGATCATGAATTATTCAATGCTCGCACTAAAACCATTTTGCATGAAATTCTTTAATGCATTAAACAAAATAGCTCTTTATATTCTTTTGTATATAACTGCCTACACAGTTGCATTTTATATACATAGTTCTATAAATAGTGGCAGGAAGGGTTTTGCAAGTCTTTGTGTGTGTCATTTAGATGCCGTTTAACACAAGAATCCCAAGATTGTATGCTAACATTTTCAACAAGTGATAATTGTAATTTCTCTCATTTAAACAAGATATGATCCAAATTGTATTCGTAAAACTTGTTCAAAGGTGAAAATCTCAATTATCTGTGGAATTATCTCCGGTTCCTTTAACTTCAGTAAATAAAAAAAGACAACTCCTAATTATGTGTCTGTGCTGCCTTGAATTTTCAGATATATAATAAAATGACACAAGAAAGTAAAGCAGATAAACAAAAGAAAATGAATCATATTTCAATTGTAACATGTCAATTCCAAGACATGTATTTTTAGAAATGTTTATTTAAAGCTTTCTATGCATATGCTGAGTAACTGAGAAGTTGCAGAACACTTTCCTGAAATGTCATGTATTGTTTTATAAAGTGAGAAGGATGGATTTGAAATGTCTAATAATGTGCATAGTTTTAAAATGTTCTCTTATATTAATATGAGATGTAGATTAAACTCTTCAAAGGGCACATAACACTCTCATTTCTTGCTGTCGGGTCCTCTTTCTTGGCTTTGTAATTGAGATAGAATATGTTGCTGCTCATCAACAGGAAATAGTGTATCATTAACTATTTTTCCCCTGGTATCCACCTGAAACCTGTCACTTCCTCTCAAGCATTACCTACACCAAAGATTCTGGGTTGAACTTAAGTGGGATAACTACATATCTAAGGAAGTTCATCCTGCTGGAGAAAAATGTGGCACTGGAGATTGAAATGAAAAACTCATCTTCCTTTGTCGGCATTATCTGTCAGTGCTGTATAATCAACTTAAGTACACAGCAAAGGATGTCCATAGCAGTGCAGTTTCTGCAGTAACACCCCTTACCTCGGGCAATTAAATACTTACGTCGTCTTTTCTCCTTTAATTCCAAATTGAACATTATTTATGAAATGGCTCTACTTTTTCTCAGACCTAATTTTTTCAATCCCTAAATCTCGTGTTGCTTCATCCTCTAAGCTTTTGCAGAGTGGTTAAACTATGGTCTTTTGACTTAGAATTCACTGCCCATGTGTGATTCATGAGGTTTAGCAGTGTAGTGTTTAATGCATCTTAGGAATACTTTGATATACAAATCTTGTATGTGGACAGACACTCTCATTAAAGACCACTTCCTTATAGTTCACATTGGGACAAATGGATTTCTGGTAGAATTTAATCAGGGAGCCTCAGGTAAATAAAATTTTTCTATTAGTTTCATCATTTTAATGGCTTATAAAGTTAAACAACACTTATAAATGAAGAAAATCTTTTTCTCTAGAAGACAGTAAAAATTACAGATTTGTAATATACAAACCAAGAAGTTCTTGGTGTTTTTCTTCCATTTTATTAGTAACAGGGACAAATATCAAGTGATTCTTATAGACTGCGCTTTCCAATTTTTAAGTAAAGAATATGAAAGACACTCAAAGAAAGAATAAACCGACTAGCAAGATGAGACTTGAGAGCCTATGACCATATAGTGGCGGAGGAGATCCCCTTAGGTTACAGACCTAGGGGAGGGGAATAGGGTGAAAGTGGGAAGGAAGGAGGGATGGGAGGCTACAAGTGATGGGAAAACAATTGAGTTGTAATCTGAATAAATTAATTAAATAAAAAATAAAATAAAATAAAATAAAATAAAACATACTTCTCTCACCTAGAGTCCCAATAGGATGACCTCACATCTATCCTAATCTCCTGGTAAGTGAAGACTTTTACGGGACATGCCCCTTGGGCTAGTGTCCAGTTATAAGTGAGTATGTACCATTTGAATCTTTCTGCTTCTGGGTTAACTGAGTCATTATGATCCTTTCTAGTTCCATCCATCTGTCCACAAATTTGGGGAATTCCTTGTTTTTAATAGCTGAGTAAATGTACCACAGTTTCTTTATCCATTCATCTACTGAGGGACACTTAGGCTGTTTCCAGGTTCTAGCTATTATGAATAAGGCTGTTATGAACATGGGTGAGCATATGTCCTTGTTGTGTGCTGGAGCATCTTAAGGGTATATTCCAAGGAGTAGAATAGCTGGGTCTTGAGGAAGCCCTATTCCCAGTTTTCTGAGATAGCGTCAGATAGGTTTCCAAACTGGTTGGACAAGTTTGCATTCCCACCAGCAATGGAGGAGTGTTCCTCTTTCTCCACATCCTGGTGGCACTCAGAGGAAGGATAACAGGTTATCAAGAAGATACTACATACCCTATGATCATACAAAGGGGAAGGAGGTCCCCCTCAGTCACAGTCACAGGGGAGGGGAATAGGGTGAAAGAGGGAGGGAGGGAAGAATGAGTGGATACAAGGGATGGGATAACCATTGAGATTTAATATGAATAAATCAATGAAAAAAAGAGAGTTTGAGAAATGTGGTTTCAAAAATTCTGAGTAGCATTTGGAGGAAAGCATGCTATGATGTGAACAGCTGGGATGATGTTCGTCTGGTCTCTCTTAGGATAGGTCTTAGAGGTGGACACCAACCTAGAAAATCAGTGCTGTTCAGATCAGGCTATAAGAGGAGAAATAACTAATTTATGTAACAAATCAGTTTGTAGATACAAAATGATCCTCATATATATTAACATAAATTTAGCCTGAACAGCTAACGTATGATGGGAAATTTAGGTTGTGATACGTATTAAGTGAGTATGACTATTTTGGATCCACATGAACTCTTACAATTTCAACATGGTTCTAGGGTCCTTCTTCTCATGCTCAGCTCCATCTTTCCCTTTCTTTTTCCATCTCTTTTTTTTTTATTTAATTTTTACATTTGTTTTTCAGCTCTTTCTTCTTGGTTTTCATTTCTTGTTATGGATTCTTGAAGTTCCTGAAAAATTATTCATTTATTAAATTCTAAGTAAGTAGATAAATAAAAAAAAAAACAAGTCTCTGGATTTTTGCTTTTGATACTGGTTCATCAGCCATTTGTAAAGTATACTGTCCACCAACAAACAAAAAAAATAACAAAACATAAACAAAACCTGAACAAAACCTGAACAGACCCATAAGTATCCTTTTTAAAATGTGAGAGAAGCATGTATGAACCTGAAACTCTAGAAACCATGATTTTAAAAATAAAGTTCTTGGTGGTCAGCATGAGCTTGGTTT
>OU015743.1:52718350-52731566 GCA_907169655.1 Acomys percivali | reverse complement strand
GTGTGTGTGTGTGTGTGTGTGTGTGTGTGTGTGTGTGTGTGTGTGTGTACACACCTCAGTTCTCAGTTCAGTGCAGCCAAAATGCGTGAGTACAATGTCTTGAGGCTGATAGTCAAGATACAAGCCACTTCATGGGACCATGTAGTTACGACACTAACCATTTAGCTTTCTTTCACTTATCACTGTAGCATAATGTGCTGTGTCTTTCCCAGTTTAAATAGACACATCTAGGGCCAACTAGAATCAAGTCACTTGACTTACCACTTTTATCCCAAACACATGGGTGCTCCATCTAGTAGTGTGGAAATAATCTTCATGCAAAGAAAAGGTCCAAATCAGAAGCTTTTTTGCTTCTGTTTCTAATTCATGGCACATAAGAGACACTCCAACAGCATTAGCTCCACTCCATGCAGAGTATAGATACTCAGAGGAAAGCATTCACATATGTATTTTTAGTTTCTGTCAATAAATATTTTGTAATTTACCTTATACAAGTGTGTTTCCATCACATATGCAAGTTATATAAATATTCTCATATGCTAGAAGTTTCCTCATTATTTCCAAGCCATTCCTTTATATTATTACTATAATTTTCAGGAGAGTTTAGGATTCCCTTGGAGGGAACAATTTGTCAGTCAGTCAAATATTGACAGTTAGAAATACTAAAAGGTAGCAAAATTAAATTCTCCATCCAGGAACTTTATAAAATAGTAAGCTTCTTATAAGAAATGTACTATGCACACAAACACACACACACACACACACACACACACACACACTGCTTCAGTATATCATATCAAATTTTCCTCTACTGATTGATTTAATACTAACTGTGTTTTGAAATTAATGATAGCATGTATGTTTTAGAATTTTAGAGTTGTTTTTCTACCAATAATAGAATCACCAAATATTTTTAAGAAACTGCTACTTATTTACCATAGAGTTATGTAAACTTTTTTCCAGAATACTAGAGAAACTCTCAGGATGAGGATTTTAAATATTAAAATGTCTCTTTATATGTATTGATATGAAACTTGAGACAATGAAGCTTTGTGAATATTTAATATATGCATTGACATCAAGGAACTTTGTCTGATGCCATATATCATATGAGGAGAATGAAAATACTTGAAAAGGTCATACTTGTGAAAGATTCACACAGCCATAGACAATAAACACTCAAAAATTGAAAGATACAAGGCATTGAAAATAAATCCTACTGTAACTTTCAAACACTTGAGGTATGTTTGTATTTCATACTTGATAAGAATTGCAAAGATTCATTTCTCTGCTTATAGACCCCAATCTAAAGGCCACTGTCATCTTTGTTTATGGCAACAGCAAGGAACCAAAGAAACCTGCAAAGCATCTGATTATATCAGAAGCACAATTAATTATATGAATGGCTAATCAAAATTTAACCATTTTAGAAATATAATCCTTTGGGATATAGCTATGAAAGTACTCTATATTTCACAGATTAGACAATGTTTAATTAATAGATTAAAGCAATTCAAGCAAATCATCAGAACTCCTCAGATGTACACAGATTCACTAGTTAAATATAATGTATGGCAGGAACTTACTGTGCTCATTTTAACACTTTCAAGCTAAAAATTATTGGCTGATTTTAGTAGCCACGAATCATCCCTTTTGGGTTGCCTTCCATTTGCTATTTAACCACTATTTACTTGCTCATCATACAAAACTCTCAAAAATTCATACAAAAGGACTAGGGCATATCACTACATAACGGTCATTAGCTCAAAGTATACCATACCATAAATAACAGTTCACTGACTCTGTATAGTAGCAACACCAAGTTAGTAATTGCATTATGCTACTTAATTGCAGAAGCTGCTTTAGAATGCAATGTACAAAATATTGTTACTTCCATAACAAGTTTCTTGTGAGTCTCAAATGCATCCCTGAGACAACGTTTTAGGAAATCTGTCACAATAAATCAGAAAGTTTGAACTTCTTTGAGTGAAACGGAAAAAAAAAACTATGGAGGCTGTAGAGATAACAAACTGTATCTACGATAAAAATTAATTCTACAGCATGAACATTCATTTTCCTCCTCATGTAATAAAAGCTTAGATACTTTCCACTATGTGCTAACTTAAGAAGAGCTTGCTTAAGCAGGACCCCGGGGCCCAAATCTGCCTATCATAATGCTATGGCACCAGCCAAGGACAATACAGGCCGTAAACTTCAAACCCCTACCCAGATCTAGCCAATGGACAGGACAGTCTCCCCAGTTGAGTGGAGAGTAGAGTCTGACTTTCACACGTACTCTGGTGCCTCATATTTGACCATGTCCCCTGGAGAGGGAGACCTGGTGGCACTCAGAGGAAGGACAGCAGGTTACCTAGAAGAGACTTGATACCCTATGAGCATATACAGGGGGAGGTAATCCCCCTCAGTCACAGTCATAGGGGAGGGGAGTAAGGGGAAAATGGGAGGGAGGAAAGAATGGGAGGATACAAGGGATGGGATAACCATTGAGATGTAACAAGAATAAATAAATTAAAAAAACAATAAAATGCAAAAAAAAAGAAGGGCTTGATATCAGTCATGTATTTAGTAAATGCAATACATGAACCTGTATTGATGAAGGGGATAGTCAATTAATTATCATTGCTATTAAATAAACATTTTGACCGAAATCAACTAGAGGTAGAAAGGAATTATTTGGATTACATGTCTTAATCAAGAAGGAAAGTCAAGGCGGGAAACCATGCAGGAACCTGCAGGCAGGACCTGAGGCAGAGACTGAGGAAAACTCATTACTTTTTTGCTTCACATGGCATTTTTAGCTACCTTTCTTAAACAACCTAGAGCAACTACCAGTAGTGCACCAACCATCAGGGCCCTGTCTTTCCCATATCTGTCATTAATTGACAACTGTCCCACAGGGTGCCTACAGGGTGAACTGATGAAGGCAACTCCTCTAATGACATTTCTTCTCTTGGATAACTCCAGCTTGTGGCAACTTCACAAAACTAACAAGCGCAAGGAGCACCATGAGTGACCTTTTTCCCAGGACACCTCCATTTATGGATCTATTACACAAGAGGATGGCTGATAACATAATAAATGTTATCTATAAATATCTGTTGGAGGGAGGTCCTACTGTGTTCTCAATTACTAGTTTCAGTGCTTTGAAATCTGGTTGCCACCCAGCCATGGGCATTGTTATGAATGTTGAACTATCTCTTGTACCACATGATGATAAGGAATATTCCCCAATTATCCCTGATTGACTAAATAAAGATGTGATAGCCTATGAATGAGCAGAAAAGAGGGTTGTAAGGAGGAAAAAATAGAAAAGGGTGAGGAAGAGAGGAGGAAAAAGAGGATGGTGCTGAGCACCTGGCTGTAGGAAGAGACTGATGGAGCAGAAGCCATCATGGGAGACATCAGATTGGCAAGTGATTGGGTTTTATATGGGTTTTAAAGATACTAGGATTAGAGTAGCTCAGAATCTGCACAGCATATTGTTTACAGCTTAAAAATAAGTCATAGCCTGTCAGTGTCAGCCATTGGGGAACTAGCTGGTTAAAGAAAACTACCACCTTAATAATTTACTGTATTATTAATATACAAAGAAAAACTGATCTTATGCAACAAATATCTAAGCTAGATAAGTCACTCTTCCGTGCTTTTATTACATGTCTCTGAGTAATAGAACAAAACTTTTTTTAACATTTTGTCATTTTTCTTTTTTCTATGTCTTTTTAAATTCAACTTTATTTATATTTTATCTTTATATAATTTATTAAGATTACATCCTGATTGTTATCCTCTCACTTGTATCTTCCTGTTCCACACTCCTTCTTTCGGCTCTATTCCCCTACCCTAGACCTCTGACAGAAGGGGACCTCCTCCCCTACCATACGACCACAACCTATCTGGTCTCCTCCAGATAGCCAGCTTCCCCTTCCTCTGACTGCCACGGGATCTCCCCCCCAAGGAAAAAAATAATAAAATTGGTGGCACCAGAGTTCTTGTGACTTTTCAAAAGTATAAGATGTATCCTTATCTCTGCCAATTGTCCCTAACACCATGGAAATCACAAAGACCATTCTCACAGATCATTTCCGAGGAAGAAAGTTTTTTGGCTGTATAAATGCTGTATCTGATTGTTTCTGTGGTGTGCCAGTTGCTTTCCTAGAAAGCATATAAACATGTTGACCTATTCTGTAAGTATCTTCTTTCTCAATAAAAATGTAACCACATAAAACATAAGAAATATAACTCAGGCTAAAGAATTGGCTTAGTGGTTAAGAACTCATACTATTCTTGAATAGAGCCCTAGTCTGGTTCCCAGCACCCATGCCAAGTGTCGAACAATTGCTTATAACTCCAACTGCACGGACTCTGACCCTCTCTTCTGGCCCTTGTGGGCACTGCTCTCACAAGCAGAAGACATTAGGCAGCACACATTTTAGCTAAACGGCCATAGTGCTTACTGAAATTCCTTTATATAATGCATTGCAACTGAAAAATACTAAATTTATGGTAAAGAAAAATCTATCTGCCATGTGATCAAAGTCAATAGGTGGTCATTCTCATGCTTTCTGTTTTGTGATGAGCATGACAATTTACACAGGTGGTCCTCCCCAAAACTACCTAAGTGTAAACTAGATGTAGAAGATAAATCCTTATTGGAGGATGGTGTACAAAATACTTCAGATAGTACTCAGAAGTCTAAAGATCACTAGGCGTCCATGTTGAAAGAAAATAATTTCCAGTGACATAAATATTATGCACTAGGAATAAAGTACACTAGGGTAGTAGGATATAGAATCTACCATGACTGAGAGTCTGGTTGTTTTGGGACATGAAACATTACTTTTTAAATCAAGGTTATAATGATATACATTTAACATTTTTGCAATGGCTGTATACAATGCTCCTCAAATTTCTGGAGAGAAGATAAGCTGTCTGATGATATTCATTTTTACAGTTCCTTTAGAAAAAAAATTAAGTAAAGATCAGGATTAGTAACATTTAAAAATGTTGCACATTTTCCTGTATTGAATAAATAAAGTAAATAAAAGGTAAAAATAGAAAACACAAAGGTACATTGCTCAGTGTTAAGGTGCTTTTCTAGTGTGTGAAGGACACCTGGCTCAATATACAGTACTGCAATGAACAAAAGGACAACAAAAGACAAGGAAAAGGATAATAAGAAAGAAGAGAGAGAGAGAGAGAGAGAGAGAGAGAGAGAGAGAGAGAGCAACCAGACACCGTAGTACATAATGGCACACACCGTTTAGATGTAGCATTTCCTTAAGACATAGGAAGCTACGTATAATTTCCGGCTTTATATGTCACATTCCAACCTGAAGATAAGAATTGCCTTGAACAATATAACTCTTTGGTTGAAGAATTACTCCCAGTAGTATGTGTGAGTGCACACACATTCCTGCACTGTCTTCTAACAGTGGGAAATAATTAGAGGAGGATGTCGACCATCTAGAATACTCTGATCACTGCTGAGAAATGCTTTGTCTCTGTTTTGAGTATTCTCTGCTTCTTCTAACTATTTTAATGAGTACATGGAGAAGAAAAAGAATTGTGTCTTTCTCAGGGCTTCACTTACAAATGCAATTCTTTTCCTCAGAAATGTTTTCCAGTCAAAATGCCCCAGAGAAAAACTCTATGAAAGGCCAGGGGAATCACAATATCTGCTGCGTACTAAATACCTTAATAATTCTTTAAATTGAAACAATTATCCATCTCTTCATCAGGTAATATTGTATTTATTTGGGACATAGAGAAAATAACTAAATACTGTGTGGAAATATAAAATACTAGTTGAAATGACTGTCAGTATTGTTTGCAATATTGAAGGGCAGTTTAAGTTTTGGTAAGCTGTTTGCAATAAAATATGTTATTAAAATATATGTATATATAAATTATTCATTTGTATAGGATTCAATTTTTTCAGTGTTTTATATTTTATTTTTACACACACACACACACACACACACACATATATATATATATATATATACACACACACACACACACAATAAACTACCTATAGCAAGAAGAACCATGACACAATCAGCAATTATATAAATGCTAAATTCTTAGAGTTTTGTCTATCTGTATTTGACAGCCTTGAAAAAACATCTTTCCTATCTTGGTGTGTCTAAAATTCTGAATGTAAATCAATCTCCATCACATCTTGTCATTATCAACTTAGAACATCTATCTAGACCTAAAAACATCTTAACCTTTAAACAACTAAGTTTCATTGTAAAATTAAGCTACCTGGTCTTCAACACGATCAAAGATTTGAGAAGGAATAAACTTGATTACCTGAGTATGCCAGGTGTGTAGGTTAGTAGCTTTCCAAATGAGAAGATGACAGAGACAGTTTGCTACATGAATAGTCACCCAAAACTCTCTATAACGTTGAAGCATCTTCTTCAGCCTGCTGGCCCAATATATCTGACAACATATTTGTGAGGCAGGAACCATTGAAGACTGGTTTACCCTGTCTTGACAAACTTTGGCCATTGACTCTGCCTGCATCCAAGCTTGCCCTTTTACAGGCAGAATTCTTTATGTGGTAGAAATGTAAATTTTAAAAACTATTGATGTCAATGTGTTGTATATCCACAGAGGCAAATAACTAATCACTAAAATGGTGAAAATAAATTTTTGAACTAAACTTGTACAGGTGATTTCCTGCTGTTTTTTTTGTTAAATAATTCAGAGCAATTGTTTACACATCTTCAATATTGTAGTAGTTATCATAAGTATTATAGATATGATTTAAATTCATTTAAATGGGGATTATAGGCTATTTGCAAGTTTGCCACTTTTCAAAAAGTATTTAAACATCTACATATTTTCAGTTTAGAGGAGTCCTATAATAAATCACTCCTAGTTACCAGGGAATAAATGTATGTCTTCTAAAGGAAAGGATAGTAATAATAATTAAACATATTTTAATGACATTTTCCAAAATTACTATAAATGAATCATTATGAGATAATTTTAGAATCTATAGCTTTCAATCATGTTGATTTATTTATTTGAGCAAAGCATGAAAACAGTGAATTCTGAAACATTTTTTCTTCATTCACTTTTTATAAATCTTCAGTGGCATAAATCTAATACATGAAAGCTAAAGTTCAAAAAAGAAAACCAAGGCTGTCAAGAAGGCTAAACAAAAAAGGCAACGTTTGCTGGCCTGTGAAATGCCCTTTGACCGCCACAAGCACAAAGTGCATGCCCACAGAAAACTGAACAAAGGGTTTAAATAAGTGCATATTAACAAAACCATAAACAAAACCAAAAACAAAACAAACAAAACCAACCTTGCTTCCTAGTTTCTACAACAGTGGCTTTCAATCTGTGGGTCGCATCCCCCACGGAGGGTCAAAAGTCTCACAGACCATCAGGAAGCACAGATACTTACACTGTGATTTCAAAGAGTAGCAAAATTACAATTATGAAAAAGCAATTAAAATAGTTTTATGGTTGGGAGACCTGACAACATGAGGAAATGTATTAGAGGGTTGCAATATTAGGAAGGTTGAGTAATACTTGGCCTAAAGGAACATGAGTCAGCTTTTCTGAATAGTATGTCTATTTATGTAGGGCATTTCCAACTCCAGCTACTTTTAAAACCAGTTTGTACAATTCCTTCGAAGGGGAAATATTTGCAAATAAAAAATAAGTTCTCTCCTTTGAAGACTGTTTGTCAGCTAGTTTCACCCCGAAACACTGGTGATTAAAAGAGTCGCCTGAACTGACAGTTAGAAAGAGCTTAAGCTAAACACCAAAAATTTCAGTGTTTTTTAGTGAATGAATAAAAAGAAGAAACAAAGAAAAAAGAATCAGCCTTCTTAACAGGAATGAAGACTTGAACAAAAGGTCTATTACCTGTGCCTTTAGGGAGGGAAAGTCTTCCATGAGAGGACAAACAGACAATGATTATCAGGATTTGTCCCCAAATACCTACATGTGTGAGATTATTTTTCATTTTTTCCATACTGATTTTCAAAAGCCAAAGTAAATTCATTTTTATTCCATTTGATTTGCTATCAAGAAAGAAACATCAGTGCAAAACAAACAACTAAACAAAAATCAAAGAACCAAACAGCAACAACAAAAAAACAATGTGTCTAACTTTGGGCATGGTAGCCACTCTGAGTCAAGTTTTTCTTAAAGTCAGAATGAGAGGAAGAAAGAAAATAAGAAGGATGGGTTAGGGAAAGAAGAGAAGAGTCTGGGAAGAGGACAGGGCACAGATCCATGAGAAGGCTTCTCAACTGGATAAGCACTGCAAACTCTGTTAATTCTGAAACGAACTCCTGCCCTGTCTTTCTGTTTGCAGCACTGGGCCCATTTTCTTGTATAAGCATACACTTGACATGTATCTATTATTTTTGTTCCATGTACATAAAGCTATTCTGGGAAAATCATTGACTACAATTTTGGGATACAATGGAATGAAAAGAGTTTATATTCACAGCAACCAGAGTTTGAACTCCACCTACAACTTTTCAAGTTATTTAACACCGAAGACATAATTTGATAGTAATTTCCCTCAATTTGCAGATAGATATTTTCATGGGAAAAAAAAAACAGAAACAGAACAAAAGACTGTGCCACTTGATGGCATTATGTAAAAAGGAAATATGCTTAGTGACTGACACAACTTTCCTCTCTATTTCATGACCTCTGGTTTTGCTATTTTTACTTTGAGACTTGTCATTGTGTGGTTTCTCTTCTGAAACATAGTATGGCCCCTTACCTCCTTAAAGAACCACAGGAGGTGCTTGGGATAAAAGAAGTCAGTAGGTTAATCACGATTCACACTTCTGTGTGTCCTCTCTTGGCTTGTGAAATAGGCTGCAGATTCAAAGTTAGGAAAACCAAAGCCTGATGTTGAAGAAAAAAAAAAACACAGATTGACAACAAAAGCCACCCTATTCCTCCCACAGTGGCTGCACCAGTTGCTTCTGCTGGCTCACCGCCTGGTCAGTTGCCCCTACAAACAGCGCTCCAGTTGTTTTGCTCTTACTGGATTCCACATCATGTCGCCTTCTCTTCTGTATCACCTCAGGTGGCTGTGCCTTGTCCATTGCTCATGAGAAACCAGCATCCCCTCTCAATTGTGACTTATCAGGACACCCTGGAAAACAGCGGTGATGGAAAAGCACTCGCCATTTATTAGATTAACCCAAGTGAGCCTTCCCACCCCTCCTTGTTTTTGAGAAAAAAAATCTGCCCTGTTAGGAACAAAGCAATGAAAGGCATAAGATTGTAAATAAAACACACTCACAAGCCATGGAACAGAGAGGTAGCTTTATACAAGTGATTGAAATGCATAGCCATTGAGTTTCTCTTTTGATTTTAATCTATAGTGGCTAGTTTTTTGTTTGTTTGTTTGTTTGTTTGTTTTGTTTTGTTTTGTCAGAAAGGGCAAATCCAGGGCTCCCCTAGCGTCCATACCTTGTAAGTACAATGGGAGAAGTAGATGTGTCAGTTTTGTATTCCAACCTCTGAGTCTACAGAGGAAAAAGAGAGACCAAGATCAAGAAAAGAGGAGTAGGGTGAGTGTTTTTACTCGAGCTCTTTGTGTATGTGGAACCTATGATCTGCTCAGTAGGGATCAGACAAGGCATTCAGATCCACTGTTCAGAAAGGAAGAAATAAAGCTATAAAGTAAGGGGAGTTAATGTGGGGAAATATTACATTAAATGTATTCTCAGAGAAGGAAATTGAAATAAGTGGATAAATGCAGGCACATATGTGTAATTTTATAAAATTTCAGGATAAGCTCATTAGCAGACAGATGTGTGCTGCCCCGTGTTTACACTCATTATCATGAATGCATTATGGCCATAGACTGAAACACAAATGTGCTTGTTATTACTGCCTTGTCCTTTTACCAGTGAATTCAGAAGTACTGACTCATTAAATGCAGTCTTTCCAAGTATGTGGACTAAATGAATACTTAGTCTGGTTGATGTATTCTAGGTGAGAGAAAGTACAATCATCGTGCCTGCTAAATTGCAAAGTTAGGTATGGATTTAACTGCTTTGTGGCCTCAACTCTACACAGATCCTTTTGATGTAGAAAACAAAACAGTTTTCCATAAGGGACACAGAATTCTTAGGTAAAAAGAGAATTAAGATTAATGAAGTAATAATGTCTTGTTTAGTGTGTAGCAAATTGTTCTCTGTAGGCATTGTGTATCTTGTTTTGGGGGTTTATATATGGCTTTATTTTGAGGAAAAATAATTTACTCTGGAATTGCTTTCCACACAACTATTATTGTCACCTATTCATCACTAGTCTCCTGTCACCAGGTGTACCTTTTTTATTTAAATAGATGACCTTAATCTTCTTATGGCTCCACTTCCTCCTATACTAGGATAAAATTTAAAAGTGCATTCATAGGCAAGAAAAAATTCTTACACATATCCACAGACTCAATATTCTACTCCATCTGAGGTTTAAAATGTGACCTGGGACAAGAATATGTAATTTTATACAGGATTATGAACAAAGTAATCTCATTAAGAAAACTGTAGGGCTAAAATACAGCTGCAGAATCCTGGCTGGGCTGATTTTTTGTCTCGTTCGTTTTGCTTTAGGGTCTCTTTTGAAATGGTGTCCTCTTGCATTTTCCAGACCATTCACAAGTGATATTGTATTTGAGCCTCCCAAGCAGATAGGAGTGCAGTGGCACCAGCTTGGTGAGCTGTGCCATTCTTAAATGCTTTGTGGTTCAATGTTCTGCATATGTTTGGATATGTCAGTCAAAAAGGTGTTGATGGTTTTTACTATAAGGAATAAAAGATAAGATAAATAGGCTGTGGTTCTCAACTAAAATATCAGAATTGATATTTGCAAGGTGAAGGTTTTTGTTAAAAATATATCATCTTGCTTGTACCCATTATTCATGCTTGAGCTAACAGAAAAATTTGAAGCAATGATGCTCTGATCTCAGACCTTATAAATGGTTAGAATTATAAATGTAAATAAAATTACTCCTAGTTTGAATTTTTGCCTCCTATAATCCTATGTCTGTATGCATGACTTTTTCCACATCCTTTAATCTCCAAAACAACCTTTCTATATCACATTAATTTTCTCAAAGACTCAAGAAATTCTGTGCCCCCTTCTTTTGTATGTTTTCATTGTATTTGTTCCCTTGACTAAAATTACAATTCTTGTTTTCTTTACTTTAGATCTAAAGTGCCCCACTCTCTAACAGTCTCTTCCCCAATTATACTGAGTTAACCCTCTTTTTTATGTCATGTCACACTAGTTACTTCATTCTTATCTCTTTTTGTGTGTTAACACTATCCTCCACATCTGAATGTCCCTTTAGAGTAGGAACTATGGCTTCAGCAAACATTTCTCTCTGCTGAGCACGGCCAGAAACACATGGAATTAATAGCTCCTTGTTCCAGGCTTCCTGCTGGCAAAACACTCAAACACAAAAGTACAGCTCTAATTCTGACCAAAACAAGCCAACAGAAATCTTGAATTACTATTGAGACTAAGTCTTTCCAAATATGGCTAAGTAGAAGTCACTCTGCCTAGTGTTTCTTTAAATGCATAGAGTCCCAGGAATAAAACTTAATCCTGTAACCTATTTTAGTCACAAAACCAACTACCTACTTACAGTTGAAATGTTTACTGGCCATAATGTTTGAAGTATGTTTTATTTAATTTTACCCAGGAACCTGAAGCTATGAATGGTTAATTACAAGAAAAACATAAGTTATATAACTGTAAACTATATCTTAACTAACTTAAATCAATATCCATCCTAGAAAAACAGATATTATCTTTTATTCTGAAAGAGGCCTTCTAGAAAGCCATCATCTTCCTAAGTTTGTTGAGTACCTGAGACGATCCCTAGGAAAAGGATGGGAGAGATTAATTTTAATAAAATAAAAATTTTAACCATCTTCTTCTAGAATGCAAAAATATTAAACATAGTAAAAATGTACTTAAAAAAGAACAGTTTAATAAACAACAGTCATAAAAATGAGATACATCCTTAAAAATCATGTGGACTTCGTATTAAGTGGCAGCATCATTCCAAGCAGGAACATCAAATCACAATGGAGATATTGGCGTGTATAAATACAGTACACATATCTTATCCTAAATGTATTTTCCTGAGTATAGTTTTGAGGTCATATATGTTTATGTGGGGACACACTTGCCAGAGCACACCTGCAGAGGTCAGAGCACACCTGCAGAGGTCAGAGCACAAGTCTGTATATTAGTTCTCTCTTTCCATCCTTTGTGAATTCAGAGATTAAAGCTGTGACCCTAGACTTGTGTAACCAGAAATTTCACCTGCTGAGCCACCATGCTAGTCCCCAGTGCAATATTTTCATGCAATTGACTTGTAGCACATTTTGCAATCCAATTCATTTTCAAATCATTTCTGTATACGTCCCTCATGAGATAAAGTATCAACTATCTTACTAGCTTCCTTGGCCTGGATGTCTGGAGAAAGAATTCTGTCATTGAAACAAATGACATCAATATCAAGGGAGAAGCTATATCCATAATGCATAGGGAATAAAGCAACAAAGCATTATGGATATCTAGATAGGCTAAGAAAGTCACTGGGCAAGCTTTATATTATAGATGTGAAAGGTGAATGCAAATAAAGGCCAGTATCTCAGGATGACTTTGTTGGCACATTTGCTTATAGACTTAAAATGCCAATGTCATTAGGTGGATATTAGGTGATTATGATCAGAGTAGGGATGAAAATGGATAAGCAAAAATCTCTGTAATGGGATGTGAGTCTCACTGGATGTGTTGACCACATTTAAGACAGGCCCCATGACCAGAAGTTGGTGGCCAATGCAAATTGAACTCAATGGTAATTACGTAGACTTTGTTTTTGTGTGTCATTTATTTTGTTTGGACATTTTCAATCTACTGATCTCTTGTTTATTATGGTTTTGAATTTCATGTTTTTATGGTGTATGTGTACGTATGTGCTTCTTGTGTTTTTACTTTGTTTTGTTTTATTTTATCATGATCTGATTACTTTGTTTACCTATTCATTTGTTTTCTGAGGAGAGAAAGAAAACGTGTGTGATCAGGTCTAGACAGGCTATTCTGAGTCTGGGATGAGTTGTGTAAAGGGAAACCATGATCAGAACATTATTTCAATAAAAAATAAAAATTCCAATGTCTT
>OU015743.1:52658350-52715850 GCA_907169655.1 Acomys percivali | reverse complement strand
TAGTTTCTTTTGGCAATTGTAGATTTAACTTGGCCATGATATATATATGTTTATATTTGTGTGTGACGAATGTCAGAAGACATACATAGTTAATGTTTTTTATTCAGCTTCATTCTCTAATAATTAATTTTAAAGATAAATAATTTGTTATCATGCTTCCTTCTAACCATTTTACTCATATATTGGTATTATATGAATATTTAAATGATAAGAGTGTATTTATACTTAAAGGTAACTCAAGTTTGAATAGTTTTAAATAAGTAAAAGTATTTATATTAGTACTCTATCAGCATATAAATGATTGTGCATTGGTTGTTTTGCACTAAAGGCTACCATGAATACATTCAAATAACCACTGTACATTCCTCAGGATAAAAAAGACCAGAGTACCACATTCCAGGTTGTAGGAAAGTAGGAAAATATTCACAGTCCCTTACAGTTGTCTAGAGAGTAAGCTCATCTCAATTGTATGTAAAAGTAATCCATTCAAATGGAACACAATAAGTAGACTAAACCCTATTAGAATCTGAGACTTGTTATTTCTGTACAGAAAATGACAGGAATATTTTAGAGGAAATTGCAAACTAAGAATAAGTAATCAGAGATTTCTTCCTGAAAAGCAGCTTACTCATTGTGTTTCATCAAAAAGTGTGTGTCTACCTTCTCTGAGTGAGCCAGGCACAATGCTGGGCATCGGCATCACAACAATGAAATGGACATCACTCCTGCTCTGGACACCATTGTGCAAGGCTGAAATGCACTATGTCTGCTCATGACGCTGGGCTAACTACTGCACAAATGATGTGAGGCTGCCGTGAAAAGGAACAAATCTGTTCTAAGGAAGTCAGGCAGTGGCCACAGAGTTAACATTTTGTTGGGAAAAGGCAAGCTTCTTCAAAAGACAGCGGACAGGTGTTAAGCAGTTTCTCCATGTGAAAGGGAACAGTGATTGCAGCATCAAAATCAGTATGTCTAGGAGGATAGAAAAATTAATTTGAAATATAAGTATTCCTTAAGACCTGCCTAGAGCAGAAGATTGAAAGAGACCTGACTTAATTGGTAAGACAAAAGGAATAATGATAAAGTGTGGGGTTTGTTCTTCTGAGAAACGCTGTGTAAAATTTGCCTTTAGAGATCTAATTTCACCCAGCACAACCAAGTTGATATAATGTACTTCAAGGTGGTTTAAAACTATGTAGTTAGTCTGCTTACATACTATCTATTCAGCATGTTTAGAATTAACTGGCCTCTTAGAAACACATTGGAATTAATGTTACTTTGGTCTGGACAAACCAATGCACCATGTTTCCTACTTCTCCTTGGGAGCCCATTCAATGCCCCAAGCCAGAGCAATATGTGGCTATATGAGATGTGCATGCCAGGACTGAGACCATTTATAAGAATCAGTGATGCATTGAAAGTAACACACACGCACGCACACTCACAGACACACACACATGCGCACAAGCACGCACACGCACATGTGCACAAGACGTGCACATGAGTGTGCACGCACACACAGTTTTGACAGCAACATTCATGTGTTTATATACAGATATTACCTGATCATGGCTTGTGTATTTTTCTGAATCAGTAGGTTCAGAAAAGCAATTGCTTATCTTATGGGATTCCTGTAAAATACTGACTAAGACAGAAGCTCATCCCCATTCTTATGATATTTGTTGTGCAGTTTAGTGTGTACAGAGAACGACTTTTGTTTGTGACTTAGTAGACTAGGTGGCTTCTTAGACTAGATTCTCTTAGATTACACTACTCTTGTGGATTATACTTGTCTTCAATTAGAACAAGAGACACCCAAACTCTGCTGAAGAGATCATGCCCACTTTTGGGTGAAGGACACCAAGAGTTAGTCTTATTTCACTAGGGCATCAGCAAATAATAAATAGCAACACAGAGATGGCGGTATCAAGTGACTTAATGATGCTCAACAAGCCTTCCTTTCATGCTGTACAAATGGTGTCTTTGTCCTCTGTGCATGCCTTTAAAGACCACCCATCCTTTCTGACACAATGAATCACACAAACTTTGTAAAAGAAAGAATATTTATGAAATAACATGAGAGAATAATAGATTTCAATGTATATCTCAAGATGCCATTCTAATCAAGAGTACAATCATTTGGGTTGTTGGGCTAAATTAACATAATTATTTACTATTATCCTCAATTTACTCATCTGAGAAATATAGGTGCTAGTTATAGGAGGCGTATCACCTCATTTATGTTAGTGTTCTTTGATAGTACATAATTTGAGGAACTAGTCAAAATGGTCATACCGTAAGAAATACAGCCAAATTCTCATTCTTATGTTAATCTGTTTTCTAGTCTTACATTCTATTTGAACCAACAGATGTTTGATAGAATTCAAAGGAGGAGGAGTGAGCCACATGTGAATTTTAACACCACCTTCTCCTACAGCTCTTTCATTTGTGTCCAATGAGTTTTACTTCTACTTATTATGGAGAAATTATGAAATATAGATTAATGGTTGCATTTTAATACTTTTGATGTGTTGTTTAATGAGGTATGTGCTGTTTTATATCTTACATCAAAGAGGCATCTGCTAGAAGCCTTCTTATCATACACATCAAGTGATTTTTGTACTAATAAGTATAATCATCTGAAGAATGGAATATGGTATTTCTTTTTTATATCAGTGAATTTTTCTTATAAAACTGGATCCTATTTTGCAACAGCTTTAGTTTTGAACTTTAAGTCATAATTATTATTGGACATAAATTTATGTAAAAAATTCTTAATGGTGCATTAAAGAAAGAGTTACACGGTGCAGACATTTCACTCCTTTGTAAGTCACAACATATAGGTCAAGGAATTATAATAGTGGTGCAAGCAGTCACCAATACCAGTTCTATAAGCACCACTGACAACTTTGAATATATGATATGCACTTTCAATCACCAAAAATGATTAGTGAAACCAGTCCTTATATTCCGAACTTAAAAGACCCAGCCCAAGAAATGTCTCTAAGGTTAAAAGGATCTTACAGAGGTCGTGAGTTCGATTCTCTTTACTCACCTGCAAGTGCTCACACAAACACACACAATTAAAAATACTAAAAGTAAATATTTAAAAACAGAGACATGGATTCGAGTTGAGTAATAACCTACATAGTAGCTACCACAAAGACTACCAGGCACTATTAAGTCTTCTTTCTCTCTCACCACCCAAGACACTTCAACCTAAGCATTAATGGTTTAAAATAAGCTTTATTTAAGTAAAGCTTTGAACTCTATGAACATTTTCTTCAACTGAAATCCAAATAATAATAAATCAGTACTCACTACTGAATTCTGTAATCTTTCAGTACATTGTAAAAGAGAATGTAGGTATTTCTAAGTGTGAAGTCACAGAGAGCTGCAAAATGGAAAACTTAAGATCATTGCTTTATTTTAGTACTTTTGTGTATCTTCCCAAACTTTTAATAATAAAAAACAAACTAAACAGGAACAGCAAAGAGACCAGGACTATAATATGAATATACACAATGATGGGTTATAGTAACTAGAATATTTGTGGAATATCATTAAGCATAGAATATTAAAGTAAATATATACTAATGGATAAATGATCTTTTCTCTATTGTGGTAGTTTTTATGTTATCCCACTCACCTCTAACTAACATTTAGGAAGCTTGTATCCTAAAGGTAAAATGCCATTTAGCTTTTACATGTAAAATAAAACTAACTATTTAAAATTAAGAAATCCAACATTGTTCTTTTTAAATTTGCTTTTATATAAGCTTAGAAACCTATTTGTTCACAAAAACGTAACTAACAGAAGTATTTAAGAATTTTAAGATTTTTTTTCAGAAAAAACAAATAAAATAAATTGCTAAGTTGTACTAAAACAAAGCAAAACAAGCCTTGGGAGACAGGAATCCAGAGGCATCCTGTCCTTTACCACTCAGTCTCACCATGGTCAGATCATAGACTGTTTGTCTTTTAAAAAAAAAATCAAAGTATCTAGTGCAAGAATCCAGATCACTTCAAGATAACAAAAGTCTTATTTTTAATAGTGAATGTCACTGCTAAATTGTAGGTACAGTCATTTAAGATATAATCTCAAAATGTTAAAATGCTTTCATTAATAGAGTATCTTCAAATCATTAATGACCAATAGCTTTTGTTTGTCCTGGTTTGAAAGCTTTACAAAGCCTGCTGTGTAGGTCACACTCCTAGCTAGCATGCCTAGATAAAACACTGTTTGAAATTCCTACTTAGCAAGTACACCTCTCACAACTAATTCCAAAGGAAGCACTGGGAATGAGACAGTTCTATCAAGTCCTTATAGCATGCTGCTTTGTTTTAACATAGTTGGTGATTTTTTGAATCTGGGTATTTTTGATAAATTGCTAGGTCTTGGTTGGCATTTGAATTAAAATTTCTCCACGTGTGACAACATGATTTTGGGGAAAACCTTAAGAATCCATGGTACGAGTGTTCACGGTTCCCTCTGTGTGACCTTGGTGACCTCTGCCAAGAGCATGCAGCAAGAGCATTGATCTTAGCACCTGAGTTCTGCACCCTTTATCTCACATCTTAGTAAGAAATTGCATTTTGGTTTTCAGGCTTAAAGGTCTGGAAAAAAAAATGGGTTAAAAAAGAAGGGAAAGACTACAAAGAAATCCTTTCTCCTTTTGAAAAGTAGATTCCAAAATCCTTCACCAAGCCGGACAAGAAATACAATCAGTGGCGGCAACACAGGACCACTGATGATGTGTTGCAGTGTCTGCCTGCCTTCTTCTGTTCTAACAGTTCTTCATTTGTAGGTGCTGAGTAAAATGCTAATCTTTACATCCTTACCAGTTTCGTACTCCCTACGGGACAGAGCTGACAAAGCTGTTAGAATGAGGCTATAAAGGGATGCCTGTTCTCAACAGAAACAAATGCATGAGCCAGAGGGACAGCTTAATTTTAAAATGTACTCATGCCACCAGAGCCTTAATAAACAGGAACGCCATTGGAATCTGAGTTGATTTTCATATATATTTGCCACACAATAAACTGTAGTTTATGTGTGCATGGAATAAAAGTTAAGTCTAACCTTAAAAAATAATCTCCAGGGAGAAAAACGACAGCCTGAATACTAAGATGAGTGAGAAGAAGTCAACCCATGCAACATGCCACTGTTCCTCAGTCCTCACTCATCGCCATGAGCTGAATTTATATGCATACCAGTGGAAACTAGACATTAGCTGAATACACAATAATGCAAAGAATCCTATTACTCAGAGAAACATCCTCAGCCTGATCAGTTTCATCATACGCAGACCTATATAGAGTCATCTACTTTTTTGTAAACTACTTAACAGAGTCGGACACAATAAACTCTTAATTTTTGTCATGCATTATCATTCTAATATGAGAAATAGGAGTACTCATGTCAAAGCTGTGTATTCAAAGTGCATCCTATTTTTAAAAACATATACAGTGTAAGGGTATGACAAAGGGTTTCATAAGCCATTTACTTATTCAAATTTACATGGTACCATAAAATAATTTAATTTTCTCTTCAGACCTTGTACTTTATACTGAAGGTCAAAGGTTTAAATTTATATGCTCTTCTTTCTTTTGGATTCCAACTTGGTCCTAATTGAAATTTGACATATATGCCTATTAGTTGAAATTATTCCTTTCCCATGCTTCATTAACAATGCACTTTACTATACGACAACGATAATGCCCATAATAAACGTCCCTTATTCACTGTGGGTTACACTGAAACATGATTGATTATCTTAAATGTAACATGCAATTCATAGTACAAAATTTCTTATGCTGAAATAGAGTTTCTGACTAGAATTTAAATATGAACAAAAAGAAGCAAAGTCGTTTACTTCTGATGCAAATGAACCAAAACTTTGAAGAACAGTCATTTTCCATTAAGACCATCCATGTTCAGAGATAGAGTAAGCCTTTCCAGGAAAATATTTGACTTTTAAAAAAACATTCTACACTGCAAAAGTCCCTTGTCTTTGCATTTCCCTACAATGCATAGGCTTCTAGACTACTTTGATTTTATATTGAGTCTAAAACTCTGTCTAGTTGCATAAAGTTACAACTAGAAACTCAGTCTAATTTCTCAAAGACCAGTGAAGGAAAGAATCCTGAAATTGATACCTGCTGAGTTTTGCCTCTGGTATATATTTATTTTCTTCTGTCAAAGGAGCATTGGTTCTCATTCAGTGAACGTTGCTTTCCTGGACGCTCCAGGAGGCTTCAGTCACTCAGTGAGGAACCTGGTTACAGCGACAGGTTTAAAGCCAGCTTCAAAAGCGACCTCATCTTCTGAGTTTGAAAGGAAAAAGAGAATCCGTTTACTGCAGCAGGTAGGATAAGAGAATGTAGAGAGCGCTTTGTATGCTGTACACACTTTTCTACCTAGAAAGAATCTAATGCTTTAAGGAGGTGAAAGTGGAGATTTTTGGTGTTGGGAGATGGAGTGGTCATTCAACCTTTAATAAAGCAGGACTGCCTGTGACATGAACTCTGGTGCCTGTGATTTGAGCATTGCCCCTTGGCTGGGCTGCCTTGCAGGCACACAGAGGAAGGAGATGCAGGCTATCACTTGTGACCTAACAGCCTGAGGTCATATGGTGTGGAAGGAGGGCCCTCCCTGCCAGAGGCCTAGAGGAGAGGAATAGGGCAGAAAAGAGAGGGAGGGTGGGAACGGGAAGATTAGAGCAAGGGGATAACAATTGGGATGTACTCCAAATAAATTATAATAAACAAACAAACAGTAGTTCACTAGTGGACTCTGAACTGAGAGTGCAGAAACTTGAAATCAACTGCCCTATGATCAAGAACAAACATTTCTGCAGAAAGATCGGGGGGGGGCATTTATTTTCATGGGCATCATGGGCACAGATGGATGGTTTTGATGGGCATTTGGTTAAGTCTCTGCATCAAAATTATCTTGAAGCGTTTAAATGATGCATTTAACCAGTCTAACCTTTACCCTCCATTCAGTCTCATAGGAATGCAAACAGGGTGGTCAGAGCTGTACAATCCTGGTAGTGAATGGTGACCATTCAGGTGATGGTCAAGAAATTCTGTCCAAGATGCATTACCTCAAACTGAAAGATGTAGTCAAGTCGCAGTGAGAAATTATGGTGTGGCAGACTTAGTAGGTCTGAGGTTGGATCTGCGAGCCTGTCTTTCTGATGAACTTCTACCATATTATATACAGGATTGAGCCTTGTGAGGACTACCATTGTTTGCCATAATATGGATAAGAAAGAATTATCTGGTGCATGGAGGCAGAGATTAAGTTTGGAGAGCCAGTTAGACATGCTGGAAAATGGTGACCATGGCTTTGGAATATACCTCATCCTTAAGATTCATAAAATCATCACACTCCAAGCCTATATTCATCATTAGGTCAAGAAAGAGAGAAAGGTGCTGGGGGGTGGGGGATCTTTTTAATTATGACTGTAACCATAGCAAGAACATGGAAATCTCAACAATCCAATAACTTTTTATTAGTAATATTTAGGGGATGAGAGAGACCACTGTAATGTTATAAATTTAAGGAACAAACTGGGTATTAATGAAATTAACATCTAACAGTTGGAAAATATTGACTTGGTAGCAGGGAGTCTGTTTTCCGTGCTGTTACCCTGAACATTTCAATTTCAAAAAGTTGCATGACTTTGAGTCTCCTCCATGTGAGACACTGTGCCTGACATAAGGATTTATTTCTGGCTTTCCATCAGTTTCTAATTAATAGCACCACTGTGTGCTACATGATGTGAGAATTGAAAATCTCTAAACAGTACCACAGGAACACCGCATTGCACTTCTATTTGAAAAAACACCTGATCAGTTACCCAGCTGTTTCCTCCAGATGTTGTCTGTAAACTCAAAGGTCATTGCTTCACAAAAGCTGAGATTAATTTGATTTAAAGTGTCTTACTGTAGAAAAAGCACAGTATCAAATTGAAGTTTTCACATAGCCACAAGTACACAGAATTAAAACTTAAGGGCTCATCAGACACACATTTCTAAAAGTACCTTCCATCTTTGTCAATCCAAACACAAACTCTATACTCTGTACTTTCCTTATATATAAAATATGTAATGGTATATTATTTTCAGTATAAGCAAAGCATCATTTTACCTTTGGATGAACTTTCACAAGAATTATTCAATCTAATTTAAGAAGAATAATGTGCTATCCAATTCAGTAAAAGATGAAAAATCTGGGAAATACTTATTACTGATTGAAAAGGAAAATATAATAATGCCACCTGAAATTCTTTCAAATGCTAATCTGATATAAAATGAAAAAAAACAACTTAAAGGATGGAGTTAAGTCTTTATGTTTTCATTTTTCATAATCCTTTATGAGACCAAAAAAATAGCCAGATAAAACACTGTTATGATAGGATACTGTGTAATCCACAGGTAATAAAAATTTTTATTTTTACTGGGTATTATGACACTTAATTAAAAGCATTATTTTTATAATAATACCAGGATGCAAACACCAGCCTTTCAATAACTGTGCAGCATTTAAATAGCAAAGTAAGTATTATTGCAATGTTCTAATTCTCTGTTAGAGATTCAATATTGTACAATGACCTTTAAGTCTAGGCTTTTTTCATACCAAGAATTTTATTTATTTGTTTTAGTTATATATTTCATTGGTTTGCTCATCAAAGTAAATAAACTAAGAACATCAGGGATGACTGTATCCATAACATTTAACATATGAATATCTAATAAATCTATTATTCTATGCTCTTGAATGTGCTTGACTCTGGCAAATGTAGTTTTTCCACCTAAAAATGTGTGTGTATATTTGTGTGTGTGTGTGTGTGTGTGTGTGTGTCTGTGTGACATACAACCTCTATGATGAAAGCATATGTTAAACTATGAATACATGTCTCTATCTTCAAAAATAATCTCTGTTACTTAATTATTAGCTGTTTTTGCCTTGAAACTAAAAACAAGTGTTGACATACAAAGTGGGAACTTAGATATACAGACTTTATAATATAGTATATCACTAATACAGTAACCAAAAAATACAAAAAAATCAACATTTTAATGAAGTCTTTTATGGAAAATATGTAGTAGAAACATTTAAATTTATTGTAAGGATAACCAATAATAGAAAATGTCATAAAATCCAAAATGCAGGTATTGATGTTTAATATGCACGAAGACCTATATTGCATGCCATATATATGTTGTGAATCGTTTTCATTCTCTAAAATAAATAATTGTTACACTCATACTTTTCAATAATATAACTGAGGATTAATAAAAGTCTAATTAATTTACTAAAATAAAAGTCTAATAAGGGCTGTCAAATCAGTATAAAATGGTAACCAAAACTCAACTTTAGATTTTTTTTTTGTTACAAATGTTACAAATGTTTTTTTTTAATTCTTTTTATTTATCCATTTGCTCTTCCATCCACTCTATTTCTATTAATGTATTTATCTACTCACTTTGCATCCTGGTCATAGTCCCCTCCATCCTCTCCTCCCAGGCCCTCCCTCCCTTCCCCTCCCCACTCCCTTACTCTTCATCTACCCACTCACCAAAGCTCATCAAATCACATCAGAACTGAATGCCTGTCAAGGTAGTTGCATCAGGGGGAAGTGATCAAAAAGTAGACAATAGAGTCCGTATCAGAGACAGCCCACATGAGCCTGAGCTGCCCATTGGGTACATCTATATAGAGGACCTAGGTCTAGTCCATACATGATCCTTGGTTGATGCTTCAGACTCCACAGGCCCCTCTGGATCCTGGATCATGTTGTTCTTCTTGTGAAGTTTATGTCACATCTAGGTCCTTTTATCTTTCCCACCACTCCTCCCCTAGACTCCCAATGCTTTATCCAGTATTTGTCTGTGAGTCTCAGCATCTATTTCAAACCACTTCTGGGTGGAGCCTCTCAGGTGACAACTGTGATAGGCTCCTGTTTACAAGCATAGCAGAGTATGAGTAATAGTGTTGTGGGTTGGCTGCCTTTCATGAGGTGGGACTTGGGTTGGGCTAGGCATTCCCTCAAACTCCGCTCTATCTTTATCCCTGCAAATCTTATAATCAGGGTAACTTTTTATTTAAAGGTTTTGTGGGTGGGTTGCCGTTCACCTTCCTTCACTAGGAGTTTCTTCTAGTTTGAAGACGTCCTCTTTGGTCTCCTTGACCTCTCCTGCTAAGAGTCTCAACTACAGATTTTTTTATTGCAACCTAACTACATTTTGCAACAGATAGTTGGACAGATAAAGACAAAGAGTGGATAGTCTTAATAATAATTAATGTATAAAGCTAACAAACCTTTCCAGTCATATAAATAAGCCTATTACAAAAGATTTTGGTTAAAAAAATTATACCAAATGACTTTAAATCAACAACAAAGCTAAGAAAAATATTAGTCTACTACTGCAGTATATACCTACCCCATTTCTTAGTAGAAGATTATAAATACAGAATTTCAAAATATAAACCATGCTCTGACTCAAAGGAAAAGAATCTTCTCTGGAAAATAAACACATTTGAAAATTTAGATCTTAGTAATGGAATATATGATAAGTTTGTTAGAGAATAATTTGGAGCACCAAAGCTAGGAGAGGGCATAGCATTTTACTTCCATGTGAAAAATTGTTACTAGATGCACTGAGATACATTTTTCTATGTTAAGGCAAGAACTAAAATCCTAGTTACCCTCTAATCAATGAATATTAACTAGATATCACTTACAGATAAAAGGTTTTTGACAGGGGCTATAACAGAGAAATGGATCTATGCTGGATGTGTGTGAGATGTGTCATGAAGTTCAACTTTGTATCCTAAGTGATTCTAACAGCAAAGATTATAGGAACACAAAACAAAAGAACAAGAAAAAGAAAACAATGAAAAAGGAAATCAGAATGAAAAGAACACCAGAGGGAAAAAAACATAATTACAAATAAATATACCAAGAAACCAAAGAGCATCAAGGAAATACCAATTGCAATAATCAAAATCAAATAGTATCTGTTGCCTGATTTTGGATCAATTTTCCCTAGCTGAACAGCCTTATCAGGGCTCAGTGGAAGAGGGTGTGCTTGGTCCTGATGTGACTTGATGTGCCTGAATGGGTGAGTGAAAGTGAGGGAGAGGACTCTCCTCTTCTGTGGAGGAAAACTTGGAAGAGTGTGGGAGAGCTGGACCAGGAGGAGAGGAAGGAGGAGGTTGTAATAGGGGTGTAAAGTAAGTAAAAAATAAAAAGTAAAACAAATAACAAGTTGGCCAAATACTAAAAGTGAGTTCAAGTTAAGGAACAAGAGCAAACGTATGAGTGACATGTTAAGTTAGGGGCTAATAAATGTAGCTGCACAAGCACAGAATATAGTCCTTGAGTTGGATTGAAGGCTTAAAGGCAAAAACAAAAACAAAAACAAAAAAAACAAAAACCAAAAAAAAAAAACCCACAAACAAACAAACAAAAACAGAGAAAAAGCTCCATGCTTGTTATGCCTAAAGAGTTCATATGGTCATTTTGCAGAAGTTATAAAGTGGCCCTATGGGACAGCAGTGTGGAAGCCAGTGAAGGTCAACACAGTGAGAGCAAGTAGAAGCCATTTATCAGTGCTTTTCACAGCAAGGGTGTCAGCTGTCACACTTTGTGTTTTGACAGAGAACCCAATGGCAGGAATAGTGGATATAACAGCTTTATACGGGAAATGAGAAGACCTCAGATATGCCCTCACATCAGATGCCAACATGGAAAAGCTGTAATCAGGCTATGCATGAGAAACACATTTTCTTGATTGAAAACAGCTTTGGTCTCCTTTAGGCAGTCTGGGTTTGGAAGTAGGCATAAAAAATAGGAAAGCCTTCGGTTGTAACTGGGGAAGACTTGTTGTGAAGGTTATTGTTTGGCTTCCTAGACAGTTGATATGATAGCTGTCTGATTTCCTGCAGGTCTGAGAAGGCAGGGTAGCTGCTCATCCTGATATTGTAGATAGGAGATTGATTTCCTGCACAGGTTGCTACAAGATGTGACTTCTATTTTTATTTATATTCTGGCCATGGTCCATTTTCCCAGTGTCTCTTACTGGAATAGTTTTCAACATAATAAATATGTATGTATATACATACACATATAATGAATAGGGTAAATAAATTTTATATATTCAATTATATGTACTCATAATGTATCGCAATGTAAAAAATCTTTTCACCAGTGTGCAGATTTTCTTGAAAACAATTCTCATATACACTGCTGACACTTTCCTTCATACTTTCTTCTAAACAGAATCAGCCACAAGTAGTCAGTGTCTACCTAGATGTCAATAAAGTGATGGGACAATTAGTGAGGACAATTGAATTTGTGTATAATAAAATATTTGTAATTGGGTGCTTCATAAGACACACACTTCTCTTACAAAATAGTTATGTAAGTCATGTGCAGCAATGTCTAAAGGAGACCTACTTGTTCCTGGAAGCTTGGATAAGCTTCCAGGCATGAAACTCCACCAGGAATATCCGTGACGTTAAAGCTGTGATTCACTGTTCCTCCACTCTCAGAACATCTTTACAATACTGTATAGGTACACAAGTATCCCTGTGCACTGTGTCTCAATAGAAGATTCTAGAATATTCCTCTAAATGTGTCTGGAATGTAAAATGCATGAAACAAGAATGCATTTCTTTCTTTGTTCTTGAAACTAATTTCATTCTTGCTTTTTATAACCTTCCTTCAGGATTCTGACATCAACGGTTTGACAAAATGCAGCGGCTCCCACAGTAAGTGCCTTCATGAGCACATTTGGCTGCATGTCTTTAGAGCATCCTTAAACCTGCCAGGAGTACTTTTAAATTTATCCCTGGAGCAGTTGCCCTCTATTTCTCCTCTCTTAGCTGTTAACATCCTATTCTCTACCCATGCCTCTTCAGCTCTTTGCAGAAATGGAAGACATAAGCACCATGCCCCGGGCTCTAAATTCTAGCTGCTGTTCCCTTGGCACTGAGCATACCAATATATCCACCAGATAGCACGTCTTACACTCAGACTCTGGAGGAGACAATAATGAATTGAGGCGGTATTTAATGTTAGCATCTTCAAGCCAATTGAAAGGAGTCTCAAGATATCAGATGCTGGGGTGAACAGAAATGTGGACTCAAGCAAACTTGACTGCTCAGTAAAATGACTAAAAGCCTGACCCTGTGCCTGGCAGGGATGTACATGAGTAAGAAATTGCCTGATATTTCCAAGAACTTGTGTCATATTTGGCTTACAGTTTGGGAATTCAGAAGGAAACTTGTCCAAATTTTGGAATATTTTTGCCTCTGTTTGCCACCTTTAAATTTGAATTCCATAGAAGATATCCAGTTAGAAATGAACAAGATGGATATTCTGACTGTTGTAAATAACTCAGGACCTTCCCATCAGGCCCATCACTACAAATAATAAAGTCACAAAATGGGAAAGGCTACCAACAAAGGTGCAAGAGAACAAGTGAGCTCTTAGAACCATCAACCTCGTTACATATTTCTCAATATTTGATAATATTAATGCACTCTCTGGTGGCAAGTCCACAGCTGACTTAGACTACTCCATTATTTCCTTCCATTTCCATTCAAAAGGCCAGAGTGATGGTTTTTCAAAGGGATTTAACAAGGAGGGAACACATAGATGTATTCAAGCCTGAGTTCAAAGTCACAACGTGATTTGAACTTGGATTTACAAACTACCTAATGAACACACAGAATGAAATAAGCAGGCAACCTAGAAGTCTAAATATATATTTTTTTGTTTTCTACATAAATTTTAAAGCTACAGGTAAGACCTGCCACTGTTCTATACCTATCCTGAACAATGACAAAAAGTGATAGCTATGGCAGAAAAGCTTCTAACAGCAGAGGCCTTGCTCATTTCAGCTGTGGCTATTAAAGACATTGGGCAATGAGCTTGCCTGATGCATGGTGTATAAGAGTTTGATGAATGTAATTTATCAGATTAAAAATAAAGAGGATCCAGAGCGGGGGAGACAGCTCACTGGATAAAGCGCTTGTTGCACGAGTGTGAAAAGCCTTAGTACAGATGAACCCATGAAAAAACAGGCATGTTTTAATTCGCTCTGGACAGGGATTTTGTGTGGAGAGCACTGGATTTGATGGAGGACCATGCCTCAAAAGTAAGGTCAATAGTGATAGAGGAAAACAGAAAACACCGTTTCCAGAGTACTCATTACTTACATTACTGCATCCATATTATTTGATATCTCCTCCCAACAAACACTAAACTTATTCTTCTGCCAAATCCTTTTTCTTGCTGTCATGTCTTTGGGTGCTGAGGGTGCTGGCAGGAGCATGAATGAGGGGCTCCTTATATGATTCTTGAAAGCTTTGTGTGGGCTTTCCTTATGACTATGTGCTCCTTAGTCATTGGTAAAAACATATCTTCATCACATTGATTTAGCTAAACTAGTTTTAGAAAAGCAGAAGAAATATAGTTTATATGACCCTACCTTATTTTCAAGCTCATTATAAATCCACAATAATTTGGCCATCTCACATTTTGACAAGTAAATAAATTCAACATTACAGAATTCTGAATTAAATTACTAATCTAATTACATCATTGTTTTTTCCTTAGAAGTTAGATTCCATATCTGTTAAACTTTCTCACACTGCAAGAGTCGGATTTTTTTTTTTTGATGACTTTCCTATAGAGAACTGGATTCAACCTCATAAATTCCTCCTATACTGCTGCTTCCAACTCCCAAATCCCTACCTTATTATTTTGTTTTTAATTATGTCTAAATATATCTAATATTATAGTGATATTTCTTATTTTAATATTCTCCAATGTATCTCAGTTTAAAATGTTTCCCTAGTCTCTTTTGCTTTATTTCTTGTCATCCTTTTCATTTACATTGCTTAATTTTAAAAATTCTTTCCTGGTTGTAAACCCCTCCCTCCTTTCCGCCTGGTCCCTCCCTCCCACACTCTTCCCTGTATCCCCCACCCCTTGTCCTCTGAAAAGGGATTCCTCACCAACCCAACACACCCTATCAAGTCATATCAAGACTTAGCTCATCCTCATCCACTGAGGCCAGGCAAGGCAGCTCCATTAGAGAGAAGTGATGAAAAGCAGGCAACAGAGTCCATGTCATAGACAGCACCCACTCAACTTATTACAGGGGGCAAAATGAAGCTCAAACTACCCAGAGGTTACAAATGTGCAAAGGGCCTAGGACCAGTCCATGTGTGCTCTTTAATTGGTGCTTCCATCTCTGTAAACCCTGAGCGCTACTCAACGCTTGGCTGTGAGTCTCTGCATCTGATTTGGTCACCTTCTGGGTGAGGCCTCTCAGAGAATGGTTACATTAGGCTCCTGTCTGTAAACATAGCAGAGTAACTTCAATGGTGTCAGGATTGGCTCTCTTCTGAGGGTGGTTATCAGGTTGGACCAAGCATTTGTTGGACATTCCCTCAGTCTCTACTCATGTTTATCTTGGCACATCTTGTAGGTAGGGTAAATTTGGGGTCAAAAGTTTTGTAGGTAGATTGGTGTTCTCCTCCCATCCTTATAAGTTCTGCCTGGTTAGAAGGTGGCCTCAGTCTCCATGTGCCCCACTGCTAGGAGGCTCAACTAAAGACACACCCACATCCTCCCTGTAGCCTTCCCCATTGCAGGTTTCCATCTTGTTGCTATCTTATTTCTTAATAAACGGAACTTATGAATAATAAATAATAATAAATAATATTATATTAATATTATTAATTAATATTGTTAATTAATATAATTAATATTGTTAATAAATAATATGAGGTCTCCTTTGAGAGAATATAACATCTCAATACCTTTGTGCTTAACTAATTTACTCCTTTTATATATGCAGTCTATGTATTAGTCCTTTAATCAAGTATAAATAAGATGTCCCTCAGAGATGATAACAAACATTCTGGTCCCCAGAAAAATGGATGAATCTGGGGATGTAGTGGACGAATCTGTTGACTCGCTAAATCATATCTTCATGTGAGTACTTTATGATGGAAAGATTACATTCACACCAGTGTAACCCTATGTAAGAGTGGGAAGCTGAGAGCGATAGGAAAGGATGGGGCAAAGGTTGGAGTGTTAGCGAGGAGGACACAGCCTCCAGAATTGAGGGAAGGAAGAAAGGAAGCAAACCGTTTTCTGCATCACTCAGAAGGAATGACCATGGTTGGCAACAGGAGCTCACAGGGCCTCATGGGAGAGTGCAATGGCAGCACAATGAATTTTCTGGCTTTAAGCTACTAAGATAGTTGTGATTTTTATGTTAACAGCCACAGAACAAAAAAATTGTATCAATATCCACTCCATTCAGTGCTTATTGTTTTGCTTCAGTCATTTGATATTCACTCTTCACATCGAGGGCTTGGCAGTTGCCTGTAAAACGCTATCCTCTTAGGCTAATTCCCATTTGTAATAAAGAATATCTTCATGGCATATTTTGGAGAAATATATTTGAGTAATCATTTAATTTGAATCCTTTCCTTTGTGGGATATATTTATTTTCTATATCCTCCAAAATGAGAGTTAGTGGTAAATAAAATTCTATATTATTAAACAGCCATCAAATCATTACTTCATTGTCTTCTTGACTATAGTATCCTTTTGGGATATAATTAGTCATAGTACAGCTCATACTTTTGTTTCCTATAAATAGCTTCCTCCTACCATTTTTAGCTAATTAGCTACTAATTCAACTACTTTTTCCTGCAGTTATATAGCTATTACAAAAACTAATTAACTACAAAACTCATTCTCTTAGATGTAAAAATTTAAAAGGTTACACTTTTAAATTTTATTTATTAGTTATTCACTTTATATCCCAATTAAGGCCCCCTCCATGTTCTCCCCCAGTCCTACTCCCCCTCCCTCTCTCCCCTATCCCACCTCTACCCCTCAGACAGGGAGAGCATCCCCACCCTGCCATCCCCACCCCGCTCCCCCATCCCCTCACCCCTACTCCCATTCCTACAACTAACGCACCCCAGCATATCAAGTTGTATCAGGACTGAGGACATCCTCTTCCATGGTGTCCTGGCAAAGCAGAAATGACAGGGGAGTGGTCAAAAAGCATGCGTCAGAGTCCATGTCAGAGATAGCCTCTGCACCCCTTACTAGGGGATCCACAAGAAGACCAAACTGCCCATCAGGTACATATGTGTAGGTGGCCTAGATCCAGTCCATGCCTGGTCCTTAGTTAGTGCATCAGTCTCAGCAAGTCCCTTTTGACCCAGGTTTATTGGCTCTGTTTGTCTTGTTGTGGAGCTGCTGTTCCCTCCAGATCCTTCAATTTCCCCAAACTCTTCCACTATTCTCCCAGCGCTCTGCCCAATATTTGGCTGTGGGTCTCAGCCTCTGCTTCAAATGCTTCTGGGTGAAGCCTCTCAGAGAATAGCTGTGCTAGGCTTCCATCTGCAAGTGTAGCAAAATACCATTAATAGTGTGGGGGTTGGCTCTCTCCCATTGGGTAGGTCTCAGGATGGGCCAGCAATTGGTTGGACATTCCCTCAATCACTGCTCTATCTTTATCCCTATACATCTGGTAGGAAGGACACATTTTGGGTCAAAGTTTTTATGGATGGGTTGGTGTTCCCCTCCCTCCACTAGGTATAGTGTCTGTTATAAGGTGGCCTCTTCATGGCCCCAGATACTAGGAGTCTCAGCAAGAGTCACCCCCATGTCCTCTCAGGAGCCTACTCTGTTCTAGGTGTCCAGATTTTCCAAGAGATGCCTATAACCATGGTTTCTCTTGTCTCTGAAAGCCTTTTGTCCTCCTGCTCTCCCCATATCTGATCCCCAACCATATTCTCATCTGTACATCCTCTCTTCTCCTGTTCTTCTTCTCATCCACTTTCATTATCCTATTTCCTCCTCTGAGTGTGATTTGAGCATCCACCCTTGATCCCTCCTTCCTTCTTTGGGTCTGTACATTGTAGTATGGCTATCCTGTACTACAAGGCTAAAATCCACTTATGGGTGAGTACACAGCATGTGTGCCTGGGTCTGGGTTACCTCATTCATGATGCTCTCTTCTAGTTCTATCCATTTTCCTGAAAATTTCATGATTTCCTTGTTTATAATAAGCTGGGTACTATTCCGTTGTGTAAATGTACCGCAATTTCTTTATCTACTCTTTGATTGAGGGACATCTGGGTTGTTTTCATTTTCTGCCTATTATGAATAAAGCTTCTATGAGCATAGTTGAACAAATATTCTTGTTGTATGATGGAGAATCTTTTGGATATATTCCCAGGGATGATATATCTTGGTCTTGAGATAGAGCTATTCTCAATTTTCTGAGAAAGTGTATATTGATACCAAAGGGTTTGTACAAGTTTGCTCTACTACCAGCAATGGTGGAGTCTTCCCCCTTTCCCACATCCTTGCCATCACGTGCTCTCATCACTTGAGTCTTTGATCATAGCCATTCTGACAGGTGTAAGATGGACTCTCAGAGTCATTTTGGTTGGCATTTTCCTGATACAAATGATGTTGAGCATTTCAAGTGCTTCTCTGCCATTCCAGATTCCTCTTTTGAGAATTCTCTGCTAAACTCTGTACCTCATTTTTAAATTGGATTATTTGGTTAGTTGGGGATTTTTGGGGGGTGTACTTTTTATCTACTTTATATAAGTTCTTCAAGACCCTCTCTCCCTGCTACACCCGAGTCCCTTCCAACACTATGTAGGAGAGAAAGGTTAGAAGGGAGATGGGATAGAGTTCTCTTTAAATACTTCCAGCTGATTGGGGTCATCAGGTTCTTTGGAGCAATACCAATATCAATTCTGGAAATATCTAGCTATCCAGAAGCAAACAGCAAAATAACCAGGATCCTTCTTCATCCTCCAAACATCTCCTCAAAGCACTCCCTGCCTCTCTCTGTCTCTCTCTGTCTCCCTCTGTCTCTCTGTCTCTGTCTCTCTCTCTGTCTCTCTGTCTCTCTCTGTCTCCCTCTGTCTCTCTGTCTCTGTCTCTCTCTGTCTCTGTCTCTCTCTGTCTCTCTCTGTCTCTCTGTCTCTCTCTGTTTCTCTCTGTCTCTCTGTCTCTCTGTCTCTCTGTCTCTCTCTGTCTCTCTGTCTCTCTCTGTATCTCTCTGTCTCTCTGTCTCTCTGTCTCTGTCTCTCTGTCTGTCTCTCTGTCTCTCTCTGTCTCTCTGTCTGTCTCTCTGTCTCTCTCTGTCTCTCTGTCTCTCTTCTCTTCTCTTCTCTCTCTCTCTCTCTCTCTCTCTCTCTCTCTCTCTCTCTCTCTCTCACACACACACACACACACACACACACCACCTCCTTATGTCCATCTCCTCAAAGCATTTCCTAGGTGACCTTTCTTTGAAGTGTCTTCTTCCTCTCTCTGGGATTTGGTATGTATACTCTTTCCAAGTCTTCAGATCATGCCTCTCTCCAAGTCTCATGAGGCTGTGCGGGGAAAGGCTACACCCCTGTCAAAGCCACAGGAGGCAACTGTCAGGTGTTGACAAACTAAAAAAAAAAAGAAAAAAAACTTGTCCTATACTTGAGATTAAAACAAAAAACTGTTTACATAACATAACTGTGTATTTAAAGGAACTAAAAATTCTGCTATATGTCCTCCTTTTCATAGAAGTTTTGTTGCTGTTTAATTTCTTGAGTTCCTTATGTATTAATGATATTAGGCCTTTATCACATGTTGGGTTGGTGAAGATTTTCCCCCAATTGTAGCTGCTATTTTGTTCTGTTAAGAATGCCTCTTGACCTACAGAGAAGCTTTTCAGTTTCATGAGGTCCCATTCATTAATGACTCATCATTGAGCCTGAGCTGTTGGTTCAGGAAATTGTCTCCTGTGACAATGAGTTCAAGTCTCTTCCCCCGTTCTCTTCTAATCCATTTAATGGTTCTGGTTTGATATTGAGGTCTTTGATCCAAATATACTTGAGTTTTGTGCAGAGTGATTGATATGTGTCTACTTGCATTCTTCTTGTGGACATCCAGATGGTCCAGCACTATTTGTTGAAGATGCTTTCTTTGTTCCATTTTATGGTTTTGGCTCTTTGTCAAAAATCAAGTATCCATAGTGTGTGGTATACTTCTGGGTCTTCTATTCTGTTCCATTATTCAAGTAATCTGTTTCTATGACAGTGCCATGCAATTTTTTGTCACTTATATCTCTGTAATATCTCTGTAATCTTTGTAATCTGGGATGGAGATACCTCCAGAATTTCTTATATTGTATAGAATTGCTTTAGCTATTCTGGGTTTTCTGTTTTTCCATATGAAGTTGAGAATTGTTCCTTGAAAGTCTGTGAAGAATTGTGTTGGTATGCTGATGGGAATTACATTTAAACTGTAGCTTGCTTTTTCTAAAATGGTAATCTTTAGTATGCCAATCCTACTGATCCATGAGATTGGGACATCTTTCCATCTTCTGAAATCTTCTTCAATTTCACTTTTCAGAGACTTAAAGTAATACAAGTCTTTCACTTCCTTGGTTAGAGTTACACTAAGATATTTCATATTATTTGTGGCTGTTGTGAAGAGAGTTGTTTCCTTAATTTCTTTGTCAGCCTGTTTGTCTTTTAAATACAGAAGGGCTACTGATTTTTTAAAGTTAATTTTGTTTGATGTTGTCTATCATCTTGCTCTATACTGCTTTTCTTATGTTTAGTTATGGGCGTTGTATCCCTGATCTTTCCAAGATTTTTATCATGAAGTGGTGTTGTATCAACATTCATGTGATTTTTTTTCTTTCAATTTTTTTCCTTTTTATTTTGGTTAGGAAACTTTTGATGATTATTTCTATTACCTAATGGGACATAGTACTGCTTAAACTATATACCCTATCTTGATTTAATTTTGGTAAGTGATATCTATCAAGAAAATTGTCCATTTCCTTTAGATTTTCCAATTATGTGGAATACAGGCTTTTGAAGTAAGACCTAATGATTTATTTGGATTTCTTCAGTACCTGTTGTTATGGTCCCCATTTCATTTCTGATTTTGTTAATTTGGATACTGTTTTTCTGCCGTTTGGTTAGTTTAGCTCGGGTTTTTTTTAACCTTGTTGATTTCCTCAAGGAACCAGCTCTTGGTTTTGTTGTGTCTGTGTATTATTCTCTTTGTTTATAAGTTATTGATTTTATCCCCAAGTTTGAGTATTTCCTGCCATCTACCCCAATTTGTTGTGTTTGCTTCTTTTTGTTCTAGGGCTTTTAGGTATAGTTATACATTGCTTGTATGAGAGTTCCCCAATTTCTTTTTTTTTTTTATCATGCAGTTTATTTATTTTATTATTTTTATGATTTGTTTTATTTTCATTTGAATCTACATGTAACTGATAAAACAAAACATTGTACATATCTATCTATGAAATGTGAGGCTTCAATATACAGATACAATGTAAAAATGTCTAAACCAGGACAAACATACCTCCTCAAGCATCCTTTGTTTTTGGAGAAATAGTCAAACTACTACTACTACTACTACTACTACTACTACTACTACTATGAATTTATCTAGCTTTTTTTTAATATATTCGTATTACATCTCTATTATTAGCCCTTGCCCTGTTTCCTCCCATTCTTCCCTCCCTCCCATTTCCCCCCTTCTCCCCTCCCCTATGTCTGGGATTGAGGGAGACCTCCTCCCCCTATATATGCTCTTAGGATATCGAGTCTCTTCTTAGTAACTTGCTATCCCTCCTCTGAGTGTGGTCGGGCCTCCTCATCCAGGGGGCATGCTCAGAAAAGGGGCACCAGAGTTCGTGTGAGAGTCAGATCTTACTCTCTACTCAACGATGGAGAATATCGTGTTCATCAGCTAGGTCTTGGTAGGGGTTCGAAGTTTACTGCCTATATTCTCCTTGGCTGGTGCCTTAGTTTGAGGAGGACCCCAGGACCCAGATCTGCCTGTCATAAAGTTCTTCTTGTAGGTTTCCAGAACCCTGTGGGTCCTACTTTTTCCCCTTTCTTCCATGCTACTCTCGCCTAAAGTCTCAATAGGATGTCCTCTCCTCTGCCACACTTTCCTGGTAAGTAAAGTTTTTCATGGTACGTATCCCTTGGACTAGTGTTTTGATATAAGTGAGTATATACCATTTGTCTCTTTTTGCTTCTGGGTGAACTCACTCATTATGATAATTTCTAGATCAATGCATTTGTCCACAAATTTCGGGAATTCCTTGTTTTTAATAGCTGAGTAGTATTCCATAGTGTAAATGTACCACAGTTTCTTAGTCCATTCTTCTACTGAGGGACATTTAGGCTGTTTCCATGTTCCGGCTATTATGTATAAAGCAGCTATGAACATGGTTGAGCATATGTCCCTGTTGTGTGGTAGGGTAATTTCTGGGTATATTACAAGGAGTGGGATAACTGGGTCTTGAGGAAGCTCTATTCCCATTTTTCTGAGAAAGCATCAGATAGCTTTCCAAAGTGGTTGTACTAGTTTGCATTCCCACCAGCAATGAAGGAGTGTTCCTCTCTCTCCACATCCTCGCCAACATGTGGTGTCATTTGAGTTTTTGATCTTAGCCATTCTGATGGGTGTAAGATGGAATCTCAGTGCCGTTTTGATTTGCATTTCTCTGATGACTAACGAGGACGAGCATTTCTTTAAGTGTTTCTCGGCCATTTGATATTCCTCTGTTGAGAATTCTCTGTTAAGTTCCAAGCCCCATTTCACAATTGGGTTGTTTGGTTTTGTGGTGTTTAATTCTTGACTTCTTTATATATTTTGGATATTAAACCTTTGTCAGACGAAGGGTTGGTGAATGTCTTTTCCCAGTCTGTAGGCTGTCGCTTTGTTCTCTTGACAGTGTTTCTTGCTTTACAGAAGTTTCTCAGCCTCATGAGGTCCCATTTATTAGTTGTTGACATTAAGGCCTCGGGCTGTTAGTGTACTGTTCAGGATGTTGTTTCCTGTGCCTATGTGTCCTAGGCTCTTCCCCACTTTTTCCTCTAACTGAATTAATGTCTCCGTTTTAAGTTGAGGTCATTAATCCACTTGGACATGAGTTTTGTGCATGGTGACAAATAAGGCTCTAATTGCTTTTTTCTACATATAGACATCCAGTTAGACCAGTACCATTTGTTGAAGATGCTATCTTTTTTCCGTTGAATAGATTTGGCTTCTTTGTCAAAAATCAAGTGAGTAAATGTGTGTGGATTCATCTCTGGGTCTTCAATTCGATTTCATTGATCCACCAGCCTATTGTTTGCCAGTACCATGCTGTTTTAATTATTGTTGCTCTGTAGTACAGCTTGAGATCAGGTATGGAGATTCTTCCAGAGGATCTTTTATTGTATAGGATTGTTTTTTTGCTATTCTGGGTTTTTTATTTCTCCATATGAATTTGAGAATTGATCATTCAATATCTTCAAAATATTTTGTAGGTATTTTGATAGGGATTGCGTTGAATCTGTAAATTGCTTTTGGTAAGATGGCCATTTTTACTATGTTGATTCTCCCGATCCACGAACAAGGTAAATCCCTCCATCTTCTGATGTCATCCTCAATCTCTTTCTTCAGAGGTTTGAAGTTTTTTTTCGAATAAGTCCTTCACTTGCTTGGATAGAGTTACTCCTAGATATTTCATATTGTTTGTGGCTATCGTGAAGGGAGTAGTTTTCCTAATTTCTTCCTCTGCCTGCTTGTCATTTGTATACAGGAAAACTACTGACTTTTTTAAGTTTATTTTGTATCCTGCCAATTTGCTGAAGGTGTTAATCAGCTGTAGGAGTTCTTTGGTGGAATTTTGGGGGTCACTTATATACACTATCATATCATCTGCAAATAGGGATAATTTGACTTCTTCCTTTCCCATTTGGATCCCCTTGATCTCCTTTTGATGTTTTACTGCTCTGGATAGAACTTCAAGAACTATATTGAAGAGATACGGGCACAGAAGGCAGGCTTGTCTGGTTCCCGATTTTAGAGGGATTTCCTTGAGTATCTCTCCATTTAATTTAATGTTGGCTGTTGGTTTGCTGTATATAGCCTTTATTATGTTTATATAAGTGCCTTGTATTCCCGATCTCTCCAGAACTTTAAACTTAAATGGGTGTTAGATTGTGTCAAATGCTTTTTCTTCATCTAAAGAAATGATCATGTGGTTTTTCTCTTTCAGTTTGTTTATATGATGGATTAGATTGATGGATTTCCATATGTTAAACCATCCCTGCATACCTGGAATGAATCCTACATGGTCATGGTGAATGATGTCTTTGATATGCTGTTGTATTTGCTTTGAGAGTATTTTGTTGAATATTTTTGCATCAATGTTCATAAGAGAAATTGGTCTGAAATTCTCTTTTTTTGTTGGGTCTCTTTGAGGTTTAAGTATCAATGTGACTGTGGCCTTATAGAAGGAATTTGGTAATATTCTGTCCATTTCTATCTTTCGGAATAGCTTGAATAGTATCGGTATTAGCTCCTCTTTGAAAGACTGGTAGAATTCTGCACTGAAACCATCTGGCCCTGGGCTTTTTTTTTGGTTGGGAGACTATCATGGTTGCTTCTATTTCTATAGGTGAAATAGGGCTATTTAATTTGTTTATCTGGTCTTGGTTCAATCTTGGTAAATGGAATCGGTCGAGAAATTTGTCCATTTCCCTTAAATTTTCAAATTTTGTGGCATAAATGCCATTGAAGTAGGTTCTTACGATTCTTTGTATTTCTTCAGTGTCTTGTTATGTCTCCCTTTTCATTTCTGATTTTGTTCATTTGGATGGTGTTTCTCTGTCTTTTAGTTAGATTGGCTAACGGTTTGTCTATCTTGTTAATTTTCTCAAAGAACCAGCTCTTGGTTTTGTTGATTCTTTGGATTATTCTCTTTGTTTCTAATTTATTGATTTCAGCCCCGAGTTTGATTATTTTCAGACATCTACTCCTCTTGGGTGTTTCTGCTTCTTTTTTTCTTGAGCTTCCAGATGTGTTGTTACGTTGTTTATGTGGGATGATTCCATTTTCTTTTTAAAGGCACTTAGCGCTATGAATTTTCCTCTTAGCATGCTTTCAATGTGTCCCACAAATTTGGGTATGTTGTTCCATCATTTTCATTGAATTTCAGGAAGTCTTTTATTTCTTCCCTGATTTCTTCTGTGACCTATGTGTCATTAAGTAGAAAGTTGTTTAGTTGCCACGTGTTAGTATGCTTTTTGTTATTTCTGTTGTTGTTGAAGTCCAGCCTTAGACCATGGTGATCTGATAAGATACAAGGTATTATTTCAATCTTCTTGTATCTGTTGAGGTTTGCTTTGTGACCAACTATGTGATCAATTTTAGAGAACGTTCCATGGGGTGCTGAGAAAAAGGTATACTCCTTTGCGTTTGGGTGGAAAGTTCTGTAGATATCTGTTAGATCCATTTGATTCATGACATTGGTTAATGAGGTTATTTCCTGGCTTAGTTTTTGAATCAAAGACCTATCCTTGCGTAAAAGTGGGGCTTTGAAGTCTCCCACTATTAATGTGTGGGTATCGATGAGTGGGGCAAGCTTTGTTAATAACACTTTTACAAATGTGGGAGCCCTTGTTTTCGGAGCATAGATGTTCAAAATCATGATGTCTTCTTGGTTGACTTTACCTTTGACGAGTACGAAGTGTCTATCCTCATCTCTTTTGATTAATTTTGGTTGAAAGTCTATTTTATTAGATTTAGAATAGCTACCTAGCTTGTTTCTTGTGACCATTTGCTTGGAATATTTTTCCCCAACCTTTTACACTGAGGCAATGTCTGTCCTTGTGGTTGAGATGTGTTTCTTGAATGCAGAAGAATGTTGGGTCGTGTTTATGCATCCACTCCGTTAGTCTGTGTCTTTTTATTGGAAGAGTTGAGACCACTGACGTTGAGAGATATTAATGACCAGTGATTGGTAAGTCCCTTCATTTTTAGTATTTGTAACAGTTGAGATTTTGTGAGGTTTTGATTTTGCAATGGTATAGTTACCTATTTCCTATGTAGTTTTGGTTGTAGTTTGACCAGTTGGGATGGAGTTTTCCTTCTAGTAACTTCTGTAAAGCAGATTTGTGGCTAGGTACTGTTTGAATTTGTTTTTGTCATGGAATATCTTGTCTTCTTCGTCAATGGTTATTGATAATTTTGCTGGATATAGTAGTCTTGCCTGGTATCTGTGTTCTCTTAGGGTTTGCAGAACCTCTGTCCAGGCCCTTCTGGCTTTCATGGTCTCTGCTGAGAAGTCAGGAGTAATTCTGATAGGTTTGCCTTCATATGTTACTCGGCCTTTTTCTCTTGCCGCTTTTAATATTTTTTCCTTGTTCTGTATATTTAATGTTGTTATTATTATGTGGCAGGAAGATTTTCTTTTCAGGTCTATTCTATTTGGTGTTCTGTAGGCCTCTTTTATGCTCGTAAGCATCTCCTCCTTCAAATTGGGGAAATTTTCTTCTATTATTCGATTAAAGATATTTTCTGGGCTGTGGAGTCGGTTGCCTTCTCTTTCCTCTATCCTTATTATTCTCAAGTTTCGTCTTTTCATGTTGTCTTTTATTTCATGGATGCTCTGTGTCAGGAACTTTTCAGATTTAACATTTTCCTGGATTGTTGTTTCCAGTTCTGTGAATGTATCTTCAAGTCCCAATATTCGTTCTTCCATTTCTTGCAATCTGTTAGATAAGGCCACCTCTGAGATGCTTGCTTTCTTCTCTGATGCCTCTTGATCACTTTTTTCTTCTGTGTGTTCCTGTATCATAGTTTCCATTTTTATCTTCATGTCTTGGACTGTTTTAATGATTGCCTTCATCTGGTTATTTATATTTTTCTGAAACTCTTCAAGTGCCTCTTTATATGACTCTTTTTAACTCTTCAGCCCTCTTGTTTGCCTTCTCCTGCATTTGTTTACAGATTTTATTTGTTTCTTCCATTACCATCTTCTTTACTAAGGACTTGAGGTCATTTTCTTGACTATCCACTGCTGTTCGGTTCTCCAGGTTCTTTTCCTTGGGAATCCTGGGATCCGGAGATGCCAAACTGTTTTGGTTTTTGTTAGCGTTCTTTCGCTGTCCTCTTGTCATTCTGATGGCTCTGATGTTGGAAGGTATTTTGTAGTGACCTTCGCTGGTTGAGAGTGGTTATTGATGCCTGATTATAGGTCAGGTGCTCTTGCCTGTGGGGATCAGGGAGTATTTCCGTGGAGCAGGTATGTGATCCGGTTTCACTCCTGGTGATTTTCCTCTGCACCGTGGGCTCCAGGCTGAGTCAGTCAAAGTAGATTTCTGTTTGGACTTTACTGCTGTAATTCAGATCAGCACTTTTGGGACCTAGACTAAGGTCCGCACACAAATGTTCTGGTTGTGTAGGTTGATCCCAGCTGCCTGTCCTTCCTGTGGCTTTATAGTCAAGACCCCAGGTAAATCTGATCTTCTGGGGGTGTAGTTGTCTTTTAGGTCTGTCTCTATACCCTGTAGAGGTGTTCAACCTCTCCCAGGACTATATGCCTGGAGGGACCAAGGTCGCTCTTGGTCAGCAATTAGACACTGCAAGCAAGACTCACATTTTGTCTCCAGATAATGTGAGAGTGCCTGCCTATCTCGGGCCAGGAGCCCCAGCTAGGATCTCTCATTCAGGGAGTGCAGGGCCAGTGCCTTGCGGCTCAGCTGGGTAGGAACACTAGGGATGCAGAGCTCTGGTGGTCGCCTGCGGAATCAGATATTCCCGCTAGGCTATGAAGCTCCCCTACCGCTTTAGGTCAGCAATTAGACACTGCAAACACTACCCACCCATGTCTTTTCTCCCGATAATGTGAGAGTGCCTGCCTTTCTCTGGCCAAAAATATGGAACGCTTCACGAATTTGCGTGTCATCCTTGCACAGGGGCCATGCTAATCTTCTCTGTATCATTCCAATTTTAGTATATGTGCTGCCGAAGCAAGCACCCCAATTTCTTTATGAAGGTGCTTAATGCTCTGTATTTTCCCTTTAGCTTTGCTTTCATTGTGTCTCACAACTTTCTATATGTTGTGCCTTCATTTCCATTGAAATCTAGAAAGTATTTAAATTCTTTCTTTTTCTTTTTTTTCACAAATTTGAAAAGTTAAAGAACAGTGGTATGTTTCGTCCATAGAATTAATTTTGGGTATTCTTGTATATTTTTCTGATTATTTTTTATTTAATTTATTTTTATTTGTGCAGGGTTTGCATATACACATGTCTGTGAACCAAATGAGAGACTCATATTTGCAGAGGCCAGAAGGCAGGAGGTTCCCTGGAATTAGAATTAGAGACAGGTCTGTGATGCCATGTAGGTGCTGGGAACTGATATTCTGCCCATGGAAAAGCAGCCAGTGCTCTTCTGGGCCAACTCGCCAGTCCTTTTTCTGATTATTCTTAACAAAGATAATCAATTTCATCATCTTTTAACAAAGTTTTCTTTTATATTACCTAACCTGTTTTTCCAATTTTCTGTTTTACTTATTTTTCTTTATTTATTTAACTTATGTTTTTTTTTTTTCTTTTGTGTCTGGCTGATATTTGTGTCATGTGGGATCTTTTTTTTTTAACTTTTTTTTATTAATTTATTCTTGTTACATCTCAATGGTTATCCCATTCCTTGTATCCTCTCATTCTTCCCTCCCTCCCATTTTCCCCTTATTCCCCTCCCCTATGACTGTTCCTGAGGGGGACTACCTCCCCCTGTATATGCTCATAGGGTATCAAGTCTCTTCTCGGTAACCTGCTGTCCTTCCTCTGAGTGTCACCAGGTCTGCCCCTCCAGGGGACATGATCAAATGTGAGGCACCAGAGTACGTGAGAAAGTCATATCCCACTCTCCACTCAAGTGTGGAGAATGTTCTGACCAATGGCTAGATCTGCGTAGGGGTTTAAAGTTTACTGCCTGTATTGTCTTTGGCTGGTGCCTTAGTTTGAGCGGGACCCCTTGGCCCAAATCTGCCTATCATAATGTTCTACTTGTAGGTTTCTAGGACCCTCTGGATCCTTCTACTTTGCTATTCTCCCATGGTTCTCTCATCTAGAGTCCCAATAGAAAGTCCTCCCCTCTGCCCCCATTTCCTGGTAAGTGAAGGCTTTCGTGGGACATGCCAAACTCAAATGGTGTCATGTGAGATCTTTAACCTTTTCTAATGCAGATTTTGTTGCTGTATGATTTCCCTTTCTTGCTAACTATTTTAAGAACATTGTGAGGATATTTCAAAGAACTGTAATAATTTAGTTTTTCTGATATTTATGACAGTTCTAATCTGTTTCCATTTGATCAAATTTTACTTTTGGTGTACGTCTTATTTTACAGCCGCTTCTCAGCTGGTGTGTTTTGACTGAGTGTGAGATATTGTGAGTTTTGTCTTGCTAGTGACACGGTACTACCATTCCTCAACATTGCACACACGAGTGGTCAGAGACTTCCAAACTTCACCTTTCCCTTCATCCAGATGTCAGCATGGCATATGTGCCCTGAAATTTAGTGACACTTTTTATTGTTATTGTTTCCTTCAAATTTGTCTAGAACAGGAAAAACTCATATAAAGATTAGTATTCTAACCGTTCAGCTCTTGTCACTAAACCATGTTATTATGCTTCTTAAATAAACCTTCCTTTTAATCCTGTTGTAAATATGTTGGAATTCAAACTTTGGAGTTGATTTTTTCCCACTCCTGAATAATCTTTTCTTGTTCAAAAGCTTATCTGGTAGAACTTTCTCACATCTCAACACATTTCCCTCTTAGTTGGTGAACTGTGGCTATTTTGGTCTTCTTTGGTTCTAAACAACCATTTTATGGAATACATCTGATCATGCAATATTCTCTCAAAGAAAAATGGTTCAAGATCACAATGACTTCATCAGTGATTTCCATGTTCTTGCTGATGGCGATGTTCATTTGTTTAGCTAAAATCAGTTAATTAATCTGATCAGAGAACAAAAGTTCCTCTGTTAATGAATCTCCAAGACTTTATTTAAAAAAAAATCAGTTGACTTTACTGTTCGTAAAATAACAAATAAAATAACATCCATTTGACTGGGTTTAACTCACTTCTTTTTAAGCATCCTGGTGTACCCTCACTCCCAGAAGGTCACTACATTGATGCTGAACATAAAACAGGCACACATACAGCTCAGAGCTCCTGGGCTCAAGTTATCTACCTGGCTCAGCATACAGACAGCTGAGACCATAGGCATACACTGATGTGCCAGGAAATATACTTGTATCTGCAAGTTACAAATCCAGTCAAGTATGGTGTTTTATTTCTTCATTGTATTTAAACTATTTTAAATTTTTAGGAATAATTTTTTATTTAAAATGACAAAGGAAAAGTGTACAATAGATATCCACTAGTAACCGCAATTATCCTTTATGTGTGAACTCTTCACTATAATTTATAGACAGAGCAGCTGATTTAAGAATGGGAGAAGCAAACATAACTCAGCAAAATTTTATTCTAAAATATAATAACACTTAATCATAAGACTCTACACTACAAACATTCTGAGAATTAAAGTTATCCTTAATATGAGTGGAGGTTGTCTTCCTTTAACAATACGCACGTGCAAGGTCAAATACTCCAGGACTTTGATACCTTTTCCCATTTCTCAGTGTTTCATTTTCAGTGCAATATATTCTTTGAGACATAACAAGATTTTAGTTGCCAGAAATGATTTATAAAGTAAGCAAATGCCAATATGGAAGGATTAAAATTTAAGACTATGTTGTTAACATCTCACAATTTTATAAAGCTTTTCAGAACGAGGATTGCAGTTACCAAAGAGTTAGGAGCCATTGTAAATAAATGTCACTGGGAAGGAGAAGCTACAAGTAAATTTAGTTCCTATACTATTAACTCATAAAGCCAGCCTCTCCTTTTTTTTTGTCAAGTCCCGCACTATAGGACCACTTCATTCTTGTCATATAAATGATATTCAGCTTGATGTAATAAGGTTCAAGGCTATTTTCACCTCAGCATCAGTAGTAAGAGGAGGTACTATTATGAAACTCTAAGTGAAAATTATCTTCTAATTTTCTGCCTCATCCTTGAAGAGGTTTCAACTCCAAGAGATGCTTTTGCTTTAGATAGGTTCTGTCTAGAATTTCACCCAGTTGTGATAGGGATCACATTCCTTCAACTTCTTTTATGATACAATAACAATAACAAAAATCTTTATCTAACATAGTATAAAGGTATTCTTCTAAAATAGCCAATAATTAAGAATCAATTTAAATAAAATGAGAAAAATATAATTATAATGGCAAAGCCAGGAAGTGGCTCAGCAGATAATGATCTTAGCAACCAAACCTAATAAGTTGAATTTCAATTCTAGTTTCAAAATGATAGAAAGAGAAAACAAATTTCTCTATACTGTCATTTGACCTCCACACATTGGGGCATGTCATGCATGCAAAGACATGAAAATAAACAAATGTAATAAAATTAGTAAGAATTGCAAACATAAGGTAATTCAAAACACATCTTTAGAGTAGAAAATGTTTCTAATATAATTTCCAGTTCTTGAGAAATGCCTACATTTTGGGGATATATTGTAAACATGTATATAACTGGGAATTTTGCCCTTCTTTGAGGTGAAAGTTTGTTAAAAATAAATTCCTTTCATAACATGAAACCGAAATACAGTTTATACATTTTTGGATTCAATAAATATTTATTTCATCTGTGTTCACATTGCTCTTGTACTTTGTATTGTTAAAATACTGTAAGTTTTGTCAACAAGCATTGACAAAAAAGTTGGGATATATTTGCTTTTACTTTTTAAAGATTACATGTTTACTTTATGTTATTTTATTTAGCATTGACGTGTTCTACCAAGAATCTCTGAAATATTTTCTTCACTTCATAGAAGAAGCACAGAAGTCAGAAGTGAATACAAAATGTTATTTTCATCACTTTCAAACCAAAATAAGCCACAATTGTCTTAAATTATAGAATCAAATGGTCTTGCATCATAACACTTTGATATTCTTTCACTTAATAGATATAAAAGAGCACTGGATGATGGATTTAAAACTGGGAGTTATGTTCAAAAAGGTGAAAGGAAGCTCATAATGTCTGTCACTTTTCCCATGTTTCTGACCCCAGGGTCCTCTGTCAGAACAACCAATGCTTTGGAGGCATAGATATCAAAGTATTGCCTGTAACTGAAAATCAGAACTACTTTGTGATCCTTACTTTTTTCTCCCTATTTGCACCAGGAATGGAAGTTAACATTAAAATAAATGTACTATTTGCCTTTCAAAGTGATGGAATCTTATCCTTTCAAGCATTGGTGAGTCTACAAATCAAAAAAAGCTCCATCATCATATTTTCATCATATTTGAAGTCTAAATGTTTACTAACAGAACATGAAGTAGAATAGTAGTTGTCACATGTTAGGGAGATTAGAGAATACCAACAAATAAAAAATGTATCAATGAGTAGTTACAGCTATACAGAAAAAAATTTGTACTGGTGGTCTATATGTTGGGTATCCACAGCTAACAGTTTTGTACAGAAGACTTAAAACTAAATTAGGGTAACACTGGCTTCCGTTCAGATTGCATAAATTTTGTGCCTCTGACAAAAAAAATCTGGAATAAGTGGCTTAGTATATTTGTGTCACAAACAAATTAATGTCAGGAGTTAGATATGTTTAAACCTGTTTGAACATTCTACAATAAATAAATATCAATATCCCTATAATTATATGTTATTTTATGTGTTCATCACAGTAACTACTTAACTGATTAAAGAGATTTTTATCATTTTGTTCCATATCTATTCTCTGAATAAATAATAGCTTGTTGAATTTAACTATCTATTTACACAATTCTAAACAACAAATTTACTGCACATCACACATTGAGCTCAGTGCTCAGTAGTAAAGGTCAACAGCCACTTGCCACACCTTTCCCTCTAGATATTGCCATGGTATGAAATTATCTTGGTAATTTCAAACAAATCCAAATGAGAATCTATTGTTTTGGTTTTTAAAAATGTTGGTGCTAAATTGTGGCATTTCAAATTTTAACTTTGCACTCAGTTCCAACCAAGATTAATCTAAGTGTATTCAAAAATCTCTTAGAATTCTCCCTGCATAACCATCTGCTGCTTATATTATTGACTGAAGCCACATTTCTAGTAATAAAATACGAATCCTTCTACCTCCTCACTACCAGAAACTGTCAATTCTGTCTCTACATTTTTCCTCCAAATAGTGTAAACTTCTAATTTCCAGTAGGGACTATCAAGGCTCTGTGAGGTACCTCCTGAATGCTCTCTATGTTCTAACAACTGACCACCACCAAAGGCACTTTTAATGCTTTTGTCAGTCATCAAACCCTCAGCTTCAGAAGGTGAAGTCACCTGCTTAAGCAGCTCCTTGGGATTACCCCATGCTTATAAAATATTCATGGCACCCGAATATTGGCAGTCTCTAAATTGGACACAAAAGTTTACATTTGCACAGCTAAATTTTAAGCACTTATCTTACTTTTTCCAGAGGTCTTGCAAATCATCTGTCTACTTTAGCTTCTCAGGATAAATTATATGTATATATTAGATTTCAAGCTTTTATAAAGTTAATCCTACATATCACTAACTTATTCAGGGCTTTCCTACACTACTCATAGTGAGCAGTAAGCACCACCTCAGTCTTGCCAACAGAACTGTGTTATAAGCATGCTATGCACTATTTCCCCTGGTTTCTACACACACTTTATAGATATTTGGGTTATAAAATACTTTGAAAGAAATATCCTAATGATCTTCATTTTTAAAAATTCTGACATTAAACAGGCAACATTCATTTGTGAGGTATGATTATTGAGTCATTTATGAAGGTCCATTTTAAAAAGTGACATTTTAAGAGAGCCTTAGAATGTGTATTTTCTGAGTCCTTGAAAGGCATACTATATTTTAATTAATTTTGAAATGAAATATTCTTCTTCACATCCATTCTTCATTCATTTACTTCATTCTTAATTTTTGCAATGTTGCCAAAACTCTGGAGACGTAAATCCACACACACACATGTCCATAATTTATTTTGTGTTCAGTTTTCAATTTTATATAAGTATTATATAGTTATCCTACCCTCCTAGTGATTAACTAATCAGTAGAGTATTTGAATGGCTGTGAATCTTTTTTCTTCCTGGAACTTTAGAGAAGTTCTTTCACTTTGTATTCATTTGTTTCCTTTTTTATCCTTTTTTGCCGAAAAAAAGTACTTCTGATTAACAGTTTCATCTAAATCATTCCCGTTTCTTCTTCATGAATGCACAAAATTCTAAGATCACTCTTCATTATCATTTCTCCATACCCTCTAGATAATTCTCAGCTATGCTCCAGCTTACTCCCTTTAGAATACACTTGGGGAATGTTATTGACTCTTCAATACAGAGTAGCAATTCCATTTTTGTCATCGTCATTTTTCTTCCAACCTGTCATGCAGATTTCACTTTTTCAGTTATCACTGGAAATTCTTTGGAAAATTTTTTAATTTTATATTATCTACCCCTTTAACAACAACAATGACCACTTAAATCTCTTTTTGTTACTATTGATTCATTTTACTCCTTTGACTTTTTTATTTGTGTTATGTATATATGTATGTATATATATATATATATATATATATATATGTACATTGTCAAATGTGTGACACTTGGTGGGTTTCATTACATGTTCATCCTAGAATGACAAACATGTATTTTAAAATCACCTTCATATTTCTTGACCGATAAGTGTCAAGAAATGGTCTCTTTCTCTGAATGCTCAATGCTAGTTATATTGCACGTCTCTCCATCACTGTTTCTATCCTTCCTTTTTCAGTATCTTTGAGAAATCAGGTAGCTTGTTGATCAACCATGCCTAGCAAGAAATCTTTGTGTGTTCTAGTGAAGTAGAAAAAAAAGCATATTTGAGTTTAGCTTTATTCATACAATTCTTCCTTTCTTCTTCTAATGATTGCTGTAACTGTAGATATCCTAAATTTTTACTGCTGTTGTCCAAAGTGTTGAAAATGCATAGTCATTCGTTGATGTGTGTTTTGCTAAAACACTTATGCACCGTTGTAGAACTGTGAATATGAACTTTCTTAGAAATAGACGGTACTAAAAACAATGAGATTTCCTGTAATGAGAATAATGTTGCTGAATCTTCTACCTATTTCTTTTGTTGTTTGTTTATTTTTGTTTTCTCTGTTTTTATTTAATTTGTTCACCTTACATCCTTATTATAACCCCCCTCACTCATCTCCTCCCAGGCTCACACTCCTTCCCTCATATTCCCTTTCTACCCAGCCCTGAGTCCGAAGAAAGGGCAAATCCTCTTCCCTAACACCTGACCTCAGCCTATAAAGTCTCATTTGGACTACCTGTATCCTCTTCCTCTGTGGTCTGACAAGGCCGCCCCACCAGGGGGAAGTGATCAACCTGTGAGAACCAGAGTCTAGGTCAGAAATTGTCTCTACTCCCTATATTAGGCCACCCACAAGGATGCTTTGTTGCCTATCTACTACATCTGAGCAAAAAGTCTAGGTTCTTCAACATGCATGGTCCTTGGTTAGTGCACCAATTATTCAGCAAACCCTTACTCTGCCCAGGTATGTTGGCTTTATGGAGCTCCTGAGCCTACCAGGTCCTTCTATTCTCCAACACTTCCGTAAGCCTTCCTGTGCATCTGCATGAATTCCCTGCTGGATGGCGTCTTTGAGAAGATCTCTACTAAAGGCTCCAGTCCTGTTCTTTCTCTTCAGCTACTTCCAGTGTCTATTCTACTTCTCCTTCTGAATGAGAACTACGCATTCTTCCAAAGGTCTTTTTAGTGATTTAGTTTCTTTATATCTGTGTAATGTAGTGTGCTTAACCTGTGGCTAAAATGTGCTTATTTTTTTGTTTTATTAATTTATTCATATAACATCTCGATTGTTAGCCCTTCCCCTGTTTCCTCCCATTCTTCCCTCCCTCCCACTTCCCCCCTTCTCCCCTCCCCTATGTCTGGGATTGAGGGAGACCTCCTCCCCCTATATATGCTCTTAGGATATCGAGTCTCTTCTTGGTAACTTGCTATCCCTCCTCTGAGTGCGGTCGGGCATCCCCATCCTGAGGCATGCTCAAAAAGGGGCACCAGAGTTCGTGTGAGAGTCAGATCTCACTCTCCACTCAACGGTGGAGAATATCATGTTCATCGGCTAGGTCTTGGTAGGGGTTCGAAGTTTACTGCCTATATTCTCCTTGTCTGGTGCCTTAGTTTGAGGAGGACCCCAGGACCCAGATCTGCCTGTCATAAAGTTCTTCTTGTAGGTTTCCAGGGCAGTGTGGATCCTACTATTTCCCATTCTTCCATGCTACTCTCGCCTAAAGTCTCAATAGGATGTCCTCTCCTCTGACCCACTTTCCTGGTAAGTAAAATTTTTCATGGTACGTATCCCTTGGACTAGTGTTTTGATATAAGTGAGTATATACCGTTTGTCTCGTTTTGCTTCTGGATGAACTCACTCATTATGATAATTTCTAGATCAATCCATTTGTCCACAAATTTTGGGAATTCCTTGTTTTTAATAGCTGAGTAGTATTCCATAGTGTAAATGTACCACAGTTTCTTAGCCCATTCTTCTACTGAGGGACACTTAGGCTGTTTCCATGTTCTGGCTATTATGTATAAAGCAGCTATGAACATGGTTGAGCATATGTCCCTGTTGTGTGGTAGGGTATTTTCCGGGTATATTCCCAGGAGTGGGATAGCTGGGTCTTGAGGAAGCTCTTTTCCCATTTTTCTAAGAAAGCGCCAGATAGCTTTCCAAAGTGGTTGTACTAGTTTGCATTCCCACCAGCAATGAAGGAGTGTTCCTCTCTCTCCACATCCTTGCCAACATGTGGTGTCATTTGAGTTTTTGATCTTAGCCATTCTGATGGGTGTAAGATGGAATCTCAGTGCCGTTTTGATTTGCATTTCTCTGATGACTAACGAGGACGAGCATTTCTTTAAGTGTTTCTCGGCCATTTGATATTCCTCTGTTGAGAATTCTCTGTTTAGTTCTGAGCCCCATTTCACAATTGGGTTGTTTGGTTTTGTGGTGTTTAATTTCTTGAGTTCTTTATATATTTTGGATATTAAACCTTTGTATGACGAAGGGTTGGTGAATGTCTTTTCCCAGTCTGTAGGCTGTCGCTTTGTTCTCTTGACAGTGTTTCTTGCCTTACAGAAGCTTCTCAGGCTCATGAGGTACTATTTATTAATTGTTGACATTAAGGCCTGGGCTGTTGGTGTACTGTTTAGGATGTTGTTTCCTGTGCCTATGTGTCCCAGGCTTTTCCCCACTTTTACCTCTAACTGAATTAATGTCTCTGGTTTTAAGTTGAGGTCTTTAATCCTTTTTTGTCACCATGCACAAAACTCAAGTCCAAGTGGACTAAAATGTGCTTATAAGTTAGTATATACCATGCAAGTCTTTCTGGGTTTGTATTATCTCATTCAGGATGCTTGTTTCTAGTTCCATCCATATGACTGCAAATTTCAAGATTTCCTTGTTTTTAATGGTTAAGTAGCATTCCATTGTGTAAATGTAACACAATTTCTTTATCCATTCTTTGGCTGAAGTACATCTATGTTCTTTCCCAATTCTGGATATTAAGAATATAGCTGCTGTCAACATAGTTGAACAAATGTCCTTGTTGGATGGTGGAGCATCTTTCAGATATATGACCAGGAGTAGTGTAGCTGGGTCTTGAGATAGCACAATTTCCAACTTTCTGAGAGAGTGACAGATTGATTTCCAAAGTGCTTGTACTAGTTTTCACTAGCCTACAGTCATAGAGGAGCATTCTTCTTTCTCCACATGCATTTGATGGTCACCTGTTGAGAAAATCTGTTTAGGTTTGTACCCCATTTTTAATTGGACTTTCTGGTTTGGTGGTGTTTAATTTTTTGTGTTCTTTATATATTTTGGATATTAGCTCATTGTCTGAAAATGGGTTGGTGAAGATCTTTTCCCAGTCTGTATGCTATCTGTTTGTTCTTTTGACAGTGTCCTTTGCCTTACAGAACATTTTCAGGTTGGTGAGATGCCATTAATCTTTGATCTTAAAACCTCAGCTATTAGAGTTCTGTTCAGGAAGTTGTCTCCTGTGCCAATAAGCTCAAGGCTCTTCCCTACTTTTCTTCTAACAGATTTAGTGTGTCTGGTTTCATGATGAGATCTTTAATCCACTTGGACTTTAGTTTTGTGCAGGGTGATAAATAAGGGTCTATTTACATTTTTCTACAAGTAGCTAGCCAGTTAGACCTGCACCATTTATTGACTCTGTGTCTTTTCCATTGTATGGTTTTGGCTTCTTTGTCAAAAATCAAGTGTCTGTAGGTATGTGGGTTTATTTCTGGGTCTTCAGTTTTATTCTATTAACCTACCTGTCTATTTCTATGCCAGTACCATGATGTTTTTCTTACTGTTGTTCTTTAGTACATCTTGATATCAGTGATAGAGATACCTCCAGAAGATCTTTTATTGTAAAGGTTTGTCTTAGCTATTCCTGCTTGAGAGCTGTTCTTTCAATATGTAAAGAATTGTGTTAGTATTTTTATGGGAATTGCACTGAACTGTAGATTGTTTCTGGTAAAGTGGCCATTTTTATTATGTTAATCTTATCAACCCATGACCATGGGAGAGCTTTCTATCTTCTGATATCTTCTTCAGTTTCATTCCTGGGGGACTTGAAGTTTTTTGTTTTTTTTTTCCATACAAGTTTTTCACTTGCTTGTTTAGAGTTACACCAAGATACCTTATGGGTTTTGTGGCTATTGTGAGGGCTGTAGTTTCCCTAAATTCTTGCTCAGCTTGTTTGTCTTTTGTATAAAGGAGGGCTACTGATTTTTTCTTTATTTATTTCTTTTTTTTTTTTAGTTGATTTTGTACCCCGCCACTTTGCCGAAGATTTTTATCAGCTGTAGGAGTTCCTTGCTGTAATTCTTGGGGTCACTTATCTATAATTTCACAACCAGCATTCTCAGGTAATTAATTTTATTCCTTCTCAAGTCTCCGATGGGGTTGAAGACGATATAGTTTAGTTTTACAATTAAACTTAGTTGTTTAGGGGTTAAGATGTTTTTAGGTCTAGATAGCTGTTTTAAGTTGATAATGACAAAGTATGATAGATATTGACTTACATTCAGAATTTCTGACTCCCCAAGATAGAAAAGATATATTTTGCCAAATACAAATAGCCGAACACTATGAATGTAACATATATATATTTCCTGATTGTTTTGTGGTTCTTCTTGCTATAGGTAATTTATTGTATATATGTGTAATAATATATTTATGTAAAAGTAATAAAAATTGTAAAAAATCTATAATAACTGAATAAAAGTATATTAGATATTAAAGGTATAAAGTTCAATATGAAGCCAGATGATTTCCACTCAAAATGTCTATCCTGGTTGTGTAGATGACTTTGATATATAGACTTATAGTCTGGTTAATTTTAATGTATGATTTTTTATATTTCCAATATTATCATCTGCAGTGTTAATTTTTAAAATATATTACAGTATATTGTAAGTGCTGTATTGTTCATCAGGAAATGCAGGATATAATACTACTACTCACAATAAACAAGCCCAGGATGACAAGAAATCACTGTATTCAGACACAGGCATGGGACAGGAGAGAAGGCAAGAAGAACACTGGTCCTCTGTTGCAGGATATTTGATCACACTGTATACCCTGAGACCATGCACTGGAAAAAAACCTGTTGCTAATAGTGTTCTGCCTCAGTCCTAGCACACAAGTCAACCGTAGGTCAACAGGGAGAGCAAGCAGGCAGCAGATAGCAGATAGCAAGTGAACATAAGTAAAAAGGAAGGAGTGCCATTGAGGAGTAGGGATTTAATACAGTGTGGAGGTGCAGGGCTTTTTTCTTCTGGGACATCCTGGTAGAGTAGGAAGATCAACTGGGTGCTTTCTGTGTCTCTCTGAGGTAGCAAGTTTTCAGCCCAGCATCTGGCTCCTAAGTCATCAATGGTAAAATTGTGTGATTGAGGTTTTGTTTTAAGACAACAGTCCTCTCTCTCCTCAGTTGCCTTCCAGAAACAAAACGTCTTTCAGTGAATATTAAAAATATAAATGTGGGGTGATGCTGACCAAGTTCACTCCATTTGAAGCCAATAATCACAGGTTAATTAGCATTCAAATTCGGTTTTCAAGGCTAGTAAATACTAACAAGTACCCAATTCTATTAGCATATTATCTGAAATTAACTTTATCATTACAAATGTAAATATCATTACATATGTATATTTTAATTTCTTTTAACTATCATTGAGGCAGTATAGTTTACAAAGCTACAGTATTATAAAAGAGAAGAAACGTGTGCCTTTACATATATGATGAGAAATGTATGTTGGTGGGCACCATACAGGAGGAGCTGCAGTGCACAAGTGAGGTTCTAGAGATGGCTCACTTGTTCGGATGCAGTAGGTGTGCCTTGGAGGAGCCGACTTCATGGTCTTCATCTCCACATTACTTCTTGCTGCTGATGTACCTTCTCGTGTTCGTCACTGCTGTAGTCTTCAACTATCTGGCATAGCATGATTGGGCGTGGGAAGACCCTCATCGGCCATAGTCTCGCGTGACTGTTTCCTGGGTGACAGCCAGGTTTGAGCAATTTTCCAACAGATCGATACGAAGATGAACCCTCGTAAAATAATATTGTTTAGATCAATTAATGATTTTACAGAATTCCCTATTCATTTACATAGTTTTAGAAAGTTCCATTAAGACATTTTTGTCAATGGCTCTGGGGTAGAAAATCTTGAGGAACAATTTAAATTTCAAGAAGGCATATTCTTAATAATTGGGTTAGGGACTTTTTGGTGGTAGCAAGCAAGAATAACCCATATTAGTATTGGCTGATGTGATGCTCTCCCTGAAGCTGGCCTGTTGATGATTAATTTCTTGTACCCACTTTTGCCCTCAGCTTCCTGATGTGATTTAATAAAATTTTTAAGTAAGTAGATAGACACCTCAAAGATGTAAAGTAGATTTGTTTGTTTTTATATAAAATTTAGGGTTGTGACTTTTTCAATTTCTTATTAATTATGATTTATTCATATTACATCCTAATTGTTATCCCTCTCATTTGTTTCTTCTGTTCCTACCCTCCCTTCCTCTTCCACCCTATTCTCCTATCAAGTCTAGTCCAGATAGCCTGCATCACCTTCCTCTGTGTGCTCACAGGGACTTTAAAAAATTATAAGACTACTTTTTAAGATAATTGATTCTTTCTTTGTAACTGTAAATTGCAGCCTTCCAGGAAAGAAAAATTGACTGAAAAAATTAACTTTCTTGCTTAGGCTTTGTTAATCTATAACAAGTTGCTTAGTTACAAATGTATATGGGTTCTTGGGAATAATTTGTTTTTCACCAATGATACATAAAACCTTTGATCATGTGAGGGTCCTGGGGAACATGCTTTTTACTACCTACACTAATTGCAATCATTCACTTAAAGAAAAATAGAATGTAAACATATTGTGATTGTTTTGTACTGCTTGAATTTACTGGGTGGGCTATATAAGCTATGGGAGAAAAAGTAATGTTGTCAGAGCTGTACCTGAAACACACACACACACACACACACACACACACACAGAGAATGGACGTTCTGCATACTGTCTCCTCTGCCCTCTCATATACTCTTCGGATTCTTTATTAACCAGCCAGGGATAGTTAGCATGTAATTTTTACACAACACTGAGACAGGAGATTCCCCCGATAGCAATGACAATACCATCAGCTGTTAGCATTCAGCTCACTTTGGGTTTAGTGATTATCAATCAAATACACAGAGACATGCCTTGACACAATGTGTATGAAGGCCACCTCTAACAAACACGTGGCAGTGGCGTGTGTGTAGACATCAGAGACGGACGCGTGGGGTTGGTTTTCTCCTTCTGCAATGTGAGTCCCAGGATTTAAATCAGTAGTCTAGCTTAAGGCAAACACCTTTACACCAAGCATTTTCTGTCCCCTTTATTATTTTCTTGAGGGCAAGAAATAAAATAACAGAAAACCTATACCTGCGACTATCACTTCTTGAAGACTTACACAAAACGTACATAGTTCTTTTATAGGCAGCACCGACAATGTAATGCATGACAATAAAAAGAGAACAGTGCTCACGTATTACGTATTTAAGTAAGAGACTATTGCTATTACTATTCCTTCCCACTTATCAGACTAATATATGTAAGTCAGAAAAAAATAACGTTAAAATCAGTTTATTGCTATACTGGCCATATAAAGTATCACAAGCCACAGGATATTTACAGTTACAGTACTAAACAGCACAATGAAGTACTGTTTTTATCATTGCAGAACATTCTGCTCAGTAGTATTGGATCACATATGGAGGCTACTAAATATACAGCACAAAACTTTTGCACATTAAAGATTATCAATAGATTTAGATAAATGGTGCATATTTATAAAGTTTTATCCTGGCATGTCAGCATAGGAATTGGTAGTGTATGACACTAAACATAACACAGTCTTATCCTCTTTAGGTGAATTGGGAAAATTGTCCCCGTGTTTTAATCACTTGCTCGTATATACATAATATTATAATTTTATATATTATAATTTTAGCCATTTATTATATTTAATGCGATCACTTCTAATAGTTATGGTTGTAGTCAGGGAAGAGAGATAGGGAGAAGGTTATGAGACAGGAAGAAGGGAGAGAGAGAGCATATAAACAGAGTGTAGTGCAAATTCATTTCTGCTTTTCTGCCTACAGAGCTTTGCAAAACAAAGCAGTGCTAAGATAAACTATAGGCCTGAAATGAGGAAAGGGAAAAATATAAAGAAAACATAATTTAATATGCCACAAGAATAATCCTCACCTAGGGAAAACAAAAGGTACTCTTATTGTACCTATTCATCTCATCATATTCCAAGGCCACCTTATAAAGGAACATATTTCTTTAGAAACACTGAAAACATCAATACTTGTGTCATTCTAAATATTTTTTTGGAGAAATAAAGAAAACGTGTCTTTGAATCTGTAGTGAGAAAATGGTGGAAGTGCCAAAGCCCGCAAAGTAGGCAAGAATGAAAACAGGCCTCCACTGGTTATTCCTCTTTCTAAAAGAATGACACTAGAAGGATCCAGTAGGTCCTAGAATCCTACAAGTAGAACATTATGATAGGCAGATTTGGGTCATGGGGTCCCGCTCAAACTAAGGCCCTAGCCAAGGACAATACTGGCGGTCAAATTTAAACCCCTACCCTGATCTAGCCCATGGACAGGACAGTCTCCACACTTGAGTGGAGAGAGGGATTTGACTTTCTCAAGTACTCTGGTGCCTCACATTTGACTGTGTCCCCTGGCAGGGGACACCTAGTGGCACTCAGAAGAAGGACAGCAGGTCACTGAGAAGAGACTTGATACCCTATGAGCATATACAGGGGGAGGTAATCCCTCTGAGGAACAGTCATAGGGGAGGGGAATAAGGGGAAAATGGGAGGGAGGGGAGAATGGGAGGTTACAAGGGATGGGATAACCATAGAGATGTAACAAGAATAAATTAATTAAAAAAATTAAAAAAAAAAAAAGGATGACACAATAGGAATAAAATGTGATTCAGAGACTATATTTATTTTCTTTTCTAAGGAAGGGTAATCAAGGAAATAAAATTTCAAGCTGTGTAGTAGTAAAAATAAAAGTAATGTTAAGCTGCACTTACTATTTAATTTTTCAGTTTCTCACATATATAGCATTTCCCTTTATCAAAACAGACTGAATCTACTTTCCAATAAAATAAAGTGATGTATTGGTTTTGGAAAAAACTTTGAGTAGAAAAATGTTCTAATTTGTGATTATAAAGGTAAAAATCAGGGCTAAAAGACTAGTCAGTGGTCATGGGCATATTTTGCTCTTGTAGAGGATCCACACCTAGTTCACTTCCTAGCAGCTCATAACCACTAGCTCTAGGAGATCTGATGGTTGCTTCTGGCTCTATGGGCCCTATGTACACACACATACACAAATGAGAGAGAGAGAGAAAGAGAGAGAGAGAGAGAGAGAGAGAGAGAGAGAGAGAGAGAGAGAGAGTTAAAATAAAAATAAAAATTAGTAAATTGATAAAAGGTATACAATTATTTGTTAATCAAATGTTAAAAATCCATTTGGATGTGGTAAAGTGATAAATAAAATATCTTAGTAACGTTCCATAATTAATAATTTCTTTTTCATCTAGGTGCACATAGTGTGTTACAATATGTACAAATGTATTAGTGTTAACTACATGTGGAGGTGGCAGCCTAAATGCACACGTGAGTGTATGTACCCATGTATACACCTGAAGAAGCCTAAGGAGGTTATTATATAGCCTGATCCAGCAATCTCCAACATATTCTTCAAAGACAGGGTCTCTCACTGAATCTGGAGCAAAGCAGGAAGCTAGCAAGACCCAGAGTTCATCCTCTGTAAGCCCCACCCACAGACCAGGGGTTACAGGCCCATGTGATTGCATCAGACTATGTCCATTCTTCAGATTTACACTAAGGCTCTCATCCTTTGACAGCAGTTGTTACTACTGACTGTGGTGTCTCCAGTTCCAAAGCTGAGTTTTTAAATGGTGTAAAAAATGAGGAGTGCAAATGAAATCACAGTGTACAATTAGACAAATGATCAGAGTGGAGATTGAATAATAGTGAGCCTCAGTAGATTTAATAGGTGATAAAGAAAAATGACATAATGGCAAAGTGTACTTTTCAACAAAATAAAATGAACATTTAGCCATAAAAATTCATTTTATATGCTTCTAGGTTTGTGTTTTTCTCAACTTCTTAAAGAAGAATAATAAGCAACTGTATTTTGTAATATAATGGTCATAAAATTATAGTTTTTGTGTGGTAGAATTGACTTCAAAAATAAAAGAACAAAAGTGCATTTTCTTTGAACTTGAAATGACTAAATTTAATGATAAAGAGAGCATATCATAAGCATTTTGTATTTCGTAAAAGAACTTTTCAGGCTGACTTTACTATTGAAAGAGCATAACAAAAGAAAGAAACTGGAAAGAGAAAGTCATGTATATTCTTATCTAGCCAATGGTCAGAACACTCTCCACACTTGAGTGGAGAGTGGGATATGACTTTCTCAAGTACTCTGGTGCCTCACATTTGACTATGTCCCCTGGACGGGGAGACCTGGTGGCACTCAGAGGAAAGACAGCAGGTCACCAAGAAGAGACTTGATACCCTATGAGCATATACAGGGGGAGGTAATCCCTCTCAGGAACAGTCATAGGGGAGGGGAGTAAGGGGAAAATGGGAGGGAGAGAAGAATGTGAGGATACAAGGGATGGAATAACCATTGAGATGTAACAAGAATAAATTAATAAAAAATACAAAAAATAACTTTTAAACAGTTCCTGCCAGTGGTTTAGCTCATGTGAGTGGCAAAGCATAACTAGACAAATCCTGAAGTTTCCAGTTGCAGGTGTGGGTTACAATAGAGACTAACATTGACCCAATGAGTTAGAACTAAGTGTGCCAGAAACCATGTCACCCAGTGACTGCATGGCTCCAGGACATGTGGTAGGCGATCTTATCCTGTCGTCCTGACGTTCTCAAGGGTTTCTGCTCACACTTCAAACCACTCATCAGGACTGAAATTCAGAAACCTTTTTGTTTCATTGTATCCTTCATAACAAAATCCCTGGTATGATTTTTCAAGAAAATTTCACAGAACTATATATTTTATAGATTGGTTAGTCGTCATGTAGGTCAGAGTAATTTGTTTAATATTCTGTGTACACAATTGACTATAAACCAAGCCACTGGTAATTTTTTGATTGGCCTAAATTGAATTACTATAAATAGGATTCTTAGTGCACTTCATGGTTTATGAATACAGACAGTGAGTAGAAGCTTTTATCCAGAGGCAAAAATATTTGGTGGAAGTTTGGGGAGTAAGACTGCTTTGAGAAATTAGGAAAATGATTTATAATAAAAGTCATTTTTCATGTTTAAATAGGATTTGCAAAAGTATTCCCAGAATATCTGTTGTTACTAGGTATGGTTTGAGGTATTTGGCAAAAACATGGATTCTTCATGGGATATGCATGGTATGGGAACATGGGTACTGTGCTTGAAATAGGCAGGGAATATAAAGTTTTCTTCTGACTAAATGTTATTTTTAAAGGCGCATATAGAAAGATCTGGAGAATCATTAGTGTGCTTGGAAAGACCCGTTTTAATTCTTAGACATTTCAAGAAAGAAACAGGCAAGCATAGAATTAAGAGAATAAAGGAATATAACTGTCAACAGTGGGGAGCAGGGTTTGTTTTTATGGGTCAACAGATTTGGGTACAACATTGCACACAGTTCAGATTTTGCCTAGGTATTTGTTTTGCTTCATTTGTTTTTGAAGAAACACTTATTTCGAAATGACAATTTTTTTATTTTATGAGGAATATTCTTCTACACTGGCATTACAGGCACAAACGATTTATTAAATGGATACCATTTATTAACAAAATCTTTCTTTTTGACTGTGAGTTATTCCCTAATCAGCTGTCTCCTTTATACCAAATCATGTACTATTTTTTAAATTTGTTGAAACAATCATGTTTTTATTGATCACACAAACAATAATGTTCCTTCAATGTGTTAAGTGTGTACAATTCCTTAGTGTGGCAGACATGAGCAGATATAAGTACTTTAACTTGAGAAGTTCAAGTCTCGATGCCTCTCCAAAGCTCCCCTACAGTGTTTGCAGCATCCGTGTAACACAGTCGTTGACTGAAAGTCTCTTACAGACTAAAAATCACAGTCTCTAACGAGGCCACCCTGAGAGTGTGTCTTTAAATGGGTGACATTAAATAAATAAATTAGTCAATGCAGATGTTAGGTTCCACAATTATTAAATTAAAAAAAAGACTTAAATAAAATAAGAATTAAATGGCAGTAAGTATAAAAGATTTAAATATTGATAAAATTGAAGAAAATCAATATTTTTTTCACATTTTGAGAACAGGGTACCATAGAATGCTTTCTAAATATGGCATATTGAATAGTGGATTGATAAAATACCTGAAATTAATAAACAGAATTTCACAAGCAAAATGAGAGGCATTATATACTAAAAGTAAACTATAAATGTTCTATAAATATCTAATTAAATAAATAAATGTGATTCCATTAGTTAATAAAAAATTTTTCACTTCTAATCAAATTCAAGTTTTTTTCAAATTTCAAAAACATATCCTTGATCCTTGTTCTATCTGCTGAGGAAGCAACACGCTAACACATAAACTGGAAAACTTAGTGCTCTATTTTCCATTTGCAAATATTGATATAAAAGACATATTAAAATCACTACAAAATAATTTCAATTTAAAATACAATCCATTGATATATAGAACATCTAGTCACAAAATTTTTTTAGGGCCTGGGAAGATGGTTCAGCAGTTAAGAGCACTGGCTGCTTTTGCACAGTTTGAATCCTGATTCACATGTGAGACAGCTCTGTACTGCTTGTAACTCCAACGCTAGGGCAATCAAGATCCTGTTCTGGCATCTAAGAGTATCTGCCCTCATGTTCACAAATTCACACACACACACACACACACACACACACACACACACACACACACATGCACAAATACATATAATCAAAAATAAAATAAGTATTTAAATTGAGAAAATACCAAGTTAATAAAAAAGTTAGGACTTAAGACTATAATACTATAAATGGAAAAAGAAAAAAACAAATTAGGAAGGCTCAAATAGCATAAAAAATCAAACATATCTGTACATATTTTGATATTATTTATAGGCATTCATAACCCTTAATACAGTGTAAATGTTACATAAAGATATTGGACTATAATTATTAAATTAGTAGAATTGTCTCCATTGTAACTTCACATACATGAATATAGAATGTATTTTCAAGTCTTAAATAGCAGTAATAAGCCAGTCCCTATAGACTAATGTGGGTTTTTGCCAACAGTCTATTTTATAAACATGCTTGAGTCTATACACATATGCATAACTTTGTTATTTGAAAGGATACATAGCAGCATCATGATTATTATAGTTTAATCCAGGAACCAGAACTTTAAATGATTATGAAAAGCTTTTATTTAACTTTATAGTATGTCCCCTTACAAATTGTTTCTTTTTATAATTAGTTACATTATTTACATTAGTATTGAAGTTTAGAATTGCCTTACAACTAAACACCTTTTTAAGGGAGATATCCTTGGCTACCTTGGGATGAACTTCAAGTATGTTTTTTTCCTGCCTATCAGTCCCTTTTTACCATCTTTATAAATTCCAAGCAAGGCAGAATGTTCACGGATAAAACTTTAAGACTTTCTTTATTTTTCAGACTTGAAAATCTGCCGTCAGAGTCTGGATTTCACAGGCCCCAATTCCCTGGGGCATGCGGTTCAAGCTAAAGGGCCCTTCCTATCTCTGATAATATCACGATGCAGACTGCCCACATAATTTAAACCAGGCTTATCTCTGTGAAGTTGCACGCTGACAGCCCCACTCCAGCTATTTCTCCCCTCACCAATGGTTAAAATTCAACTGTCAGAGTAATTCCTCATTGTATTCTGACACACAACATGTTGATTTTTCTGCTTCAGTAGCAAATGAAAATGAAATTACCCACTGGGTTTCCCAGCCTGAACAGCATTCTGTCATTCCTGACACCCTGAATTCTGCCTTCCTGTTGCAAAGTACAGCAGGGCTCTTCTGTATGAGCTTCTGCCTGGCATGCAAAGCGGTTTGAAATGAAAACCAAAATCCTGCCCTTTATTTTAGGTACTGGCTGACTTACATTTAAATTTCAAATAGGTAGGCAAGGAAATACAGTGGCATCACAGCTATCCAGTTATTTACAAGTTAAAGTGGGAACAAATTCAAGGCAAGAGGAGCAGCAAGTATCAATTTACTGTCTCCTACCAGTGAGAGGAGGTTACGTCTCTCACCATAGCATCACCAAAGCTCACGTTTTCCTTTCCAAGTGTTTAGACAGTGCTTTGAAAAACATATCTTTCCACTTAAGAAGTATGTGACAGCATTTATCATAGAATCAAATTAAGACTTTGCGACACACTTGGAATCTTTTATCCACTGGAAAATTATAGAAAACAACCATTTGGAAAACTCACATTGGCTTCCTTATCTCACTGACAAATATGAAAAACTACTGTATGAGACTGGTATTCTGTATCCAAAAGTTGTGTACTTTTCTTGCATAAAATACTTGGGGAATTCTTATGATCTGAAGTGCAGAAATGTGGAATTATCTCTAAGATTTTTTTACAACTTTAAAAGGATCCTTCTTCAACAAGCAGTTGGCTCCTCTTGTGCCTGACACTTTCAGTGAAAACTCATGTCAACTGCCAGCTTCCACCTTGCAAGGAGGCTATTGCTGTTACATCCAACTTTCTTGCAGGGAAAAGTCATTTTAAGAGCTGATAGAAAGGGGAAAAAGGCATGTTTTGTAAATATACTGGCAGATTCCTGTTCTTCTGTGCTCCACAGTCCTGTCTCTGCTGCCTCTAAGGAATGCTTTCCTTTAACAACAATTCAATGGTTTTTATTTTGCAACCTGTCAACTGCCTATTTTCTACTACTCTCTTTTCTGTTTCCATCTCTAAGAGCCATTCTAAAAGCACCAGGGGTATACGTTACAAAATGTCTTTTTTTCTATTTAATGTTTTCATCTTTACATTAGAACACTAATTTTCTAAAACTTAATACATTGCATTACTACAGAAAAAATATGTTTTAAAATTATAAGTTATTTCTGTTCAAAATGGTGTCTTTGTTCCTCTCCATCTACAACACAAAGTCTAAAGTCCAGACTAACTCAGGTATATGTACCAACCCTGAACCTAATCTGACCCTTGACTCATTTCCAGGTTTAACTATTGGAATTCTCTCCCACACAGATTTATTCTGAGTTAGTTATAAAGTTGCATGCAATTGTAAGAAACGATGTATAGAGAAAAGTAGACATGGTGGCACACACTTCTAATTCCACACAAGGAACTTTAAAGCAGACATCTGAGACTAGCCTGCTAACATAGTAAATTTCAGGTAGCCTGAACTATATACCATGATGCTGTCTCAAACTCCATATAATAACCCAAAATCTGAAAGAACGCAGAGTGTGCTCTGTGCCCTTTATCTAGTCTCCTCAACCGTAACTTTTTGCCTCTTAGAACACTGTGACAAGCTAAATATTTATATTCAGATTTATTTATATTTTTAGAGAAAATTAACTGAACAAAGAAAATTCCCAATGGATGTAGATGGTAACATCCCATAGGCTGGAGGCACAGGCTACTTAAAAAGGAAAATATGGGCTATTGAAGGGGGTCATCCAGAAAATTACCTCCTTTTCAAACACAAAGACCAGAATTCTGACTGATGTTTGGATCCCAGCACCCATGTGAAGGAAGTAGCATGCCTCTGAAGCCCTAGGGTTAGGGTTGGGAGGATGAAGACAGAGGAATCCCTAGTTGCTCTTAGAGCAATATGCTTCTAATATTTCATACATTGCATTACAGCGTACCAAAGGCCAGGTGAGGTACCAATAACTAAAGTAGTCTAGCCTTCAAACTTAGTGTTTTAGGAGGTAAAGAAACATAAAAATATTTTTAATTTAGGAGAGATCAAGATTTTAAATCTCATATATTTTCTGTATATATGTATTAGTTTAGTTTGGAAACTTTTAAAAATAACAATTTTTGTGATAGACCTATCTCAAAAGGAAAAATGGAGAGTAGTACTGGAAAACATCATGTCTACTTCTCTGCTCTGCATGAGGTCCAAGAAATGAATTTATATCCTCTATCCACATACTCCATTTTATAGATTAGGGAAAGATATTTGAATGAACTTATATCGACCATGGTGTAGGAACTTTGATTCTGAGCACTGAAGTACTAAACCTATCCCTTTCTACATGCATAAAACTTACCGGAATGAACCCATTGACAAAATCTCTGTCTTCTAATTTGTCTAAGTCAATGTCCTATTGCTGTGAAGGGCACCATAACCACAGCAACTCATATAAAAGAAAACATTTAATTGGGGCTGGGTTATAGTTCAGAGGGTTAGCCCATTATTTGTCATAGCAAAGAGCATGGTGACACACAGGCAAACTGGAGTCAGAGTTCTACATTTGGGAGGTAGGCACAGTGCATACCTATAATCCCAGCACTCAGGAAGCAGGAGAAAGGTGGACCTCTGTGAGTTTGAGGCCAGCCTGGTCTACAAAGCAAGTCCAGGACAGGCAAGGCTACACAGCGAAATACTATCTTGAAAAACAAAACAAAACAAAAATAGGAGTTCTACATTTGGATTGGCAGGCAACAGGAAGAAGAGAGTCTCTGGACCTGGACTGAACTTCTGAAGCTGCTGTAAGAGAATTTTTAATTAACATTAAAGCAACCAGAACAGCAGAGCTCTCTAACTCATAAGCCCCAAATAGTTGAGAGTGCAGGTCAGCAGGTATGCTAGCCCAAGGCCCCCGATGATAAGTCTCAAAGAATGCAGAGCTAGGAAACAACGGCCTATTGAGTGTTCCAGGGACCAGCTGGCCGTAAAAGATAGGGAGGATACACAAGGACAAATTCCTGTGAGAAACAGGTACCGGACACGGTTGAGTGAGTAATGAGCCAAGACCCCTCATCCAATCTTATGGTGTTTGCTTAATCCTCCCTTGAGCCCCGCACACAATGTTCCAGGTTTGAGTTTAACCAGATGTGTCGTTAGCTCAGATAAACATCTACCAAGGACTGTTCCTGTGTGATTGTGACCTTACCCCAGATCTGCCTACGCAATTTGCTGATGTTCAAATGTTTGAAACAACCAATCGTGTGTGGCCGCACCAAAGCTTCCCACTCCCCCTGACCCTTGCCCATATAAACCCCAAACCCCTGGGCTTCTGGGTCGACCCCTCTGTCTCCTGCGTGAGATACATGTCGACCCGGAGCTCCGCCAATAAACTGCCTCATGTGTTTACAGCAAGATGGTCGTTTGTGTGTCTTTGGGTGCGTGCCATCCCGAGGCTTGAGTGAGGGTCTCCCTTTGGGGGTCTTTCACTGCAAAGCCCATCCCCAGTAACATACTTCCTCCAACAAGGCCACACCTAAAAGACTACACCTCCAAACCATGCCACTCCCAATGAACCTATGGGAGCAATTTTATTCAAGCCATCACAGTCCACTCCCCAGAACCCATAGGCTTATGACCTTATTGCAATGTAAATTGCATTTAATCCAACTTCAAAAGTCACCATAGTCTATCATAGTCCAAGCACAGTTTAAAAGTGCAAAGTTTAAAGTCTCTTCTGAAACTGATGCAATTCTCTAACTGTAGCCTTATTAAAATAAATATTTATTAAAAAACAGGTAACATACTCTCAACATAAAATGGCACATTACCATACCAAAAGGAAAGGAAAAAACCAAAACAAGGCTGAGAAACCCGGAGAGTAAACTCAAAATTCTGCATCAATATATCTGATGTCATAGTGCTCTGCATCTCTCCAAAGCTTTGTTGGCTGCAACACACTTCTCTCTCTTGGGCTGGTTTCCTTCCCCAGTAGCACTTTTCCTGCCTTATATCCCATAACTCTACAGTCTCCAACATCATTAAAGTCCCCAATGCAATCCAGATTTCATCTAAGCAATTTCACGCAATGGCCTCTTTAGTCTCTGTGCAGGGACACCAAGGACATGCCTGGCTTCAGAAACCTCTTTCCTCAGTCACAGAGAAGGATTCCATCATCCCTTACTTATATCCTTGACTCTGAAACTGGAACCATGTGTCTGAAGCTACTAAATTCTGCTGTTTGCTGGAACTGGAACACAATCCCACTGTTCAAATACATTTTCACCAACTTTCTGTTTTCGAATGTTTCCTTCAGTGCCTAAGGCTGGCTGTCCTGGACCTCAGTCTGTACGCCAAGCTGGACTAGAACTCAACGGTCCACCTGCCTCTGCCTCCCACATCCTGGGATTAAAGGCATGCACCACCCAGTTAAGGCCTAAACTGTTACTAATTCTTTTTCACAAATTAGATGCTTAGCTAGGCAGGGTCTTGTCCTGTGGTCATCAGTCCATTTTTTCCATTTATTATCAGGTTTTCCTTTAAGCTTTTTTAGCTCCTTGAGCACTGGACTCAACTCATTTATGCTTCCTGGTGATTCTTTTCTTCTCCAACGCTACATTTTGCAATCGTCCTTACTCAGATTGATTGTTTTACATTATAGATTTGTATAAAAGTGGCCAATAATAACAGCTCAACACAGTCAACACTAGGCTGTCTGAATATCTCCTCTGTAGAAACTGTCAATCTATAAGTCTTCAATTTAGCCTTGGGCATACACTATGAAGAAAATATCACAAGAATAGTCATTAGCCCATGTGCTAATGTTCTTCTCCTCCTAATCCCCTTGAACCAAGGCATTATAATCTACATGACTCTCAGGACTGCTGTCTTCTGTGCTTCTACTAATATCGCCCATTAATCCTTGCTTTAAGTGTTCAACTGATCTGAAGTCAACAACTCACCAGTAAGAAGCCACATGGTCAGGACTGACCCAGTACTCTAGTTCCTGGTACTAACATCTGCTTTATTCAGTGTCCTATGGCTATGAAGAGACACTATGACCCTGGTGGCTCTTATAAAGGAAGACAATTTTCTTTGTTTGTTTTTCTACACAGGACTTCTCTGTGTAGCCTTGGCTGACCTGGAACTCTCTTTGTAGACTAGACTGGGATCAAATTCACAGAGATCTGCCTGCCTCTGTCCCCCTAGCATGTCATTACACTGGGCTAAAGGAAAACATAAAAGTGAGAAGAGCTTCCAGATTCAGAAGGTTAGTCCATTATCAAGTAAGTAAATAAAGTCTCAAATTCTAGGTTCAAAAAACATTTCATTGTTTTAAATGTCTCATTTGTATTCTTCACACAGAAAATTCATATTTTCTATGAGGCAGCATATGATATATAGTTTGGCTTTCAAAAACAAAAGGCAGAACACACATAATTTTACTATGTTTAAACTTAAAGGGAAAGTGAATTTGTACAGCTATATTACTGAGAATACAAGCATGAATTTTGAAGTAGGAAGCCTAGTATTATCTCATGGGTGTGGTCGTTAGTATTTTATCACCTAACATCTCTCAAATATGAAAAATGTAAATGAAAAATTTTAAAGGTTAATTTTCTGTTCTATTAAAAGATTGAAAATTTCAGTTATTAAGCATAAATGACTATTTGTCTATATGTTTTTAAAATACTTTTTTACAATTTTATTAAATATTTTACATATACATTTATATTATTACACATATACACAGTTAACTATGTGCAGCAAGTAGAACCCCAAAACAATAAATGTTACATTCATAGTGTTTTGCCTATTTGTACTTGGCAGCCTTGAAGAAAACATCTTTCCTATCTTGGTGCATCTACAATTCTGGGTGTAAATCAATATCTATCATATTACATCATTATCAACTTAAAATATCTATCTAGACCTAAAAACATCTTAACCCCAAAACAACTAAGATTAATTTTAAAACTAAACTATTTGGTCTTCTTCCCCATCAGAGACGTGAGAAAGAATAAAATTTGTTATCCAAAGAGGAAGTACAGGTTAGTAGCCTCCCAAATGAGAATATGACAGACAGTTTTCTACCTGAATAGTAACCTAAAATTCTCTACAACTTTGGATCATCATCTTCAGTCTTCTGGCCCAATATATCTGACAGACGTATTTGTGAGGCAGGAACTATTAAGGACTTGCTTATCCTGTCTTGGCAGAGTTTGCCCATCGACTCTGCTTGCATCCAAGCTTGCACTACTTTAGGCAGAATTCTGTCTGTGGTAGAAATGTGGACATTTTGCCCAGTGGCTTGTTTGCCACATTTGAAGCCAACTCCATAAGGAGGTTCTTTGATGCTCATCATATTCTTTGAGGTAGGCTGGGTTTTGCCAGGAGTTAACATGTCTTATTGTAAATGTATCTTTATAATAATAAAAACATTTAAATGCCATGTATGTCTCTGAGGTTTTTAAAGACCTTATCTAACTATTTTATCATATCTTTCTATTGAATCATATCTATCTGTTATACCTAGGATGTATATTCTTGTGATATAAAGAGACTAGCAATTGATATGATCATGATTTGATCAACTAACAATTAACTTGTATAGCTTACTTATCTTAAATAGCCTGCAATATCACCTTCAAAGTATTGGAAATAAACCTTGTATTATAATTGAGTTGTATGGGTACAATACTGCATACAGAGTAGAAATATATATATATATAATGTATATGAAGAATAATCGTAAATTTGCATTTTATACAGTTGTATCTAAAATTAAACTTATTTGCATCTGTATACAAAATTGTATACCTAGCCCACCTGGAACATAGAGCAGATGGACAGAGCCATGTTATTTAAAAATAATTTTCTAGTTTCTTTTCTATGACCACATATATACAATTTACGATATAAAGCAACTATGTGAGCCATGGTTTAGGCCGCATGAGTCAGTCCTATGTCAAACATGGAATCCTCAAATTCAAGACTAGTACTTTTAACAGAATATGAAACCACAACTAAGATATTGATTACTGTTTCCCCTCGCTTCAGAGGGAAAATATGAGGGATGTGTTAGACAGTGATGGCTCTGAGATTTTCATGAATTCACTGCAGTCAGTAACCAGACAAGATACAGCCCCAAATCAACCAAAGTCCTAGAGATTTTAGTACATTTTAAATGTGAACTGCCAGAAACTCAAAATTCTAGTGCAGAAAACGTGGTCAGCCTTCAATACCCTAAGCCTAGGGATATGCTAACCTGCATGAATTGGTTGAAGATGAGTAGATCTATTGAGGATATCTTTACAGAGGTAGGGAAGAGAGTGAGTTAGAGAAAGGAAGAAGGAAGATCCAGTTATCTACACCAAATTGTCAGCATAAACAACTGTTATTTACTTTGAAGTAAGCCCCCCAAATATTAAATTCAGACCCTTAGTGACCAGATTGCATTATAAATATATGTGAGTCACATGTATTCAGCATTATGGACCAAGTTAGATTTAAAAACCAAGTATATTCATTACATCAGAAATACATGCCTTAAGTAATTTTGAATGTTTGATTCAAATACCAAATGGTATAGTTGAGGAGGCTATACAAACCCTTATTCTTTTCGAATGGTGAAATATCTACATGTAAGAAAATACCTGAAAGAGATTCTGTAAATGTAGGCTGCAGTAAAACAGGCTACCCACTAGAGCAGCAGGCAACAATACAGAAATCTTTCTCTTCTCTTCATGCCATCTAGTTCTGCAAAAACAGCCAGTATATAGATGTGCAATTTGCAGCTATATTTATTTTAAGCTAAGCTTTACACTTCAAAAAAATCAAATTTTCCACTCTAGCTGCACAAATAGTAGGGCTTTTATAACCCCTTGGAAATGAACGGGATTATGTACAAGAAGCACACAAATCAAATACTGTTAGTATTTTCTTCACTTTGTCTTTTTATTAGTAGCCACAAATTAGTGATGAAGATTATCATTGATTGACTCTGCATCCTTTAATCAGCATCCAAGTAAAATAAGTGTTTTATGTGCTAATTTTTGTGTCATTATGCAGAAAGCTTTCTCAGCACTTACTTCCGTCTTGGTATGGTTTGAATGAATGTTATTGCTAAGTAGCAAAGTGTCTTTCCGTTTGTAAAGAGCTCTTTGGAAAATAAGATTGCAAAAAACACAAAGAACATTTTGAGCATTTAAATTCCTTCCAACATAAAATCTCTGATATATATATATATATATATATATATATATATATATATATATATCAAGAGAGAGAGAATATGATCATTATTTAAAAAGAAGTTTGCCTTTTTTCATAAATAGTAGAAGTTATACAGTTGAAGGGAGCTATGTGCAGTATAAGAAAATAAGACTAGTGGCCAAAAGCTTACTCAAAATAAAGATTCAGAGTGTCTTCTAGAAAATGCCATCCTTTTTTATCATGTGGTACCAGAGTATTTGACTTAGTTATATTCCCAGAACACGTTGTGTTTAGCATTCTTGCAGAATAACAGAAGACTCGGTGACTTCTCTTTACTATATTTACTCTGGCAGTTCGATGATCTGTTCTCTATTGGTTTACCAGGATTTTGAATTTTCACTACAACCCAACAGCAACTGTAATGAGTTCTATTCTTTATGCTTCCCTTTTTCCCAATGTCACGCAAAGGCATATATAGAAAGTAAATATCTTTTTTTTTTCTTCAAGAAAATTAAACACTAGATCAGATGCTAACACAAACAAACAGTTATGCAAATGAACATGTGTCCTGAAGAAAACCCTGTCTTTCCGCCCAGACTGAGATAAGGTGCATGACCCTGAGCCGTAAGGTGGGAGGTAAGTGTCCACAGGGCCTCAGCAGC
>OU015743.1:52634016-52658340 GCA_907169655.1 Acomys percivali | reverse complement strand
CCACAGGGCCTCAGCAGCCTGAGAGAACTTTCCTGTGGGCGAGAGTGTTCAGGCAAGACTCGCACACTGAAGCACTTGTACAGAATATAACTGGACAGACTGACAGTTTTTTTTTATCACAACACCTGTGTTCTAGCATTGTGTGAACACAGCAGAGTCATGTTGCTTCTGGAAAAAATTACACTGTCAGGTCCTTAGGAGAGTCTCACCTAAACCTTTTAAGTACTTAAACCTGTGTGCAAATTGAGGCCATTGCATTCTCAGAGTTTCTAATGTCCTTTCTTGTTAGTTAGAGCTCTAAGTCTCACTAGTAGAACAGACTCTCTCTTTCTCCAATAACCCCAAGAACTCGCTGAAGAAACAGTTTATTTTCAAGTTTATCACTTTATACTTTCACCCTATGAATTTTTGCTAATTGGTGTATTCACTAATATATAATTGCCAAGTATTACTTAGCACCAAATTTGTGCCATGTTCTAGGACTATAAATATAAGAATAAGATCTGTGAAATTTCGCTTTGCTGCGCATATATATGGGTTCCATTGAGATGCTATAATATACATATTCACTGTGAAATAAGCCAACCACACTATTTATCCAGCCCCTTTCTTACTATTACATATTTTGATTTTGTTCATTCTTTGTTTGGCTTTTGTTCTGAGACCACTCACTCTCCTGTTCTAGCAATTTTGAAACTTTCACCATTATGAGATATGGCCACCATGTTGTACAACATGTCATTAAAACCTACATACCATGACATTCTAAATCCCTTTGATTAGCATGTTTGTTTTACACAGCCCTGGCTCCAATAAGTAAAACAAGGCCCGCTGAGATAAAGGGAGAAGGATTTCTGTGAATTATAACAACCAAACGCATTTCATTCATGTATGTTAGTCATGTTACCTTAGTTCTTAGTGGGGTACATTTAGAATCACAGGCCACACTGATTCCTTCCCAAAGGCATGGCTATATTGATAGCCTGGCTTCACTTCTCTTGTCATAGAACACATATTTTTTTTACAATGAATTATTTTATGATGTGAAAATTTGGTTCAATTTATGACTCTTTCTTTTGGCTACTTTTGTATATTCATGATCTCCATCATAAGCTATATAATGCTGGGACTGCAGCATTGCCTAAAGCCACCATACCACATCTAGGAATCGTAATGTCACTGAAGTTTTCTTTATATTCACTCTCTTTCTCAATCTCTCTCTCTCTCTCTCTCTCTCTCTCTCTCTCTCTCTCTCTGTGTGTGTGTGTGTGTGTGTGTCTCTCTCTCTGTCTCTCTCTCTGTCTCTCTCTCTCTCTCTGTCTCTCTCTCTCTGTCTCTCTCTGTCTCTCTCTGTCTCTCTCTGTCTCTCTCTCTCTCTCTATATATATATATATATATATTATAGTTTCAGCATATGACTGTAAATACATTGCTGGCAGTATTCCATCACAAAATGGTCTTTAGTGGTTCCAAAATTTAATTCAATTTAGAATATAAATCCTTCATCAGGGAGTTTAGAAGCTTCATAGGCTTAAAAGCACATGTGACCAGGAAAGAGAATAGACAAACCATTTATTTAATAACTTCACATTAGATAGCTCTCTAAATGCAACAAAAATGACATTTCCAGGAAGCGTAGACAACTGCATCCTTATTAGTTGAAACCACATATTCTGCATTAAGAAAAGTGTACAGGAGAGAAAAACTCTCATGCGAGAGATAAAGGAAGTAGAAGAGACCAATCTAATATCTTGTTAAGAAACAGCTCCAGGTCTTTGGTAAATATTAGCTAAGGGTCAACACAGCTTCTGTCATCCTTGGTTAGGAGTGATTAAATCTGATAGAGCAAAGATTAGCCTTATGCAAATGCAGGTGGCATCGGATAATTACAGAGCATGTCTATTAGGGATGAAGATAAAAGAGCCAGCTGAAGAAACGCAACCCTTGGAATTATTCCATAGTCCTCATTCTGGGTTCTTACCTTTATTGGCCCTTTCATAAGACACATTTTTTTTCAGTAACCAAAAGGGTGTTTCATCAGTTTACCATATAAAAATAGAAATAGCATGCATGCTGTGAGGCCAAAGCCTGCCAGTTGAAAAGAGCTCTGATTAAAATTTATAATGGTGGCTTAAATAATTTAAGAAAAAAGGTGGCTCCTTCCTACAGAGGAACTTTCCTAGTGTACATTCATTTCAGCAAATATGTGGGCAGGAGAAGTGCTGTTTGAGCTTGGCACCGGAGTATTTACGTAATCATCAGTGGATATCCTGCTGAGATGGCTCGGCGGGTAATTTCATGGTCATGCAAGCCTGAAGATCTAAATCTGGTCCCTAGATTTTACTGAAGGAGAGAACTAACTCCCAGATTCTGTCCTCTAACCTCCATATGCATGACACATCCACACCCACATTTATGCACATACATTTTAAAAGGCACAGGATATTGCACTTTCCTGTTTGTGATCTTTTTCAGGTGAGGAATTGCAAATGGTTAGGAAAGCCGAAAGAACAGCTTCTGTATACAGATAGGAAATCAAGACAACTCTCTTAGTTGTTCTCAAAATGGACATATGACAAGCATCGTTAATAGTCTTGTAAGAACATTTGTTTAATAAAAGCAATAAAATCATCAAAGCTACACATAAGTTAGATATCTGTGAGATTGCAAACATTCTTGTGTTACATCGCATGTGAGATATTCGGCAACCAAGAGAGATTTATGAGGGATATCAGTTTCTTTCATTAAAAAAACAAAAATCACACAGTTCACAAATTACCTTCCATTCAAGATCATGTTGCTTCAAAAATAAATAAATGAATGAAGTCTCTGTTCTGTGTCTGTACTTTAATAATCATGACAAGGACAATGGAGGAGGAAAAGTATTTTTTCTAGTGGAATTGATTTTGTGAAATTATGAAATAATTTAAAACTTAGACATTGATAATACATACATAGACTGGAACACTTTGTTAGAGATAATAATATTTATCCTAAATCAAGGCATCACCAAATGACTATAAGATAAAAACAATAAAGCATATAGTTACAAATACTTTCACTGAATTATGAGGATTTACTTTTTATCAGAGAATCTGAATTTACAAGACTCCATCATTGGTTACTAACAAAATAAGTGATACATTACATACTTACTGTGAATTGAAAATAGTCAAAGTATTTAAAGTTAACCACTCAACTTTCAAGTAAAGGTTGATCTTCACAGCAACATTGAAAAGATGTTTTGAAAACACACAGATAAAAAGATGGTAAAACTAAAGTGATGCCATGAATAAAGCTATTAGAATATTATAGAGAAGACCTTAAATGCTAAACATTTCTCACAAGCTAATATATCTAAGACTTTGTTTACACATTTTAAGACTACTAAAAATTCACAGGTTGCAAGCATGAAATCCCTGTTTTAAATATTCTTACGAGTTAAAAAAAAAAAAAGAAAAGTATATTCTTGAACCATGAGGCAAGATGGTAGTAATTTGGGCATGATTATGGGAGAGTGAACATGTGAAGTGTGCGAAGACGGAAGAACATCATCAAAGGCACAATAAATAAGTGAGAATCAGTCTACACAATAGGTTATCACTTAAGCCATGGAAGTTCTCTGTGCATTGGGGACTTTTACCAGCCACGACTGCTCACCTGAACTTTCCTTTACCATGTTTGAGGCATTTCAGGATGCCCACCAGTTACTCATGCTGGGCCAGCTTCAAGGAGTTGTGTGTGCTTCACAAGACTCACACTTTGACAAAATGGCAGGCAAACGTGAACTAAGATGCTAAAATGTTCCTTAGCACTTATCTAAACTAACACACTGTGGCCTAATTGGTTTAATCTGTTCTTCTTTTTAATTGAACAACAAGCATAACGACAAATGAAATTCTAATGAGGCGCAGCTTGGAAGAATTCTAACAACAAGGGAGGGAGGATCTTTCTTTCTTTTTTTTTTTTTTTACGAAAAGAATCTTTAGGAATTTTATAATCCTAAATTGATCAGCAGAGCCGTTTCATGTCATAACCTAACTTTCCCCAATTGTGCAAAGGCAGCAGGAGTCTCCAAAAATGATCTACATACAAAATTGAATGGAGCCCAACGGCTTGAAGTTTTACTTGATTTTAAAGTGTTTATATATATTTTTGCATTAGAATTCCTTTATTAGCCTTTAATTTTCAGGTTCCCATTTCCTGCAGATATTTTATTACCAGAGGTCCCAGCCTAGATGACACAGGAATCTAATTATAATGCATTGCATCTGGGAGCAACATTTTCTAGCTCAAGCTGATCATGCATCCGTGACCAGACATGGCTTTAACCCTGAGACAACTTGAAAATGCTTCCCAGGCAAGCCATGTAGGTGTGACCAAGTTTAGGTTGAAAAAAAAATATTATCAGCCATGGGGCTCTGAACTGTCTTGGCTTTAGAGATAACAAATTTTACTTTGGCTGCTAAGTCTGGGAAATGGGATATTTAGATTAGATAAAACTTTCCAGCTAAGTCATGGAAAACTCAAACACAATTTTCATATACTATCTTTTCAAAGTAAAGTGAACCAAGCTGCTAATAGAGCCATGCCTGACAGTTAAAATCAGATCATCCTAGTCAGCTTTCTAAGGTATATGTACTCCTAGGGTATCTACCTAAATATTGCTAAAGAGACAGAAAGTTATGGAATAATATTTTCTGAAAGCAATGCATCCATGCATCATTTTCATTTTTAAATCATTATCAGGGGTGAGGTTATATATCTCCACATACATTGGAGGCAGAGCACAGCTTTATAGATTCAGTTCTTTTTCCCTTTGTATGAGGGGTTGATTAGCAAGCTCCATTACCCTCCATTACTAGCTAGCCCCATGCTATCTAGCTAAAATGGAAAGGTAAGAAGCGGACGTGGCCAGTGGCAGGAAAGAGTATGGAGGATGTTTAAGCTCATGCAAAAGCTATTCTGAGAACTTCAGTTCTTCCAGGCTTAGAGGGGATGACTACCAAAGACAGCTGGAGTTGAGAGTTCAGTACACAAAGAGTCACCACTGGTTTCGCAAAGATCAGTTGTCACAGAAGAAGAAATACGCCGAAAAAGGAAAATCCTCAAAAAGAAGCATCAAAAAGTCCTGGTTTAAAAATATAAGTCTCCCCAACAACTTTAGCCAAAATGATAGTTTATGTTCCTTTTTCCATGTTCTGGTGCCTCACATTTGACTCTGTCCCCTGGAGGAGGAGACCTGGTGGCACTCAGAGGAAGGACAGCAGGTTACCAAGAAGAGACTTGATACCCTATGAGCATATACAGAGGGAGGTAATCCCTCTCAGGAACAGTCATAGGGGAGGGGAATAAGGGGAAAATGGGAGGGAGGGAAGAATGGGAGGACACAAGGGATGGGATAACCATTGAGATATAACAAGAATAAAATAATACAAAATTTAAAAAAAAAGAACGTTATAATACCAGCATGACTTCTGGCTCAGAAGGAAGTTAATTATGTTGCTCTCAGAAACTGATGATGTTTTCTAGTGTTTGAAATTAACTACGGGCTATAATTTCTTTTAAATATCTTAACATAAGACATGTAATAAACAAGATGCAATGCTGATGCAGGATATAATCAATATAAAATGGGAAACTCACCAAGATTGCAAAAATCCATGTATCCATGGACAAAGCAAGTCTGAGGGGGCAAAAGTATTTTCATACTTATGAAAAATAAATGAACTGATACAAAGAAAGCTAACTGACACCCAACTAATAAAGAATATAAGTCCTCTAAACAATTCAACCACGTGGATAACATATATATATTGCTATTTGTCTGTACCAATATCATTAATCACAAAATAAAGATTAGATTGGGTCACTGATGCTTGTTACATTTGACACTTTATTTAGTCTTAAATTTTTAAGTATTATGTATATATGCTATTATAACTGATTTAAAAATTATTCTATATATCATGCATTTTATTATCTCCTAATACCTCTTCTTCTGATGATCCTTTTATTAAATGTCTAAACCATGTAAAACTGTTACAAAAGTTAGTGAAATATATGTCACTATATATCAGTTCATATTTTTATTATAGTAATTTTTATTATGGATTTGTTTTATAGACCGCCCTAGAGCTTTACTATAGCTCTTGCAGAAAATGAATAATTACCTTGTTCATTCATTATTATTTAAACATATAGTAAAACCTTAAATGCTTTTAATTTTTTATATGATGACAGCAATCCTGTCGTTTAATTTTTCTACCTCTCAACAAACTTCCTTAATAAAATGGTAACTCTGATATCCCTTTTCCGTGTCCTGAATTTGGACTTTCATCAGGAAGTTGGAGTCATTACCTGAAAGATGGTGAATTTCTTAAAACAAAGCAGTTAACTATGAATTTTTCTTTATTTGATTTTATGCTTATAAATAATATGACCGTCACATATTGAAAAACTACCTATAAAATCTTCATAAGAAGTCACAGAATGAGAAAACTGTTAATAAAAATCTACCTTTAATAAGTGTGGAACACAGAGGTAAAGTACAGAGTAATGTAGTACAGAGCCAGTGCAGATAAATCTCCCCAGAAAAAAATAATTTGAATAGATAGATATCTAGTTGAATGGGGGAGGATGGTACAGGAGGATCAAGTGGGAATGGTATGCAGGGAGCGTGTATGGAGAGAGACAGGTAAACTTAAGGGACATTTGAGGGGTAGTATGGAAGCCTAATACAGGAGAAGTTTTCTAAAATATATGCACATATGAAGACAATCTAAAAGAAATTGCCAATTATTAGCAGCAGCAAATTTCCAGCTGACTGTGTGCTATCACCAAATGAAGCTCTCCATACTGGGAACAGTTTACATTTAGTTGAGTTGTTGGCCTAAAGGAATCTCCATGGGAATCTCTAATCAATTTAGGCTATTGCCAAGACAACGGGTCTGACAGTAAGGTCCCATTCCTGCAAACAACACACGCACAACTCATTAATCATGGAGTAGTGAGACTGGAACCTATATAGAACTGTTACCTCCACATTCTTGTGTCTTTGGTACAGGAAGGTACTCTGCATACTGCCAATGGAGACGCATAAACACTAACAAATGCACAAATCCTTAGATTTACTATGGGGTCCTGAAAGATTTGCTAGTACAATGGTGGCACAAACCTTGTAGGGACTACCAACCAATATCTGATATAAATTAAGGTACACTTCACAAAAGGAACCCGTATCTGACACTTATTGCATGACGAAAACTCTGACACTATACAATCTAGGAACATAGGTGCTCAGGAATCATCAAAGAAGCTTCTTCCTGAAGCAGACAGGAAGAACTATAGAGAGCCACAGCCAGACATGATGTGGAGAATGAGAGACACTGCAACACTCAGCCCTAAATGGATGCCTTCATCAAACCCTCCTCTCAGAGCTCAAGGAACCCAAAGGAAAAGGAGGCAGAATGCATTTAAAAGCCAAAATTGTAGGACACCAAGTATACAAAGCCCTCTAAATAAATACAATCTAGGCACATTTGAACGCACAAAGACTGAGGCAGCGTGCACTTATCTGCATCAGAGGGGCCCTAGGGATGAAAGAAGAAGTGGACACATATCTCTATCCCTAAGTTAGAAACAGTCTCCAATTAATAACCACTAGCAAAGAAAGATTCAGCTTCCTCCAAAAGGATCGCACAGGAAAATACTACTCTTAGGGGTAAACTCATTCCCAGATACAGGTGGTCAGCAGAAAACTAACTCAATTGCATCTTCGGAGGTTCCTTGTCCAGTAATGTCACATCACAGTTTCTTTTTTTCTTCTTTGTTTAAATTTTTCTTGTCAGCTTTTATTTTTAATCATATTTTATTTATATATCTTTCTGTTTTCTTTTTACCCCACAAGTCCTCAATGTATGCATTATGGCTTTGAGTTTAGCATTTTTATGGGATTCTTGGGTGTGCAGACCAGCAAGTCTCTGTTCTTGCTCCTTCTTTGCTTTCTTTCTTTCTTTTTTTTTCCTGTTTGCTTGTATTTCCTATTCTAATGTTTGGTTTTGTTTTAGCTTATGTTTTATTAGTATCTCTGGAAGCCTGTTTTTGTTTTTGTTTCTTGTTTGTGTTTTTGTTTGTTGGTTTTGTTGTTTTGATTTTTTCAAGACAGGCTTTCCCTATGTAGCCCTGGCTTCCTGGAATTCACTTTGTACACAAGACCTATTTGTTTTCTAATAAGAGGCAGAAAAAAGGATGGATCCAGATGGGAGGAAGGTGCAATGGGCAAAGTAACTTAGAGGAGTAAGGGGAAGGAAGCTGCCATGAAGATATATTATGTGAAAAAAATCTATTTTCAATTAAAAAATTAAAAATTGAAACGAAAAAAGGTTATTAGTTACCAAATTTATATATATATATATATATATATAAATTGCAGCTATTGTGTTGTGGGCCTATTTGCCATCCTGTATTTATATAGGAATCCTCATCCGAAAATAAGTCCTCAGCCTGTGGGACATGACTCCCACAGGGGTTCTCATATCAGATATGCTGTATGTCAAATATTCACATTCTAATTCATAGCAGCAGCAAAATTACAGTTGTCAAATATCAATCAAATCACTTTATAGGTGTGGGTCACCACAACATGAGGAACTAAATTAAAGTATCACAGCATTAGGAAGTTTGAGGACCAGTGCCCTCGAACACAGAGGCTGGTCTGAGAAAGAGCAGAACGTGCACTTGAAACAAAGAAGCTGAGCTGCTCAGATTGTTATAGTTTTTCTAAATTGCCTAATCAAATAAAGCCTTCCATCTGCAATAACCAACCAGGAGCCGAAGAGTCAACAGAAGGCTAAATTGTAATGGAAGAGTCCTGATTTTAAACAACCCTTTGTCTCATACATTTTAATACTTCTGAGTTCTAGACTGCTTTCCGTGGTCAGTGATACTTGAGATTGATGTTGAGTTAGAGATAGAGATGTCAGATTCATGGCTGTTGTAGCAAATAAAAATATCTTTAAAAGTTTATTATTAAATTAGCCTATAATTGTTATAGCAGTGCTATCTCACCTGTTTTCATAATCAACAAAGACACAGTTACCTGTTGTATTTTAGAATAGCCTCATTTTACCTGGAGATGGGCAAATATTAACCCTCTAAACTATCCTCAGCACTTCCCAGCCCCCATCCCAGGCCATCTGCCTTTATCATTCCCATCTAGGCTACTTCCCCTCATTTACGCCATCCAACCATGTGCTTCTCTCCATCCTAATCCAACAGGAACTCTTTTTTCTTCCTCCTCCATCTGTGTCTGTCTCCTCTCTCGATGCCTCATGGTCCTCCAATCTCAGGCCTGTAAACCTCAAAACTATGTCTCTCCCTTTTCTGCTAAATGAAACCTTTAGCATTTATTATAACCAAACAACTTTAAATAGGTAGAGCCAGGTTTACACAGCAAGGACAGGTAGACATGAGTATGTGCTCATCTGGGCAGCAACTAGATCTTGAAGGCCAGTTACTAGCATCCAAATACATAGCACGAGACCCAACACATGGTCAGCCTCTTTGTGGTTTTAAAGGACATAATAGATGATTAGAATACATCAAATTAGTCATAGTGGGTCGTTGTGGTTCTGACACTTTAGAGGTTGAAACAAAATATATGTTTGACCAGCCTAAATAAAATACATAGTGAGTTTCAAGCTAAACTTAATCTGATGTGAGATCCTGTCGTTTTTAAAAGGAATAAATAATAAAAGTCTTGGAAGCTATAATGGCATATTAAGCAACTATAACCAGAGCATCTGGAAGAAAATCCAGTGCATAACTTTAAGATGTAATTAGCAATGTCCCGATGGTATCATGAAAGGTTTGGTTGGAAACATTTGGACATTGACAATGGTGTGAAAATCTGTTTCCAAGGCATAACCCTAAGTATTAAGTGACTTATCCAGTTTCTTTTGCTCATGTCTTTCTTTTCACGTTCACATAAGTGTTTCTAATAATATTCTCTTGCTAAAGACACAAATATTTGAATCATAAAATACAATAAAATATATCTGGTACAGACCTATCTATATTTTTTACTAACCATCATTCATAGTGCTGGAACATGCTAGACATACTGCTGAAGGAGAAAAGTAATGATCAGTTATACTTAGCTATGACGCCTGGGAGCTGTAATAATGACATGCCCAATAGTGCAACAGTTACACAATCATCAAAAACACAACCAAGCACTTTCTGGATGGATGGATTTAAGTCTTGCTCCACAATACAGAACTCATACATAGCACTATTATTACATTAAAACCACATGTTTAGACAGATAATGGATTTTAGAGGAGAACCTACTGTTACAATTCTGCTAAATGGACATATTAAACCAACTCTTAATTACTTATGCTCCTCAACCCTCATGTAAGAAACTTCTATCTACAGAGACAAGCAGAGTGAGCCAAAATTAGCCAGGGTGCAGGGGATTAAATGATAAGTACTGCTCATCCCTAAAAGGGGAATATATACTGGACCCTACTTTCCAAGGTTCTGGGATCTTGGTGGAAGAGGTGGAAACAGAGTTTAAGAGCCAGAGGTGGTTGGTGAATGACTATAAGTGAACAGTATCTTCTGGACTCAGCAGGGCAGCTGCACAGTAGTTGCCTCAGCATGCACAAAATCTGTGCAGATCCAATTTAGAGCAAACCACAGCGTGCAGAAGGGGAGTTGGCCACAGAAACCCACCCCTAACTGTGGAGGTATTGGCAATTGCAAACTGCTGGGAAAGGCAAAAACAGTTTTCTCTAAAATTGTACCTCCTGATAATTAACGAGGCTACAGTAGATGGTCACACATCCAAGAATATTTGGAAAGCAAATATTGGTCGTGAAAGATTTAAAAAGAATTAGGACACAAAGGTGGTTAATTGGGAAAGTGGAAGTGGATCGGAGAAGAGTTAAAAGGAAGAGAGATATGATTGAGAATGTATGATACACTCAAAGTATACTTAAAACTGATATATAAGTTCGGTTAAATATACAATAATTATCTCAATAATTACAATGTTCATATCTTGAATCATAAAATATGGTTATAATTTAATTCTTTTTATTAATCTATAGAGTAATAGTAAATCCTATAACCAATTGCATATTATACCCAAAATAATATATATATGTATATGTATATTTATATACTGGTATGTAGAAATCAAATCCAGAATCTTGTACATACTAAACAGGATCTCTACCATGAAGATATCTCCCTAGGGCTTTCTAATTTGCACTAAGATTTTCCAACATGCCAGACACAAAAATTTACACATTCTAATTTTAGTTAGTCATTACACAAAAGAGAAAGGAAATAAGTATCATAGAATATACCTATAACAAGAATATTTGGAAGGTTGAGTTCAAAGAATCATGAGTTTTAGGCAATCCTGTGATTGTGTGATTTTTTAAGTAAATTAATAAATGATATAATGATAGTGCTAATTGAATAATCACAAATCCAAAATAGAGTTTATAATAGCTGACCTTTTTAAACAATATAAATCATAAAAACTTTCAAACCCAGTATAACTATCTTGAACACTGCACCCAAACATTTTCAGATGGGTTCGGATAGAAAAACTTAACAAACTGAACTCTGAAGGCAATATTAAAGACATTATCCTTTAAAAAAAACCTTAACAGCTTCTCTTACTTGAAAGATTTAGTGATTCCCTGTCAAAAATTTGTCTTTTAAAAATAAAATTTCAAGTTCTGTTGTAAATACTTTGAAGTGAAAGCTAAATAAAAATATTAAGCCATCTTGTACAGACTTTTCATAACTATTCTTTCATTTTAATGTAATTATTATAAAGTTGAAGACAGCCTTCTTCTGTGCTGCTGATGATAGAAGGATACAAATTTAACTAACACTGAATGAAATTGTTTATGGGAAAGAAAATTTTAGTCTCATTGCCTATAGCACGAGATATTTACAGGTTCAAAATAAACATACACCCAACTCAAAAGAATAACATTTTTAATGTTTGGATAGAAGTTGTTTTAACACTAAGTTTTAAAACCATTTTCATGTTTCCATATGGCGCTACGTAAGTTATCATATATGTCATTCAAATAAATGCAAAAAACTTAAAAAATATAGAATAATACATGTAGTTATAAAGAAGTCAAATTAATATCTAATAATCTTTTCTACATGATATTTAAGTTTAAAAATGTTCATGTAATTTATGTTAATATATTATTGGTTATTCATCAGAAATATATCTTAATTATATAATAATATCTAGTACTTTCTGGAAGAATAACAATTTCTTTTGTCAGAGAAAGATTAAAAATTCCAGTATGTTGGGAATACAGTTCAACTGAATGAGAACTTAGATAGCATGACCTAAGACCTGGATTTGGTTGAAAGCCCTGAATAAAATAAAACACACACCGGTGTTTGCAGCTTTCTAGAGGTAGAGTTTCAGAAGAGCTAAAGTTCAAGGTCATGCTTGTCTTCATTGTCAATGAGTTTTAGGCTAGAATTTGATGTGGTATAGGAGACTCAGTCTCAAACATTAATTACAATTACTTCTTTTTTGGTTTTTAACAGTGTCTTGCTCAGGAAAGTAGATTCTAAAAACTCAAGATTGAAGAAATGCAAATGTTACATAAGACCTGTGATGTAGCCAGGAATGGCGGCTTATCCTGTAATCTTAGAATTCAGGAGGGTGAGACAGGAGAATTATCATGAGTTCAAGGCCAGCCTAGCCAGATAATGACCCCTGCAAGCCACTCAAGCTACAAACTATCACACTGAATTAAAAACCAAACAAGTAAAAATTCAAAACTAAAACTCAAAGCAAAGAACCAAAACAAAACAAACAAAGAGACAAACAAAACCAAAAATCTGCATATTGAGCTGGCAAGATGGCTGTCCAGTAAAGGAAATTGCCAACAAATCAAAGCACCTGAGCTCAATATGCAGAAGGCACATGGTGAAAGCACAGAAGGAACTCCTGCACATCCTCTGACAGCCACATCTGTGCTTTGGCATGCATGCACAGGCTTCTGTACAGTGGTGCATAAGCAGGCAGGCAAGGGTACGTGTGCACACATGCACATACACACACTCACTCACAAATACACCTACACATACACTCACAAATAAATAAATGTAATCAAAACTGTAGTGTTGTTAAGATATTAAAATGAAGTTTGAGTAGACTAATTTATTTATATTGCTTTTCATGTTGTATTCATTCCCAAAGATGGCCATAGTGGAAGCATTAGCTCACATTAGAAACCTGTGATGAACATTAGGTTTTCCTTACTAAACATGTTTGCTCTTTACTTTTTGTTTGGTTTTGTTTGGTTTAGTTTTTGCCTTAGGAATCCAATTTCCTATGAAAGCATGAAAGGCAGTGGTGAAAATATATGGAGAGGAGAAAGGTCAGTTTACATATAGAAGAAGGTACTTAATTCTATACCTAGCATGAAGAAGGATAACTTAAACTTTAAAAATCCACCTTTCAGTAAAATAATTTTCAAGCAAATAAACTGAGTGACTTAGTCAGACTCCCCTGTATTTGTACCTGGGGTGAAGCTTACATCAGTGCACTGAGAAAAGTTACTAAAGATGGCTTCCCAGGGTGTGCTGCATAATTAACAGGAGCAGCAAGCAACCATTCTCCCTAATCTCAGGAATCAATAACTCAAGGTGGAAGAAAGGCTGGAGAGGACAGGCAGTTGCCTGCTCTCAGAGTAAGTCACCGATGGCTGTGCTGAATAAAGATGTGTCAAGAGTTCATACTCATTTTCTTCACATAATTGTGAGAAATGAGAAACTAGACCTCAGCAGTATATTATTTTATTTCAATAACTTTAATGAAAACTTGTTGGCTGCTACTTGGACAACTAAGCAGGTGGATTTGCTAGTGATATTAGAGTATGGGGAAATTTTTATGAGCAGCTACATTTGTACATCCAGGTATTAGAGTAACAATGTAGACTTACTGCTAAATAAGAGTTTGATCCTAGTGTTATAAAAATATTCTGAATAATATATGAAGTGTAAAAATACATAACTACAAAAGTATACGTTTATTTTCACAAGTACCAAGGTTGCCTCAAAACATACAATTAATTTATTTTTATCATTTAGAAAGACTAATACATTCTTGAGAAACAGAGACAGACAGGGAGACAGAGAGATTAGTTTTTCATAGAAATGAAAAATCTTCCATTAAACAAGCTTATTAAAATTATATGTACATAGTGGAGTCTGTCGCAGAGCCCCCACTGAAGTTCTAGCTGTGAATTAGATTGTCTCTGTATTTCCAGAAACATAGTGGACAGCAAAGATAAAAGAGGATTCTCAAATAAGTCATTTACTAATTGTGAGGCTGCCAACCAGGGGTTGATTTTTTTTTAAAACTGTCTTTTGTTCCATGGCTTTTGATTCGTTTATGCTTATAAGCAAATCCCTATCATTTTATATGCATGGATTATTAGGGATGTCTCCCAATAGAATTATGTCAACTTTCTGTAAACAATTAATTAAACACCCTTGTTAATTTTTTTATCAAGCTTTTACAGTGGGTTAGAATATCTGCAATCTAAAGTGAAAGTCCTTCTCAAGCCAAATGGCTCCTCATTCCTTCACTTGGATGGCCTTTTATTTTGTGGATTATAAGAAGGGGATTAAAGCCATTGGAGAAATCACCTTGGGCAGAATGTGTTTGGGCTGATAACAGAATTATGTTCCATAGTAAAAGGAGGCAGACCCTGTATCTCATTAACAAACCAACTGTGATAGAAGCAGACCTAGGAGGAAACTTCTAGTCTGAAGTGCTGAGCCCACCTGAGAAAGAAGGCAGAAGATACAATAGTCAAACTTAGACTATGGTGATGTTTGTAAATCATGGCGTTCCTCAAAAGGTGACTCCAAAAACAAACCTCACCTGCTTTAAGGAAGAGAAAAATCACTAATCCTACAACTTCTGTCCAGTTTCCTCCTAGCAGCTTAACTTTTAAGACAGAAGTGCAAAGCGGTACCTAATGGGCCAAAAGAATAGAAGGGCCTGATCCGCAATGCTACTAAGTATTTTTAAAGTGGCTGTACATGCAAATGAGTGAACATCATAGACCTTCTAAACTCACTGCTTTACATTTTTGCTCCATTGGTGCATTTGCTTTTAGACTCTGCTACAGAGGTTCAGTTAATCAGGAGTAAGTGGGGCATATGTTTTTAATCCTTGGTCCTACTGGATTTTCCTTACTCACTATGATAAACCATTCTATCCGAAATATTATTTTATTACATATGAGTACATTTTTGTTGTTGTGTTGTAACAGGGTCTCTCTACATAACCCTGACTTTGCTAGAATTCACCACAAAGACCAGCTTGACCTCACACTCATAGAGATGGTTCTGCCTCTGCATCCCAAGTGCTAGGATGAAATACATGCACTACCATGCTTGGATATATGAATACACTTGAACAGAAGAATTCTGTTATTATCATGTTTACAGATGAAGAAGTGTGAATAAATTCATTTTAGGTGCATGTTTTTAGATAGAAATGTAACACGTGTAGAGCTATTATAAGGCATTAGATACACAATTTTCTATAGTACTGTCAATTGACATTCCCATTAGAGATAAATGAGAGCTTCTTTCTTCACACACTTATTAAATGAGAAATTATCATTGATTCTTTATTCTAATTAATCTGATAGACAAAAATAATTCATATTGTTACATTAACTTAAAGCTCTTGATTACGAATGAGCATTCACATATATTCATATGCTGAGCTTACTAAGTAATGATAAATAAGGGAATCATGAGTGATCTCTGTATGCTCACAAGAATAGTTCACATTTTAAATAGTGACAACAAAGAACTCCATGGAGGATGCAACAATGCTGATTCTCTCACATTCTCCTCATGAAATGTGGTAAGGAAGTCAGGCTATTCAGAAAAGTGCTTTCACCGTTCCTAAAAAAAAAAAAAAAAAGAAAGAAAGAAAGAAAGAAAAACTAAACATGTTCTATTGCTGTGAAGAGACACTAGGACCAAGGCAAGTGTTATAAAAATAAAGTATGTATTGATGCCTTGCTTACAGTTTCAGACATTAGTTCATTATCATCACGGTGACATGCAGGCATTGTGCAGGAGAATTCTACCACTTTTTCCATAGGAAGAATGAACAAGACTGGGTCTGCAATGGGCCTTTGCAACCTCAAAGTCTATCCCCAGGGACACATTTCCTGCAACAAGGCCACACTTCCTAATTCTTCTAAGCTTATCAAACAATTCCTCCTTCTAGTGACCAAGCATATAAATATCTGAGCCGATAAGGGCCGTTCTTACTCAAACTCCACATTCCACTCCCTGACCTCCACAGGCTTTTAGCCATATGATGATGCAAAATGTATTTAATCTAGCTTCTAAAGCCCATAGTATATCGTAGTCTCACCAGTGTCTAAAAGTCCAAAGTCTCTTCTGAGACTCATGGCAATCTTTTATTTGTAACACATTGTAAAGTAAAATAAAACAGACACATCACACCCTTCCAACATATGGTGGAAAAGAATATATATTATCATTCCAAGAGGAAGGGAAGGGAATGCAGTGAGGAATTGCTGCACCAAAAGAAGACCTAAATCCAGCAGGGCAAAGTCCAAACTCTGGATTTCCATGCCTGATGTATAGACACTATTCAGCACTCCAACTTTCAGCTCTACAGACTACAACATACTTCTGTTTCTTGGGCTAGTTCTACACCAGGGTTGCAGCTCCCCTTGGCTGGTCTCCTACAATTCTAGAAATTCCAACATCTTGGGGTCTCCAACCACAATCTAGACTTCATCTTTACTGCTTCAAGCAATACCCTCTATGAGCCTCCAATCAGGAACACTTGTAAGACACATCTGGCCTCAGAAGCTATCCTTTCCCATGGACAGAGGTTCCACAAACAGATAATGGTATCCTTGATTTTAAAGCCAGAACAATGTGACCAAGCTGCTGAGTTCTACTGCTCCATGGGACTAGAACTTAGGCCCTTTGTAAAATAACATTTGTAACAGCTTTTCTGTTGTTGATGGTTTCCTTTGCTGCTTAAGCTTTTCTTTAGTACTTATAGCTGGGTGTGGTCTTGCCCTCAAGTTATGCCTCTCCTTATTCCATTTAGCATCAGCATCAGATTTTTCAGTAAATGCATTATATCCTCAAACAACAGACTTAACTCTATTACATTTTTCTTTTCCCTCAAATTATACATTGTGCCTATCTTGCTGCCCTTCATTATAGACTTGTATAGGAGTCTATACAATGATTACTAATAGTCATGTGGTATACTCAATCATAGGCTGTCTTGAAATCTCCTTTGCTCATGCTTTAATCCAAAACTCTTCAATTTAGCTCCAAACAGACTTTTAGGACAAGAGCAAAAACCCAGCCACATTCTTTGAAAATTATAAAAATGGTATCTAGAAAGTTTTTAATATTCTGCCCCTCTGAAACTTCTTGATTCTCCTGCCTCCACCTCTTTAGCATATCCCAACACAACCGGCCAAAACTTCTAGAGTTTGGCACTAACAGTTCAAATAACCTTCAGCACTGTCTTGTACTAGGATTAAACATTAAGCTCCATGTAAAGCCTTCAACCACTTTTTTTGTCCAAAGTCCCAAAGTCTGCCATATTCCTTCACAAACAAGAGCTGTTTGGCCTATAACAGCAACACTCCACTACTGATGACAACTTCTGTCTTAGTCAGTGTTCTGTTGCTATGGAACAGCATTATGACAGAGGCAGCCATTTTTTTCTTAAGATTTATTTATTTATTATTATGTATACATTGCTCTGCCTGCATGTACACCTGCAGCAGGAGGAGGGCATCAGATCACATTATAGATGGTTGTGAGCCACCATGTGGTTGCTGGGAATTGAACTCATGACCTCTGGAGAGCAGTCAGCGCTCTTAACCACTGAGCCATCTCTCCAGCCCCAAAGCAGCCATTTTTAAACAAAGCATTTAATTGAGGGTTTGCTTACAGTGTCTGAGGTTAATCCTTTTTTCATCATAGTGAGGACAGTGGTGCCATGCAGGCAGACATGGTGCTAGAGAAATAGAGAGTTCTACAGTCTGAGTCATAGATAGAGAGAAAGACTAGTTCTAGAATGGGTTTTTGAATCCTAAAAGCCCACCTGCAGTGATATACTCCCCTCAACAAGGTGACAGCTCCTAATCCTTCTAATCCTATCAAACAATTTTTCTTCCAGGTGACTAAGCATTTAAATCTATGAGCCTATGGTGGGGCATTCATATTCAAAACACCATAGTTAGCCTCTGACTCAGTAATGTACTTCTGTCAGAGAGATGAAAGCACTGTACAACACCTTTGTTTAAATCGTTGTATTTGCTCAGTAAGCTAAAGAAAAACAAAATATCCTATACATGATGGAAAGTTAAAAACAATTGTGATGCATATACATCATGAACTATTGCTCAGCATTTAAACAGAATTGTCTGTTTCCTTTGTGTTAGGCTTAGTCTTGAATCCAGTGTCTCATATATGCTCGTTATTCATTTCACCACTGAATTACATTCCTAACCCAGAAATGAACTTCTGCTGCACATAACAATTGGAACAGATCTCAAGGGGCTTATGCTGAATGAAAGGAAATGTCAATATTAATATCCACTGGTCATATATCATTCTATTCCTTTCACATAACATTACTCAAATGCCAATATTGATATAGATAGATCCGTGCTTATCAGAGATTAGAAGTGGTTCAGGGAATGGTGGAAAGAATGGTGTAACATTCAGAAATCATTTTAGTAATGAACTAGTTTTATGTGTGCAGTGTTTATCAAACAAATATACATGGGTTAAATGGCTTAGACTCGGGAAGTTGGTGTGATTTTTATGCTTTCAACACTGCTTTTTAAGTGTGTCAGATTTACTGACATTGGAAACTTGTATCAGAACATGTAAAGATACATCTGAACTATCTTTGCACTTTTCTATGAAGTTCAAGTATTAAAAAATAAATTTAAATACTGAGGGAATGTCCAACCAATGCCTGGCCCAATCTGAGACAGACCCCACAGGAGAGAGCCAACCCCTATATTTACAGACTGCAACCTCACTTAGCCATCCTTTGAGAGTCTCCAACCAGCAGCTGGTTGAATAAGATGATGAAACTCACAGCCAAGCATTAGGCAGAGCTCAGGGAGCCCTGTAGATAAGTACAGGGAAGGCTAGAAGGATCCAAAGCGCATAAGAACACTACAAAAAGAAAAAACCCAGCAGAGTCAACTATCCTAGACCCATGGGGCTTACAGAAATGGAAGGACCGACCAAGGAACATGCATGGAGTGTTGGACTCCTTACTGTTGGAGCCCAAAAAGAAGTGCCACACAAACCATTCAGACACCTATCTTAGCTAAATATAGATAGTTAATTGAATGCCTTTGCTATGCTGAAAGTTCAGGGCCACAGAAGGTTCTTAGGAACAGCCTGTTTCCTAGAGTCAGTTTATGAAGGCAAAAAACACAATCAGCTTATACAGGGTGTTAGATAGTGGAAAGGGGCTGTCAGCTCTGACTCACAAACAGTTCTTGCCAACTTTGAAAGTGTGCCTAGAAGTTGAAGCCAAGTGTGCTTATGGTTGGGAAATTTCTGGGAACAAAGCCACAGAGTTTCTCATTGAACATAAACATAGTTTATAGCCAAACTCACCTTGTACATAGATTCTTTTAATGTCAGCAGCGAGCTGAGATGATGTGGCTGGTGGGAGTAAGGGATGGACGGTGCAAGGGAGAAATCACAAAGAGAGGAGGGAGGGGGCGATGATCAGGATGCAAAGTGAATATATGAATTAAAAATTAAATTTAAGTCCAGCCATAGTGGCACACTCCTTTAATCCCAGCACTCAGAAGGCAGAGGCACATGGATTGCTTTGAGTTCAAGGCCAGCCTGGTCTGCAAAGCAAGTCCAGCAGATCCAAGGCTAACACAGAGAAACCTTGTCTCAAAAAAACCAAAATAAATAAATAAATAAATACAATATATTTAAAAATTCAAAATTGTATTTTTAGATGCCATTACTCAATATAATTACTTGGCTCCTTATTGAAAGTCAATTAGCTGTACATTTGAGGGTAGGTTCTTTGAGTCTCTGGTGCATTCTTTTTGCTTACTCGTCTACTCTTAAGGTTGTATCACTTTTAATAGAGGAGTCATTTTATAATTAACCTCAAATCGCTTTTTGTTTTTCTCTGGAGAAGCCTAACTATTACTAGTCTTCATCCATTGACATCACCATGGTTCTGTGTTCACGAAACACACACAGATATTAGTGAAGTACTTATCAATTTCTTTTATATATTTTTATTAATTTATTCATATTACATCTCAATTGCTTTCTCATCCCTTGTATCCTTCCATTCCTCCCTCCCTCCCATTTTCCCCTTACTCCCCTCCCCTATGACTGTGAATGAGGGGGACCCCCTCCCCCTGTATATGCTCATAGGGTATCAAGTCTCTTCTTGGTAGCCTGCTATCCTTCCTCTGAGTGCCACCAGGCCTCCCCATGCAAGGGGCATGGTCAAATTCTATGACACCAGTTAATGGCCTTTGAGTGGAGGATCTTGATAGGTGTAGCTTGATTATGAGAGTGGAGGAATATATTTGAATATTTACATTCGTATAATCCTACGACTTCCATAATCACAGAACTCAGAGTGTTGATGGAGGAGAATGGCTGTGAATTAGAGGTCAGAGTTGAGATGGAATTTTCTGTGTAATATCTACATTAAATTGTCTCAAATTCAATATCCATTACGTAAAGCTCAGAGCAAAGCACATCTTTGTGCAAGAGTCCAAATATCGTGCCCTGGAAGCGCCTTTGACACAAGACTTATCTTAATTCTTCTCTTTCATATATTGTTTCACTTATCTTAATTAAATTTTGGTAAGAGCCAATTCTATGATATGTTATGAGTCTGTGAATGCTTCAAAAATCCTAAGCTGAGATATTTGGAGTTCTAGATTATTGTAGTCTTCTATTGTAAAAAAGAATTTTTGTTGTACATAACATTTTACAGAATTCCTAACAGAATATAGCTAATAGAAGATTTGTTTTATGTAGTCTTCATTCTTGTGATCAAAATGCCTATCATAAGTCACTTAAGAAAAAAATGGCTTACTACTTCTCAAAATGTTAGCAGATACAGGCTATCCTTATGAGGAAGCTACTGTAGGGCACTGAACTGTGCACACTCATAGCCAAGACATTTTCTTCTTTCTCCCTTTCACTCTGTTGGGACCATGCCCATGGAATGCTCCCACTTGCCTCCAGGGTGATCCTCCATGCCCCATCAGGGAATGCTGTCTGGTAACCCAGGTCACCAGCAGGAGTGCCACTCCACTCCTCTATTTTTAAATTTTAATTACTTCTTTCATTTTTTTTGAAATTATAATACAAGTATATCATGTCCCCTTCCTTTCCTCCCTTTAAACCATCTCATATGTGTCTTTACTCTTTATAATTTTTGTTTGTTTGTTTGTTTGTTTGTTTGGAGACAGAGTTTCTCTGTGTAAAAGTCCTGGCTCTCCTGGACTTGCTTCGTAGACCAGGCTGGCTTCAAACTCATGAAGATCTGCTTGCCTCTGCCTTCTCAGTGCTGGAATTAAAGCTGTGTACCACCATGCCTGGCCTGCTCCTTAAAAATTAGTGGCTTCATTTCACATTGACTGTTATTAGATACATACATATGTAAAAATGCATGGATGTTATAATACATATGCATTTTGTACTATATATGGTTTTATTAAATATCCTTAACATTATTTAACCCCCCTCCTATTCTCCCTTTTTATCACCTTCACTTTTTCTAAAGAACTGCTGTCTCCTTTTCCCATTTCCCCATAATAATACCTGAGTCTTTAATTTCTGCCTTTTTTAAAAGCTTTAGTAATTTAAATGCAGAAATTGACAGATCATTTTAAATTTATTTCTATTCATTTGATGTCCTTCTATAATTTCAAATGCCTGAAAACAGTTTTATCAATTGTACACTGCACACCTATGTGTATTTAGTTTTTCTATAACTTTTTTGAAATTTCTCATTTCTTTATGAAACTGGTTTCTCAATCATGTTACTATAGTTAGTTTTAACTCCCTATTTGTTGAGCCCAACAAACTTTGTCTCTGATTACCAGTGTGTTGATAATTTTCTCCTTTGATAATAATCTATAATTTACTAAATTTTAGTTTGTGTGGTAATCACTGATTATACCTTGAACATTTTATAAAAATTGTTGCACTTTAAATAACACTTGACTCTAAAAACTGAGGTTAATTTTCATCCTGGGGGTCTAGTGCAATAAATTGTTCTAATATAATTTAGAATCCGTGAGTTTGTTCTGGGTTTTGTTAAACTGATTTTCTTTTTGGAAATACTGCTGCCTTCAAATCCTTGAAAGAAAGGACCACGACCATCTGTCACGTGTGCCCTGGTATCTAACTGTGTGAAGGAAAAGCATTCCTCTAAATTATAGCCAAAGCTCGCAAAAGTTAATTGGTCTTCTCAGGGTTATGTTACTAATTTTTATAAAATCAGGAACTGTGAACTTTCATACTTCCTCAGCCAGCAATCTCTTAAGATATCAAATGAGTAAAGGAAAATGTACATCAGCGGGAAGTTTCTGAGGTCCTATTAACTAGCCAGCCTAACTCCCAGACCAGTAAAAAGGAATGCAAAGAGCTGATGGGAAGATATAGAACACATATAGATTATTTCTAAGAAGCAAATCCTCTAAGTTGTTAAAGCACATTTGAGTCCAAAGGGAAAAATGCTACACCTTTATCTTAAAGCCCTATCTCTACTGTGTGAAGCCTCTGGTTCATTTTTCTTAGATTTTTAAAAAATTTTAATTATGTGCATATTTGTCTGCATTCATGTGTGTTCAACATATGTGTGGTCAGTACCTGCAGAGGCCAAAAGTACTGTTAGAATCGTTACCAAAAGAATCAGGCATTGTTGTGTTTTTCTGCTAATGTTATCCTAATGTCCAACCTACTTTTCTAAATTTGCCAGTCAGGGGTAGAAAATTGCCAAAAATATTCTTGAAGAAAAAATATAAATTTGTACTTTCAATTATAACTTGCTTACACTCATATTTTCTTATTGTTTAGTTTTATTCCATCAACTTTTCCTCTGGTTGATCAATTTTCTGCTAACTTTCAAGCTGAAAATTACATAATATTTTGATCAGTATGAGCTCGATTGGTCAACAATCATAACACATTTTATTAGCACTAGCCATAATCTAAGACAATGACATCTATACACAATGTAAAGAGCTAGGGTGAAACCAGGCAGACACCCAAGGCATCAGGACATTACAGGAAGTCCTAATGCAATAATAAATCATGTAGTACAATTTCCCCCGTGTCACTATTTCAGTGAGAGCAGACATTAGGGCAAACTGAATGCCAGAGTTCAAACAGCAAGGTCCAGAGTGAGGAAGGAGACAAATAAGAGGGATTGAATCTGGATATGATATATTCAAGCTGATCAGGTAACAGGAAACACAGTGCTCTCTGAAGGCAAGGACAGTTTCAAGAGAGTCTATCTGGCTGCTCTCCAGAAAGCCTATTGAAGAACAGATGCAAAACACCATCATGCTTTGATGTATTCTTGTCTAAGGAAGCAAATTTTAACTGGCCAAGTTAGAGGTGAGGGCTGCTTCTAAATTTTAATTACCTGGTCCAGAAAAGAGGCCATGCTAGACTGCCTTATAAGCAGAGAGATAGATATGAGATCATCAAGAAAAATGGTCCTACATCTTGGTAACTATGATGTTACTTAGCTTCCCACTGTGGTCTAACTACAAGCTGATCATGTAAACATAAGAATCAAAGAAGCATTAAGAAAGCTCTCAAGGCTTGGGAATTTATGCCAGAGTCAGTGCATGGTATCTTCTAGAAAACAACAGGATTGATGTACATATGAGTGTAGAGACTGTGACAGTACCCAGAAGACCTGTCCAGGTTCGAATCAGATGACAATTGAGCACTAAGCAGTAGAAGTGAACACAGATGCTACCCCTGACCTAGAAGCTTTTCCCAATAGATACCCCCAGGGACAAAAAACAAAACAAAACGATTTTCTTCAATTGAATGTCACTGACAACAGATATATCAACTACACTCCAGGGTAGGCCACTTAAAACAGTTGGTCAACACAAAACAGACTCTACATTGTGTGTGTGTGTGTGTGTGTGTGTGTGTGTGTGTGTGTGTGTGTGTGTG
>OU015743.1:52615517-52631107 GCA_907169655.1 Acomys percivali | reverse complement strand
GTGTGTGTGTGTGTGTGTGTGTGTGTGTGTGTGTGTGTGTGTGTGTGCATGTGTGTATATATAGATGTGAGTTTGGGTATGTTTACTGTGAGTGAGGATGTTGAGGCCAGAGGAGGATATCAAGTTTCTCCTTCTGTTGCTCTTGTTTTATGAGACAGGTGTGGAGCTGAAGTTTGCTGTTTTAGCTCACTCCCAGTCACGAGTCTGAGGGATGGGTCAGGCATTACTGCAAAAAGCATTTATGTGAGTGCTGAGGATCTGAACTTAGTCCTCATGCTCATGCACCGAGTGTTTTATCTGATCAGACATCTCCCTAGACCTAAATACAATTTACTTTTATGAATGTGGTTTAATTGCAATTTCAATGAAACCTCCCATTTAGAAAAGAATTGTTTTGTACACAAACCAACACAACTCAATTACAATATTTAAATGTTTAAAATATTTAAAATGTTTAAAACCATTATCTCAATGTAGAATTAATTTTTCATCACGGTTGAGTCACAGTGAATCAACAATTTCCTCAAGAACAGACTTGGGGGATGTATAGTCCACTCTTAAATATTAGACAATAAATTGTGATTATAAAAATGATTATTTTGTGACTCTGGTTCAGGTGAGATGGAACAGATTTAAGCCCTTGTTTCTTTCAGGCTAGCAACAGTCATTAGGTCTGGAAACAACACAAAATGTAACTATGAGAGAAACCTAAAATGCAAATGATGTAGAAAAGAGGTTGGAAGACTAGGACATTGAACACACAACACCTTCCAGGTAACTACCAGCTGTTTCCTCATACAGAGGTCCCAAAGCAGAAGACCGTGATCCAGGCCTAGCCACGTGTTAGCAACAGAGCAGCCTGACTCTGTTCTTTGTTCCAAGGCTAAAGGGAGTTCTGAAAACATCTCTTGGGCCCAGTGCTACAAGTAATCGGTGATAACTTGTGAATCCTAGACAGCACTGGTGGACAGAAGAAGCATATCTCCCACACTAAAGGAACCAGAGTTTCCAGCCATCAAGGTAAGTAGAAAGAGAATATCCAAGGAAATCTTGGTGACCCAATGGGTCACTAAGTCTCATGGTGAGACAGTAGCATAGGCTGGGAAAACCTCTTCTTCCTTTGCAGCAGAAGTAAAGGCCCAATGGCAACAGACAGGCCAAGGAAACAAACGCCGTAAAAAATACAGAGGAGTCTTTAAGTACAAATTTTGAACAGATAATAGTTGATAAAATATTTAAATAAGGTCCAAAGTCACTGAACATAATCAGAAAATAGATAGCTGTAAAAACTAGATAATAGGATGCGGTTTAATATTTTCACTATTTCGTACAAATACAAGTCAGTCACTAACGTTTACTCTTGCTATCCAATGGAAATACTATATCATCTGATCATTTTGTCTCACTCTCCAGCCTCTGATATTCACCATTGTAACTCTCTATTAATGAGCTGGCTCAGGCTGTTTATCTCAGAGATTTCCTTAAAGGGTCTGTGGGAGACTACTAGTTCATAGGCACACTCATGAATTCAAGGAGCTAGTTCACAAATACACTCAGACAAACATAATTACTTTATTGATTATTCATAATAAAACTCACTGTAATTCAATAGGGAAAGCATGTTTGTTTCCATTACTATGGTTAATCAACAAATTCCCTGATTTTAAAACAGAAAAACCCCTTCGCCTAATGAAATATGAATTGAAAATGGATTACATACCTAATATTATAGCAATTTCATAACAGAAAAAACAGAAAATTAACTTCATTTCCCTACGAAGGCAAAAAAAAATTTAACAGGTACAAATATCACTTGCCATAATAGAAAAAAAAATGAGTCCTATAGTAAATTAAATCTTGTAGTGCATCAAGAGGCAACAATAGAAAATACAAAGGTAAGCCACAGATGTGTGCAGTACAGGGCATGACAAATGACTCATGTCAGAGTTCTATATAAGGAATAACTATGACAAAATATCGAATATGAAAACAGCTCAGAGTAGCTGAGGTAGTCTCTGCAAGGTAAAGCCAATTCAAGCATAATTAACTACATCAATAATCACAGAATCATGAACTAAAACAAACTGAAATGTGTATCTATCCAATACAATATTTACAATATTTACCCAATGATAGGCATTATTAAATGTTGGCAAGGATGTGCATCAAATAGAATGATCTTGCATTATTGATGGAGTTATACATTAAGACACACTGTGTTAAAGAACTGATAGGCATTGCTTAGAGTTAAACACATATTCGTTGACAGAACTTTATTCTCTGATTCGTATTTAAGGAACTAAGTTTCTATGTCCATTGAATGTCATAAACAAAAACATTTAAAGCAGATTTATAATAACAAGAAATCATAAAAATAACTCTCCTCATCAGAGTAGAATAAATGCTACTATATTTATAACTATCTAAATCATAAAACTAAGTGAATGTAATAAAACAATGAACAAATTTACAATATCTCAGAAATATAATTGGATAAAAGTTTTATATGTAGAAAAGAACATAATATTCTATGTCCATGAAACTAAAACAGAGTGAAAAATCTATCTCTATAGAAGTCAAAATAGTTGTTACCCATGAGAAGTCATTGACTTCTGATGATAGGAAACAGACGGTAACATTTATACAAATATATATATATATATATATATATATATATATATATATATATATATATGTTGGAGTACTGAACATGCTCCTTTTCTTATTCCAGATGGTGGTTACATAGACATGCAACTTCAAAATCTCACGGAATATTTATATCAGTTTATAACAAAATTTTATTGAATACTTTTCTTTAATGAAAACATTAAAAGGGAGATACTCAATGTCTGACTTAATCAACATTTATTAAAATGTATGAAAATACGTTAATCTTTGGAAGGGTGTTGTTAAAAGATAATGGCTAATGTCCTCATTTGCAAAGATGTAACTGTGAATAATGTTGGGCTTATATTCTGTGCATTCAGCTTTTAGCCAAAAGCAGAGAAGTGAGTCTTCTCCCTCTGTCTCTTTCTTCATCCCTCCCCCACCTCTTCCCACTCTTCCTTCCTACCTTCACCATCCTCATGTGGGTTAGAGTTTGATTTTTTTCAGTGTCGTTCCTTAGTTTCACATTATTTTAATCCACAAGTACATTCACTTATAAAAAATATCTAAATACTAACTTCCCTCCACAAACACATACACACTAAAGTGTCTTATGTTTACAGTTATTTTAAGCCATTTTCCTGGAATTTGCTCAAGAACAAGGACTGGCTGTTCATCTAGTTCTTAATTCTTTTGTAGTAAGACACCATGAGAATAAAAAGCCATAAAACCTGATAATATCAAAATACAAAGCAGTCATTTGTAAAATAGTAGAATTTAGTTTTGGGGGTTTGTTTTTTGTTTTGTTTGTTTGTTTGTTGTTTTTGTTTTTGTTTGGTTTGGTTTTTCGAGACAGGGTTTCTCTGTGTAGCCTTAGCTGTCCTGGATACACTTTGTAGACCAGGCTGGGTTCGAACTCACAGTGATCCACCTGCCTCTGCCTCCCAAGTGCAGGGATTAAAGATGTGTGCCACCACTCCCGGCTTGGAATTTAGTTTTTAACAGTATCATTTTAAGATCTTTTTGTTCTTCCTGTAGGTCTGTCTGTGCCTGTAAGTGTGTCTCTGCACCATTGTGCCTAGTGCTGCAAAGAACAAAAGCAGGGGTTGGAGCCTCTGGATCTACAGTTACAGAAGGTTGTGAACCACCATGTGGATGCTAGGAGTTGGACCTGGGTCTTCTGAGAAAGTGAGCCGCCGGTGATCTTTACTGCTAAAATATCACTCCAGCTCTTGACGTCAGTATTCCAAGAGGTTCAAGAAGCTTTGGGTTCTTCTACAAAAAGAATACACAGCTAAAAGAAACAGAAACACCTTCTCTCCTTGGAATTGTTCTTTCAGGATGACTGTAAGTGGAATCTCTGGAGGTTTAGGGGAAGAACAGTGGGTCTGATTAGTCCATCAAGAAGCATGCTGTTGTCATTTTTAAATAGCACCTTACCACTGCTACAGCTTCTTCAAGCTCACGTGATAACCGAGGATGCCTTGAGCTTCTGATACTCCTCCCTAGTGGCTCCTTTGCTGGGGTGGCATGCATGTGTCACCATGTCCAGATGAAAACTGAGAAAAGGATAAACACCTTTTCACTTTGGTTTGTACCCAAAGCCATCCCTCCTCCATTTTCTAAATGCCTGGCCATTTCTCCTCAGTCTCATGTGGTGGTTCCCTTCCCTTTTTCCAGCTCACACCCTGGTAGGACCCTCTACCATAGTCCTTAGTTTTCATCTACATCCACTCAGTCCAGTCCAGGTTCATCGACTGAAACACCATAGAAATCTGGCCAGATAATTTGTACATCACTTCCCATAATCTCATGTAAAATGTTTACTTGAATGTTTAATATAAAAACTTTCCATTTTATGTTCGAAATCAAACTTAAACCTTCTCTAAAACTACTGCACTTACATCACTAGTTCCCTTTCAACAACACCAACTCTTGTGTTTACAGCTGCTAAGTCCAAGCCTGGAGTAACATCTTATTTTTCTCTAACCTCGATACTGAAATCCATGGACACAATGCAGTCATCCACGTGTGTATGCGCCAATGCTATAGTTAACTTTGCCTGTTTTCACACTAGTATACATGTGGAATATAATTCTAATACCCTAGAAGTTCTCCACAAGCTCAAAAGGAAAGTACTCTTACAATCTTTCCATCTCCTCTTCTGTGCCACCTCTGCCGTTATGGGCGCTTGTGCTGTGATGTAGATGCATCCAGTGGACCTGGGCTCCTCACACTCTGTCAGTCCTTCCACTATTTCTAGTTGTGACTTTCTGGGATAGTCACCATTTGTTAAAGATAGAGGCTTTTTTGATGTGGGGCAGTAGCTTCATTTATATGCAGACAAACTATATATTTAGAATATAGTAATTAATTAAACTGGTCAAGCAAAGTGGCCGTAGGGCGAAGGACATGGAAGGAGTTGGAGAGAGGGTACTTTTGATGGGCAAGCTGTAGGATAGAAAAGGGAAATTCTATTCTATAATCCCATGCCTTCTTTCTCTCTAGAAAACAAACATACAAAGAACAAAAACAAACAAACAAACAAAAGAAAGTTGTGCTCATGCTAGATGAGTCAATCTTCTCTAGTGTTTAGTTATTATCTATCCCATTTCTAATAATAATGAATGCATGACTACTACAAGAAAATGAAACATTGACTAAATAATTTTGGCTCCTTCAGTCTTCTTAAATAAAAACAACTTATTTTATTTCTAAAAATAAAAAATAAAAATAAATAAATATTAGAAAGAAAGAAAAATTATAATAAGCATGCAAATGTGTATGCACGAGCACACACACACACGCAGAATAAACATAAAAACACAAAATCAGAAGTCAATTGTCGTACCAATTTTTAAAGTCACATGCAAAAAGGGGCTGGAAATATGGATCAGCCATTAACACTAGCTGCCCTTAAAGATCTGGGTTCAATTCCAACACTCACAATGTGGCTCACAGTGTTCATAATTCCATCTTCAGAGAATCCTACATTCTTCTGAACTCTGTGGACCCCAGCACACAAATGACGCACAGACAAATATGCAGGCAAAATTCATGCATAAAAATATAAATATATAAGTTTTTAAAGCCACAGGCATTATAAAAAGCAAAATAAATGATTATCACTTTGTATTACATGCTGAATTTGAAATAATACCTGAGTTTAGAACAATCTCTGTAGTTATCTTAGAAGAATATTGTACAGAAATCTCACAAAAATTATTTTTATATATACAAGTTTATGCTGCCAATATTTTTGTGGACAACAAAAGTAGATAAGTATATAATGTAATATATGCTATAATAGTTGTAAAATGAACCGTTAAAGTTAATGTATAATAAAGCTAAGTGAGAGCATATATAGGGGGAGGAGGTCTCCCTCAATCACAGACATAGGGGAGGGAAGAATGGGAGGAAACAGAGGAAGGGCTAACAATCGAGTGTAATATGAATAAATTAACAAAAAAAGAAACACATAAAAATAAGAAAAAAATAAATAAATTTAATCTTGAGTTAAAGTTAAAATAAATAAATAAATAAAGCTAAGTGATGACTCAGCAGTTAAGTGTACTCCGTGCTATTGCAGAAGGTCCAAGTTCAATGTCTAGCACCAACATATTGACTTAGAATTCCCTGTGTATCCAGTCCCAGTGGATTCTATGTTATCCTGTAGTTCTGAGAGCTTCCACGCATACATGGCACATACATACTCATGCAGGCTCACATGCATATACATAGATTAAAAACCAACTAAATATTTCAAAATTAATAGACCCAGATGTTCAGTTCTCAATAGTCTTTGCTAAATTCATGAGATCAGTTCATTCAAAAATTAAGATATACATCAGAACTATCCACTGGAGAAGGAAAATAGGAAATACAGCAAGTTTAAAGTAAAATTTCAAATGAACATGAAGCTCTACCAAGTTCTAGCTATAAGCAACAAAGGCCATCCCTTCCCGAGCACCAGTGGATTAGGTTAAAGAAGTTTCATACAGTTTTGTAATGTAGCTTACCTATTTACATACCTTACTACATTTAGCACTAGAAATCCCTAAATCTGAAATTGATGAATAATCTAATCTTTTCTAAGGAACAAGCTTGCTTTTGCTCTATCTGAGTTTCAGATATGTGTAACTGACATAGTTTTGTCTTAATTTAAAAGCTCTCCCAGCTATAACCGCATATTGAGCACAAATGTTCTCTATAGGTAAGCACAGGATTGAATTTCAGGAGACAGTTAGCGATGCCTGATTCTGCAGAAGTTGATCGTGGCTTTTATATATCCAATAGATCAATGCTTGGCAGCATTTGTGAGTATCCATTTTCTTAGGAAATCATTACCGTTAACTTCTTTAGTTCTATTTCTGAACTATACTAAAACAGGAAAAATGTCTTCTCTGAAAGGTCTTAAACTAGACTATAGACTTATACTAATGTCAATGGAGAAACAAAGTGTTCAGATTTGGTTTTCAAGTATTCTTACTTTCACTCTAAAATTTCAATCCATTTTTGAAAAAAAAAACCACATGCTGCACTCTTTTAAATTAAATTATTGTGCTTTGAGAGATGGCACTTGCTACACTAGCAGAAGACACAGAATTCCTAGCATCCACATTCCAGCTCACATGCATCTTGAGCACCTCACATTTCATAGACTTTTCCTAGCATGCATGAGCACTGCATGAAAGTGATTTTCATGCAGACCAACATAACAGCAATCATACACAGTAAATAAAATAACTAAGAATTTTCTAATACATTAAAAATTATTATTTATAAACTTGCTATTTAGGCAGGGAACAGTGGCACACTCCTGTAATCCCAGCACTCCAGGAAGCAGAGGTAGGCAGATTTCTGTGAGTTCAAGGACAGTCTGGTCCATAAAGTGAGTCTAGGACAGCAAGATTACACAGAGAAACCCTTTCTTTAAAAAACAAAACAAAACAGAAAAAGAAAAAGAAAGGAAAAAATAAAAACAGAGAGAAAGAAAGAAACACAGAAAGAAATAAAAAAGAAAGGAAGAAAGAAAGAAAGAAGGATGGAAGGAAGGAAGAAAAAGAAACTCACTATTAAAATCTTCACAGTTATATCTGCAAATTCTTTCTGAATATGTATTTATGACAGCTCCTTTCCCGGTTTTATGTGTAGATTGGTGAATAAGATTAACCTTAAACTCAAGGAGCTTATAATGAGATTAAACAACACTTTTGCTCATAAATATTTCAGATGAAATATTTTATGTAATCTTGAGATAAATGGTGCTATTTAATTTTTGTGATAATTTTTGAAACAATCCTTTGCTTCTTTATAAATCACTGTAGTAATTGAATGAATTTTAGTGTATTTGAATAAAACTACAATTTCAATTATCTACATGAAACACTTTTGTGGTCAAGTTTATGTATTCTCTATATTGGTTAAAATAATCATATTATATCTGCATGCAATAAACACACAAAATTTAAGCTGTAATGTTTCACAGACTTGAAATGATCTCTCCCCATTTCTCTTTGTTTTCACTTATTTTTAATTTTTAAATCAATGACTGAATACTTCATTCAGAATCAGCATATCATATATTTTTTCTCATCTGTGAGTGGACAAGCAATTGACTCATATGGATTATATGCAAGTAACACTGTCATAAATAGAACTATTTGATATAATTTCCATACAGCAACCATTCAAAACAAAAACATATATAAGATAATTATAATGTTTCTTCAGATTGTTTTCCCCACAAAGGACATTCTTCTTGAGGTTTAAAGTTCACTCCCAGTACAGTGATGTTTCCAGTGTTATTTTCTACATAAAAATATTAAGTAAAATAATGTTTAACTATGATTCTTCTAAATCTGGCCTGCAATGAGCAAAATATTATTCTGTCCAGATAAAATGTTCACCTATAACCAATCTATCAAATTATGTTTTGGCCACCAACAGGCCAGGCTGAGCACAGAGTAAGAGGAAGCATTCTATGCTAGGCTGTGGTCTTATGGTAAAGGAAGTGGTCCCTTTCTGTCAGAGGTCTAGGGGAGGGAAATAGGGTGGAGGGAGGGAGAGTGGGAATGGGAAGATACAAGTGAGAGGATAATGATTTATTATAATAAATAATAATAAATTAAAATAAAAAAGAAAGCTTTTTTTAAAACCTAATTTTTAAATAAAAATAATTTACATCAGTGTTCAAAACCATTTTTGATTGATTGTATAAATAGAAAGTACATTAGTTTCACATTAATGATTTTTAAAATAAATTTGGGGCAGAGGAAGAAAGTTAAGTGATTCCACTGAAACAAAGGTAATTAACAAGAAGTAGTTTTAACTAAGATTTCCACTGGAGATAAAAGAAACTGCAGTATTTTGTGGTGCTACAAGTGCAACAACACAGGATTTACACACACGAACCTGTCCTTCCTTTGACTCACGTGCCTCTTATGTGTGTGTCATCCAGTTGTAAATGTGTATAAAAAGTGCTTAGATATGCCTCTTATTTTGTATTTATACTATGAGCAAAGCCTGTTTATTCTTTATTAGGGAAGCTGAGTGGCAAAAAAAAAAAAAAAACAAGGGAAGGGATTAGGGTAAAGGTCTGGTTGTGTTGATGATAAGGGGGAAGCCCTGTGGCCTTAAGGAGAAAGGGTTTTTCAGACTTTGCCAAAAGGAACAGTAACTGAGGAGGAAGGGCTTTGGTAGCCATAGTTCTGCTTCTCTTAAACACTAAGCCAACAGAATTCTTTTTAAATGCTGGATTTATAATAATAAATGTGTTTAGAATGGGGACACTGCTTCCTCTCTTATTTTGTTTCAGTTGCGTGAAGATTATTGAGATATCAGTATTTTTTTAAAACCAGTTTCATTAACACGTAATTCAGGGCCAAACAAGTGTGTCAACTAGTGTTAGGCTTTATATAAAAAAATAAATAAATAAAAGAATACCTCAAGTGTACCTATAAGCGTTTTAAACTCCTTTTAGAATTAAAGCACATCGCCTTGAAAAGGCTATTCTTGCATTAAACACTCTCCTTTTCATGACAAAGTTATAGAAAACTGTCAGTACCTTCTCCGAAATTTACAAAGAATGCTGGATTTCCTTCCGTGGTTGATGCTCAGGTCTTGACCATTATTGAAACAAAGTTAAGGCCAACACTCATCTCAAGCAACAGGTTTACACCATCAAATTTCTCCTTTTCTGCTATTGATTTCAAGCTGGCATCTAGGAGTTTCATTGAAATTAAAATGTGAACAAACATCTAATATACAATCACCTCCCAGTGGCAGGAATCATGCTTTAAGGATAAGGTCCTTTGAGAGAAGTTTTAGTTTTCTTGATTCCTATGAATTATAGCTTATGATAATAAATGTTGTTAGTTAAATATTGTATTTTTGTAAAATGTAACAATCGCATTTACCTCTTATTTAGGAGAATTTTCAGGGGGCATGAACTTCTTAGGTCACCTTTCATAACGTCTTTTAGTCCTTTACTCTTCAAATGTATGGCTATCTTTTTCAAATTTCAGTAGGTGGATAAAGCTGATAGGAAAGAGCCTTGAACAGATTGGCGTTATTTTTATGATCATTTCTCTAAAATTAACATGGTCCAAAATAAGGGATTACTAACGTATGTGAAAGAATAGGGCTAACTGTCTAAATGCCTAATTTTATACAGTTTAAAGTCACCAGTGGAAAAAATAAATAAAATAAAGCAAGACCATGGTGGGCATTCTCTACAAAGAATGATTGAATGAGCTCTCTGTGGTCTTAAGCCATGAAAAGTGGAGAGTATTAAATGCTCCTGCTACTGAGTGTGAAACATCAGGGAGTTCTGTTTTTCCTGCATCTGCCTTCATACGCTCCCTGCCTGTTTATCTGTTTCTTCTAGTGTATTTGAAAGCATGTCTGTTGAGAAATTCATTTCATATATTGGAAATCAAAAGATAAATTTAGTACTGGCTTCCTAAAAGGAAACTGAAAACCATACTATTTTTTGTTAGCAAATCTCTGAAACTTCAGTTCCTTAGATACACAGAAAGGGGATAAGCATCTGTCCAGGTGTCATAAAAAATGTATAGAAAATTGAACCCTTGTATGTCAGCCTTATAAAAGTAATCCAGTTTCAGGGTACTGGCATTAGCCCATTTATGTCTCACAATTCTCAGTTTACAAGAACTATGTTAATGGATTTCAAAAAATTAATTATGAAAACCGGCCTTATACTTGAGCATGTCATTGATGAGGAATTATAATCCAGCAACATGGCTACTATGGCAAGGAATCACATCTGAAGAACTCCTAGCTCTATGTGATGAGGCTGGAATGCACACTCACCTTGGATTACAGTATGAGCTGGCTGGAATACAGGCACTCTCTTAGTAAATACTTTTAATCCCAGACATTGAAAGTAAATTGAGTTTATAATAGGAATCAGACATGTTTGAAAGAGATATCTAATTCGGTGGCTTACAAAGTGATGAATACAGAAAGATTTGAAAAAAATGAGTCAGAAATAGGATACTCCCAACATTATTGAGAATAGGACAGAAAAGAAAGACTACTTAAGAGCAACACAAGGAGAGAAAGAAAAAGGCACGTGTGACAATTTTACAGAAACAGATCACACAGATAACAAACCAGAGAATGAGAAAGAGCTAGAATATTAGAACATACTGCCAGAGTTAGTTTGAGGCCAAATGGAGCAACTCAATCAGAAGCTAAGAGAGGCTTGAAACTGAAACCTTCAAGGTTCAGGTTTGTAGGAAATTACACTGGTTATCCACTTCCAAAGTCAAGAATTTAAATACTTACCTAAAAATTATCTACTATGCTAAGGCTATTGTAGTATAAACTGTGACGCAACAGAAAATAATAGTAATGGTTAAAATAAAAGTTAATTTAAAATAATACACATAAGAAGAAATCCAGTGAAAACTTTTGCTTGAATTATAATGATTATAAAACAACTGAGTTGCTTCCCTCTAAAGCCCCTGCCCTGACAGGTGCCTTGGGTCAAGTTAAGCTGTCCCAAGCTACATCTGTCCCCTGACCACCATTGTCTCCCTGACATCAACCACTCCACCCTAGTTTACCAAGCCTGATACTTCAGGAACATCCAGGCACAACAAGATGGCTAAAGGACAGTTTAAGACACAATCAACTAAAACCAATAATAGCATAGGAAAAATACAATCAATGAAGCACGATAGTTTCACTGTTAATGATTATATCATGCTTCTACTCATCTGTAATTGATGTGTTCAATCTTCTATATGCCTATACAACTCTATTATTTTCTCTAAAAAAAAAAAACTCAGAAGTAAACAGAAAAATCTCAAACCAAGAAAGAAAGAAAGAAAGAAAGAAAGAAAGAAAGAAAGAAAAGAAAAGAAAGAACAATAATCTGTGGTTTAAATAAAAGACACATGGGGCATATCTGGTTGTTTACAACTAGAAACACATTATGCATTTCTTTTTATTATTAATAAAAATCCTGCCCCCCCAAAAGAACACAATAAGCAAGGGGAGGAGAATAAGGCAAAAGAGGGAGAGAGAGAGGTAGTGGAATGGGAAGGTACAAGAGTGGAATAATAATCAATGTGTAATTTGAAAAAAATATAATATTTTTAATTAAAAAATAAATTTTAAAAACAAGAGCGAGGATAATATGGCGCCTTCAGAGTACAGCTACACTACTACAACAAGCCTTGAATATCCTAACACAATCAAAGTACAAGAAAATGACTATAAATCCAATCTTATAAAGTCCTTTAAAGATTAAATGACTAAATCTCTTAAAGAAATGCAGGAAAATATAAGCAAATAGATAGAAGTCTTTAAAGAAGAAATAAATAAATCTCTTTAAAAAGATGGGAAAATACAATTAAATAGGATAAAGAATGTATAAAACTGTTCAAGACTTGAAATTAGAAGTAAAAACAATAAAGAAAACTCAAACTGAGCGAATCTTGGAGATGGAAAACCTAGGAAAGAGAATAGGAACAACAGATGTAAGCATCACCAACAGATTTCAAGAGAGAGAGAATCTCATGTATGGAACATATGATAGAAGAAATTGATATATCAGTCTAAGAAAATGCTAAATCTAAAACATTCTTGAAACAAAACAACCAAGAAAACTTCGATATTCTGATAAGACCTAACCTAAGAATAATAGGAAATGAAGAAATTGAAGAGTCCCAGTTCTGAGGGCCACAAAATATTTTCAATAAAATCATGGAAGAAATGTTTTCCAAAACTAAATCAGAGTGCCTATAATATATAAGAATCTTACAGAACACCACTTAGTTTGGGCAAGAAAAACAAGTCCTCTTGCCACATAATGACCAAAACACTAGTTCTATAGAACAAAGAAAAATATTTTAAAAGCTGCAAGGGAAAAAGGCCAAGTCATATACAAAGGCATACATATCAGAACTACACCATACTTCTCAACAAAGACTCCAAACTAGGAGGACATGGACAGATGTCTTGCAACCTCTAAGAGACCACAGATGACAAACTAGTCTACTATATCCTGCAAAACTCTCCATTACCATAGATGGAGAAAACAAGATATCCAATACAAAACAAAAAATTAAACAATGTTTATCCACAAAACGAGCCCTACAGAAAATACTGGAAGAAAAAGTTAAACCCAAGGAATTTATCTACGCCTGACAAAATGCAGGAAATAAATAGTTCCATGACAGAAAAACAAGACAAAACAAAACAATGGAAACACACAAACATACACACACTAACGTCACTAACATCTAATTAAAATGAATTAATAGTTATTGCTCATTAATATCTCTCAATATCATTGGATTCAATTCCCTAATAAAAAGACACAGGCTAACAGAATAACTGAGAAAACAATATCCATTATACTGTTGCTTACAAAAAAAAAAAAAAAAAAAAAAAAAACCAACAACTCAGCAACAAAGATAGACATTCCCTCAGAGTAAAGAGCTGGAAAAAAGTTTTCCAAGCAAACACAACAAGAAGCAAGCTGGAGTAGCCATTCTAGTGTCTAATATAATAGATTTTCAACCAAAATTAATCAAAAAAGATAAGGAGGAGCACTTCATACTCATCAAAGGAAAAGTCCACCAAGACGACATCTTAATTCTGAAAATGTATGCCCTTAATGCAAGGGCACTCACATTTGTAAAAGAACATTACTAAAGCTTAAATCATACATTGATCTCCACACATTAACAGTGAGAGACTTTAACACCCCATTATCACCAATGGTCAGGTCATGCAAACAGAAACTAAATAGAGAAATAATGAAACTAACAGACAATATGAATCAAATGAAAAAAAAAAGATATCTACAGAACATTTCACCCAAACACAAAAGAATATACCACCCTCCAGACTCATTGAACCTTCTCTAAAATTGACCATATAGTCAGCCAAAGAAAACCTCAACAGATACAAGAAAATTGAAATAACTCCTTGTATCTTATGGATTAAAGCAGGAACTCAAAAAACAATAGAATGCATACATACTCATGGAAACTGAACAACTCCCTACTCATTGATGACAGTTCAGGGAAGAAACAAAGACTTTCTACAATTCAGTGAAATTGAGCGCACAACATTCCCAAACTTATGGGACACAATGAAAGCAGTGCTAAGAGAAAAGCTCATACCACCAAATTCCTTCCTAATGTAACTGGAAAGATTTCACACTAGTGATTTAATGGCACACCTGTAATCTCTAGGGGAAAAAAAAGCAAACACACCCAAGAGAAATAGATGGCAGAACAAGTATGAAGTCAATAAAATAGAAACAAAGAGAACTATACAAAGAAGCAACAAAGAGCTGACTCTTTGAAAAAAATCAACAAGACACCAAGGAAATCCAAAGAATTATTAGATATTATTTCAAAACCATGTACTCCACAAACTAAAGGAATACACAAACTAAAGTGTATACAAATTGGAAAGGAGGAAATCAAAGCATTGATATTCACAGATGATATTATAGTTTGCATAAGTAGTCCACAAAATTCTACCTGGGAACTCCAACAGCTGAGAAACACATTCATCAAAGTTGGTGGGTTCAAAATTAACTAAAAAGAATCAGAAGTCCTCCTTTATGAGAGTAATAAATGGGCTGAGAAAAATAAATGAAACTACACCCTTCACAATAGCCACAAATAATCTTGGTGTAACTTTAACCAAGTAAGTGAAAGACCTGTATGACAAAAACTTCAAGTCTCTGAAGAAAGAATTTGAAGAAGACATTAGAAGATGGAAAGATCTCCCATCCTAATGGATTGGTAGGATTAATATAGTAAAAATGGTCATTTACCAAAAGCATTGAACAGATTCAGTGCAATTTCCATAAAAATTCCAATACAATTTATTTAACAGACCTGAAAAGAGCAATTCTTAACTTCATATAAAAAATAAAAAATCCAGGATAATTAAAGCAATTCTGTGCAATAAAAGAACATCTAGAGGTATAACCATCCTAATTTCAAGTGGTACTACAAAGCAATAGTAATAAAAACCACATGGTATTGGAATAAATACAGATAAGTAGATAAGTGAAATTGAATCAAAGACAGAAATAAACCCACATACCTATGAACATTTGATTTTTGACAAAGAAGCCCAAACCGTACAATGGAAAAATAAATGCCTCTTCAACAAATGGTGCTGGTTTAACTGGATATCTCCATGTAGAAGAATACAAAAGATCCATATTTGTCACCCTGCACAAAACTTAAGTCTAAGTGGATCAAAGACCTCAACAGAAAATCAGATACACCAAATCTAATAAAGGAGAAAGTAAGGAATAGCTTTGAACTCATTGATACAAGAGACAACTTTCTGAACAGAACACCAACAGCTAAGTTACCAGGATTGGAAATTACTATTAATAGTTGGGATCTCATGAAACTGAAAAGTTTCTGCAGAGAGAGAGAGAGAGAGAGAGAGAGAGAGAGAGAGAGAGAGAGAGA
>OU015743.1:52611295-52615507 GCA_907169655.1 Acomys percivali | reverse complement strand
CAACAGAATGGGAAAACATCTTTACCAACCCCTATATCCAACTGAAAGTCAATATCTAAAATATATAAAGAACTCAGGAAATTAAACACCAACAATCTAAATAACCCAATTAAAAATGGAGTACAAAGAACTCTTAAAAGAAAGATCTATATTGGCTGCAAAGCACTGAAAGAAATGTTCAAAGCCTTTAATCATCAGAAAAATCTAAATGAAAATGACACTGAGATTCCATCTTACCCCCTACAGGATGATTAAAATAAAAAAAAAAAAATCAAGTGACTTCACATCTGGTGAAGATGTGGAGCAAGGGGTAAACTCCTCCATTGCTTGTAGGAGTGCAAACTTGTACAACCATCATGGAAAACAATCTGGACTTTTCTTAGAAATTTGAGAATAGATCTACCTCAAGACCCTGTTATAACACTCCTGGGCGTATAGCCAAAGATACTCTACTACACCACAAGGACACTTGCTCAATTATGTTTATAGCAGGTTTATTCATAATAAACAGAAATTGGAAACAACCTAGATGTTACTCAACTGAAGAATGGATAAAGAAACTGTGGTGCATTATACAGCGGAATGCTACATGACATCATGACATTTGTAGGCAAATGGATAGAACTCAAAAAGATCTTTCTGAGTTAGATAACCCAGACCCAGAAAGATATGCATCGCATCAATCTTAAGTGGCTAGTAGGCAAAAATTACAGGATAATCGTGCTACAATTCACAGACACAAAGAAGGCAAAAAGACCTAATGGATAATGCTTGAATCTCAGTCAGAACAGAAAATAAAATAAACATCTGAATTAGATGGATAAAGGAAACTAGTTGATAGAAGGCATGGGAAGGGTAACAACAGGAGTGTGGATCACGTGTCCAAAGGGCACGGGGGGGGGGGGGTGAGTACTGGAGAGAGAACAGAAATCAGTCATTGGAGGGCATCTCTCAGAGTCTGTAGAGGTGACCCTAGTTGAGACTCCTAGCAATGGAGATTATGGAGCCTAGACTCGCCTTCCCCAATAGCCAGGTAGAACTTCCAATGGAGGGAGGAGGACACGAACCCACCCATAGAATGTTAGATCCAAAATTTGCTTTGTTTACAAGAATTGTAGGCATAAAGATAAAGCAGAGATTGAGAGAATGGCAAACCAATGACTGGCCCAACTTGAGACCCACCTTATGGAGAGAGTCAATCCCTGTCACTATTAATGGTACTCGGCTATACCTAGCATAACTGTCTTCTGATAGACTTCATACAGCAACTTATGGATACAGATACAGAGACCAACAACCAAAGAATAGGCCAAGCTAGGGGAATTCTCTGGACGAGGGAAAGGAAGGATAAAGGAAACCAGAAGAATGGATAAAGAAACTGTGGTGCATTATACAGCGGAATGCTACATGACAGCATGACATTTGTAGGCAAATGGATAGAACTAGAAAAGATCTTTCTGAGTTAGATAACCCAGACCCAGAAAGATATGCATCGCATCAATCTTAAGTGGCTAGTAGGCAAAAAATACAGGATAATCGTGCTAGGTCAAGGACACCAAAAGAAAACATCCAGAGGAAACCAACCTAAGCCCATAGGGCCTCATAGAAACTGAACAACCAATCAGAGAGCATGCATGGATTGGATCCAGACCCACCACATATGTAGCAGATGTGCAGGATGTTCAACACGATGGTCACCTAACTGTAGTGCCACTGGATCCTTTCCCCTAGCTGAGCTGCCCCAGTAAGAGAAGATGTGCTTAGTCCTTCTGAGACTTGAAGTGTCACGTTGGGTTGTCACCTTTGGTGGCCTTCCCTTCTCTGAGAAGAAAGAGGGAGATAGGAGGAAGGGGTCATGAGGTTGGGACTGGGATGAGAGGAGGAGGGGGGATAGGATCAGGCTCTAAAGTGATTCAATTAAAAATAAATAAAATAAAAACATTCAGTTATAACAATCCATCTGCAGACACTTTTGATGCTAAGCAGACATATGTTCCAATCTAGATAAAGGCAATTTTTATATCTGCCTTTTATATCCACATGGTGCCTCTTTAGCTTTGGAAAGTGATGTATGGCTTAACCCTGCTAGTGATTTTAACACTGAATTCCTTACTAAATGTTTTTCATTATTATTAAGAAAGAAGACAAAGTCAAATGTGATCCTACATAAACACTTGGCTGATTGGATATGAGAATCTGAAATTTTCTATTCTAATACTTCCATCTCTCATTTGATTGGAGTATTAACATTTTAGCTCTAAAATACTTTTGAATGTTTTATGAGAGTTCCATAAATTGAAATTGAATTACAACACAAAGATATTTAGGAAATGTCATTTTTTTCAGGAAGTAAATAAGAGGAAGTGCAGTTAGAAAGTCAGACAACTTGAGTCTGGTTTTGTTCAGTCACTCAGACTGTGGCAGTGAATACAATAAGCTTGGCCTCTGTGTCCTTGTTTTTTGAAGTGGAAATATTTTTTTATTCCTTTCTTAGCAGGACTGCATTAGATTTAGAGTGAATGAACAGGGGTCCTTACAGTAATAAATTTCATGGGATTAGTATACATTTAGTGTGAGAGTTTATCACTACAGTATTAATATCACCTTTATATCCTAATGGCTTTTAAAATCAATGATAAAATCATATTATAAAAATATCAAAAATAGTTTAATAAGTATGTATTCTTCTACATCTTGCCTTACCCAATGACCATATAACATACTTCAATTCTAATTTGGCATACATGAAATTCTTCTTAGAAACCCAACATTAGAGTTTGATAACTTGTTAGTTTGTGCTTCCTTGGCAGTAAAAGATGGAGCTGTTGAGTATGGGCACAACTTTAGGAAATGATGCTACTGATTAAACTAAATAGGGACGATAACTACTAATCCAAGAAAGAAATTGTGCATTGTGTTGAGCACTCTCTAGAGAGTACAGTAAGGAAAGCACAGCTGCTGTGAGTAGAAGTGTCTACATCATGTCAAAACATGCAAAGTCAAAGGGAACGTTATGGTGAAGCTTCCAGATGGCTCCCCTACCGTCAATGAGCCTCCTCCTGTCTGCACATCTCCCTGTGACAGCAGTAACAAACAAGGCTATTAGCTGTAAGCTGGTTACTAAGTCTAAGAAGCTGAGACTGGGTTCACCTTCTCACAACTGTGTCTGCAGGAAGAGTTCTGTTGCCAGAAGGCTGCCTCTGATGTAATTAAGAAATGACATCCATGGTAAAAGTGCTGGCCATCTCTGGCACTTCCACTCAGATTCGAAGCCTCCCACACCTCCTGAAAATTAAACACTAAATAAATATGCCTTGAGTGCTTACATCTCTATCTTTTTCTGTTAAATACTGGCTTCTTCATTATCAGAGGTCTATAAAATGAGGTCAAGCAGTAAAATTGCAAAAAAAAAAAAAAATCAGAAAGGTCAAATGTTCCCTTTCAAACTTCACAATCCTCAAAGCCAAATGTGCCTATATTAATTTTAATAGAAATAACAGAAAATTTTATTTGAATAACACATTATTATAATATCAACATTCCTGTGTAGAGTGTCCCAAGTGTAGAGTGCTACCAAGAAATTATTATTGCAGAAACACTTGTAGCAAGCCCTTGCTATATTCTATGTGTTATGTTTACATTGAATGTAAACTTCATCTGTGATTTCAAGGCACTACTTAAACCCAAACAACCACTACAATTTTAAATTAAGAACAATGCCTAAGCAGAATATTCTAAATATGTCTGTCACTCTCAAATATGATGGGTTTCTAATTTTTCACACAGCCTTATTAAAAAATTGTGTGAGTACATAATATAATTTAGAAGGGCTTTCTTTTCATATGGTTGGCTTCTCCAGTGGAGTTAATATTTGTTCTAGGAATCAGTGAACACTAGGGATAAAATTAAATTTAATGCTTAGATCTCTTTTTCATCTAAGAAATCCCTCCTAAGCCTCATTGACTGAAGGCCCAGTGTACATGTCAGAATGTGAAAAGCAAGGCAGAAAAATAAAAATTCTAGAAAAAAGTGTCCTCCAATTCTATGACCAGTTTCTGTGATTTTGTTTTATTCACAAGGTTAATATCCTCCTTAAATACGGAATATTTTGGCCTCCATAAAGCATAATTTTGAACAATACAGACATAACTGTGTATCCAAAGCATCTTGTAATATTGTATAAACAAAAATTTAAAATTATCAATAGAGGTG
>OU015743.1:52603795-52608795 GCA_907169655.1 Acomys percivali | reverse complement strand
TGTTGGTCTTTTGCTGGGGTAGTCTTTCAGCTAGCTACTAATTTAAACTGACTTCCCTGTGTCTCCATGAAGTTCTCACTATATGATCCTACCGTAGTTCCCAGATTTTACATTTCCCATGTTACTGTTCCATAGATGCCAAAAGGCTTCTGCCTTCCCGAAGCTCACCTCGGAGTATTTGTGCTTTTAACACAAAGTTCTTTTTCCAATCCTCTACTGTGCTATATGTCTACTGCCTTTTCCTACAATGTGTACATGTCTAATAATGTATGTTTCACTGCAGATTAAAGTGATGATGCTAAATTTATGTCCTCTTATGAACTTTAAAGGATTCGTGTAAGCTGCAGGAAATCCATCTCTCAGGTCAAATGGAAACCAGATAAGTACTGTCAGTCAACAGCTTAAGTTTCTCCATCTATTGCCTGTCTCTGGGGCTGGGATTCCACCCCCCTTTCACTGGTTTTGGGACTCCCCTCTGCCTAACCACCTGATTGCCACTTTTCTGCCCCCAACACCAACTACATCCCCCCTTCCTAATCACATAAACGTTTCCCTTTGTCCAAGAGACTGCTAGCACCTCTCTGGTTCTCTGAGGGCGGAGGTACCCAACCTCTTTGCTGACCTGCAACTAGGCTCGTTCCCATCCGGTGAGTTTTCTGATGTAGCTTTTTCTGCTGCTCATCGGCAGCTGCTGTCTGATTTGAAATCCCGGTGCACCAGGTAGCTGCATACTTGAAGCTAGCTCATCTGTTGAGCTACGCTGGTTGGTTGTTGGTTATTGCTGACGAGCTGCTAACCAGTCTGCACCTGTCCCTTGGGTCACTATCCATTTGGGGGGATGTCCTAATGGCTTACTGACCTCACCTCCCCATGGGAAACGTCCAGACGCCTGTTCCTTCTAACACACCTTTGGGATGTATTTTAAAGAATCTCAAATCCTTACACCCACATTAATGGCTTCTAAGCTTACGCGCACCTGTAACCAAACTTGGACAGATCCAGAACTAAACTGCTTAATTATTGCTAGCAATTGGGTAAAATGGAGAGAAGTTCCCATATCCAGACCTTTTCTTAGCTCTCCCAAAAATTTTCATGAATTCTCAGCATTGTCTCAAGACTTTTTTCTTTGCTCTCCCATGAGATTCAAATGTACACCTAAAGGGAATTTTCTCCCTAACCTACTAACTTTGTCTTCTGCCCACATATATATTCCAGTATCCTGCCAGACTTCCTACATCTGGGACATCGTCAAAGCAGCTACCCACAAGTGCTTCAGTGTAACTTCGCGGATCGTGCCAGCTGGACCTGCATTGCTCCTCCTAGCTGGACCTGTATTGCCTTTCCCAGCTGCAGATGTTCTCAGACCCTGGACAGCAAATGCAGCAGCCTGTTCTTCCCAAAACTGGCCAACATTTCAGCCTTTTAAATCCCCTATCACTGCTGCCCGACTATCAGCAGGAAGTAGTAAAGACGATTACTTAGCCCCTTATCCATTTGCAAAAGGCTGTAATGGTGTGCTCCATGCCTGAGACAAACAGCTCCACGTTCTCCTAGGACTCTTTGGTCCCTATCTGCTGCAGGACATGGCTGACATAACCAGTTCTTCACCTTAGACTTTCAGGGAAGGACTTCTCCTTCTCCTTCACTGTATAATTTGGACATTTTGTTTCTATTGCTGTTTTCTATCTCTTTTTTCCCTCATCTACACTTACATACTTTATATTTAAAGATTAATGTAATAAGGTATAAGGTGCTAAGGTAGAAGGTACTAGGCAGCAGATAATATGTTATACGCAGTTTATTAAATGAGCATGGGGGGAAGGGGGGAAGGGGAGGAAAAGGGTGAAGGGGTACGAGAGAGAGAGCGAGAGAGAGAGCAAGAGAAAGAGAGAGAGAGAGAGAGAGAGAGAGAGAGAGAGAGAGAGAGAGGGAGAGAGAGGGAGAAAGAGAGCACATTTGGCGCATACCTGGCTGTGGCAACTTAGGGCAGACAAGCAGGGTTGCTAGATGCTAACATACAATAAACCTAATATAAAAAATGTAGGTTCTTTTTCCTATTTTTTTTTCATCTCAAAAACTGCCTTCTCCAAAATACCTTCTTGTAACATCAACTAGTACACATTCCTGAAAGACAGACCAAAAACATTAATTGGGCAAAATTTGTTAGTGTAGTTTACTGTGAGTAGCTCATTGTATACTATAGTTTTAAAAATAGTTTTACATTATTTTAACTCCTAGGCTAATTAGTTTGCATTTGGAAGAATTACTGGATTTCATAGGTGCTTTCATTTTACAGCTGCAGGATTTCTGAAGGCATCCTAATAAAAAAGAGCTTGAATGCTACAATATTGTGAAAACCTTTATTATACCCATAGTATAATTACAATTCTTTTACATTTAATTCGTAGTAATCACAAATTAGAAGTTATTGAAAAGTTTGATATTTGCAGCCTGAGATAGGTTTTAATGCTGTGACCACTTTATATTTGGGCACAGTTACTGCAGGGTAACAACTTTAGAATATAATAACAAGACATACAATTTGCCTGCAGGTTTTGTAGTTGGGCTTCTTTAGTGAATTTTCTTACACTAAAACAATTGAATTCTGAGTCTGGTGGCTATTTAGGCATGTTGGTCATGATCCCTTTCCACACACTGAAAAATATTCCTAACAATTTTATGTTTGTCTGGACATGTATTCTATTAAAATAAAATAAAAAAAAGAAAGTCAAGCCAACAACAACAAAAAAACAACACAGAATTAATCCACTCACACAAAAATCTAAAAGAGAAGGGAAGAAAAAGAGAAAAGAAGAAAGTAAAGAGGGAAGGAGCTAAGTACACATGAGAGAGATAAAAGTTGTGTGTCGTCTTAACTCTCAGGTGTACATATTGGTAAATACACAAGAGATTAGCATAGCAGACTTCTGGGCAAGTCTGTGGCAGTACTTAGGGAGATGTTTAGGTCACACAGCTTTGGTCAATAAGAAGAATTCTTAATGTATTACTGAGAGGTAATAACAGCAGAAGTGCGCCTTCACTGAGGATAGTACATCCCTGAGCTGTCTCTGTGTCTGTTTCTTCTTCACCTACCCAACTTGCATTTCCATGTTTGTCAGGGCACCAGCACATGGAGCTATGCAATCATGGATTGAACTGACTGTAACCACAAACCAAAGAAAATTATTTCTGCCTCGAGATGTTTCTGTCAGGCATTCTTTCCCAGTAACAATAAAACTGATCAAAACAGAACAGAATAAAAACAATCAAAAGAATGAAAGATCTGCTATGGTGACACCGACCTATATGCTAGCACTTAAGAAGTACAAGTTGGAAAATCAGCAATTCAGAAAAAAAGAGAAGAAAGAGTTCTGTATATTCCAGTATCATCTATGTCATTCTATTTAACTCTACCAAACAAATATATAAATGTGTTAAATAAATATTATTTATGCATTAGATAAACTGAGAGCAAATTAAAAATTATTACAGTGATTATAAATCTAAAGAGCTATGGCGTTGGATTATTTCAACTATAAGAACAAGTCTAACAAATACTATTTTTATGGCAGTTTCTCTATTGCTAAGACCCAGAATGCTAAGACAAAATGTGGACTGTGACACACACATTGAAGTCAAACCCTCATTACAACCTGAGTCAAGATTTACTAGGCTTTTAAAAATCCAGTCATAGCAATACGAGGATAAAAGGTTTCATAGCAAAAGTGTGAATTTATCATAGGTAAAAAGATCTGCATCATGTCAGTATTCTATATACTTCTATTTATCTCTGTGTCTTCCCTGTCTCAGTTTCTGTCTGTGCTTCGAGACCACACTGGGTTCATATGTGTCTAAAACTATAAAGTGGCTGTATTTGAGATATTCATATCCTTTTATGGGTTGTTTGTAAAGGAAGGAGAAAATGAAACTAGTAACAGAACAGCAGAAGAGGCAAAAGGCTAAAGTATAGGATAATGTCCTTCATATTTTTTTTTTGGAAACGTAAAATGATCCAAATGACTACTGAGCCTCCACAGGGAGAAAAACCAAGGAAGCACAGAACCCACCACTCCCTGAATAGTGCTTTGCTCTAAGTTCATTTGAAGGTATCTGAGATTTATAGCGAAACCAAAAGTGGTGTTGACTTCAGATTATAGACCTGTAACCTTCAACGGAAAATAAATAGCAGTATTTTAACCTAAACTGTAAATAGCAGGTAAAGCAGCATACATAAAAAGTAAAATATAACTTAGGGGAATGTAGATAAAATAGAATTCATTGATATTACACTGCTGTGGTTTCTTTGTGTTGAGAGAAATCAGCACTAAGGGAAAAAGTATCATTTGCCTTTTGTTGGTCATCTAAGAAGTAAGCAAAGATGAATGGAGAATGCACACTAAATGGCAAGTAATTTTAGGAAAAGAATAGAATTGAAGCCATTTTATCCAAGCATTTGATGGGAGAAGGAGAAGCAAGCCTCCACAAGTAGTTTCCAACCAGGGTAAAATGTGTTCTATATATCAAAGAAAGGAAATTGCCAGGAAGGTGTAAAGGCAGCTAATAATAGACCATTGATCTGAATTAACTCCAGCCGTGTGTGTATGTGTATTCAGCACTCTAAAAAATGACTTACCCAGGAAACCATCAAAACAATGAGATTTCAACACAAGCTTTGAGGTTAATCAAATTTGCCTCATCTCAAGGATAAATCAATTAAGTCAGAAGTATTTAGATCAGTTTCTCCAAGAAGGCTCATCTCAAGGAAGATTTACCCAAAATGGGGGTAGAACACTTTAAAAAAAAAAGATATTTATCACACTAAATAAATTAAATTTTCTTAATGAAATGTCCAATGAGTAAATATTATAGAACAAAGAAAAATAGATCGATTTATGCTGACATCATTTAACTGACAAATTCTGTAATAAAAATGCAATTAAAGTCCTAAATATGTGCACATACAGCTTACACACACACACACACACACACACACACACACA
>OU015743.1:52523996-52603785 GCA_907169655.1 Acomys percivali | reverse complement strand
AAGAATATCATATTTTTTAATGACCTATAAGAAACAAACAGAAAATTAGAGCTCTGTGCACAGGCTTTCAAAAGTCTTTCCTGTATACCAATACTTGTTCTTAATTTCATTTTCAAAGACATTTTGAAAATCCATGATGCTCCTCTATAAGCTCCAAACCAGACATTTTACTCTAAAAGCAATAAGTCTGAGTCTGAACACACAAAAATTATGCTTTCTCCCAAATATCCTGAAAGGATCACGTATACCTCGCTAAGCCCAGTATGTGAACATACAGCCACACACTCAATTATATGTCAGCTGCAACCAAGAAACCGTGGATGAAACAGAAACAAAAAACTAGAAAATAAAACTGAAGATAGATACATTCATTCATTCATTTTGGTTTTGAGATGTTAGCAAATCCAAGTTGCTCATTGAAGTTCCTCAGGAAATAGCATCTTATATAAAAGATAACAAGAATTGGCTTATCTAAAAAAGATGTGAGTGATCAAGATGTGTCAGAGACTCAGAGCACTTTGTACAAAGTCTGATGATGAAGATTTCATATTCAAGTTCTACACTGAATCTAACACATTGTATTCTGCCCTCCAGACATGTACATGCACAAACTCACTCATAGGCATACACAAGCATATGTATGTGTGTGTGTGTGTGTGTATGTGTGTGTAAATGTAAAAAAATTACAGTTCTTAAGACAAAAGAAAAGCATGATGTTGTCATTCCTTTTGTAATTTGCCATTTGTTGCCCACTAGAAACTGATAGATAATCTCTAATTTCTGAAAACTTTGGAAACAAGATAAAGAGAAATCAGATAAGGACTTAGCTAAAGCATCTTCCCTGCTACCCAGATTTTATAGTGCTAAATAGTGCTGCACTGGTTACTGGGAAGCTAAGATACTGTAGAGTGATAAACTATATAAGTTACAATACCAATCTGCCATGCAAGATACACAATAGTGACATGACCGTAGGAGTAACAAACGGCTCCCTGATTGGGTCTGAGGCTTCCTTCACAAGAGAGGATTAATGTCTGGTACTCTATAACTCCTCATAAAATTGACTGAGGTGGGCTTGGGTTTCAGGGGTTGGGAGTCAGTCTTAGTAAAACTGACATGTCATGAAACCACCTTCAAAATATCTGCTTAAATACACAGACATGGGGTACTTTCAGGCATCAACAGAGGAGTCTTCTTTTGCACTGCAAGCAGGTGAGTGTGAGACATGTGGCTGCACAAGATGTTAAGAATAAAGGATAAGGGATAACAGAGAGCTCCGTCCTAAACAAGACATTTATACCACCACCATAAGGCTCAGGGAACACTGTGGAAGAGAGAGGCAGAAAGAGTATAAAGGTAAGAAGATAGAAGAGCTGACACATGCCGTCTCCAACCATGGTAAGGCCATGGCATTCGTAAACTTACCACAACTGCTCCCATGGCACTCTGTCCACCTAACTCAAGCCAAGCCAACAGTTAGCTGTGTTAGAACAGTTTCACATGTCCCTCTCCATTACTGCTGAAGTGTTGGCAACGGACAGATTCCGGGAGAAAGGGAGAAATTGCATGCAGCTGTGTATTCACTGGTGAGCACACCAAACTCTAATAAACATTTCCAAACCCAAAGTCTCACAGACAGCCCTACTTAAACACCGTGGGAAAAAAGAACACTGTGGGACAACAGTCATGAATATGGGAAAGAAATCCATAGAAATGAAAAGAGGGCAGAAAAGGAATAAAGGAGGCTATGTGGGGGGAGTAATTAGAATACACACTATACCTGTATTAAATTGTCAAAGAAAAAATAATTAGCCATAAGTGAAAAATACAATTATTTTTACAAATTAGGTTAATTAGATTAATCCTACAATTACTGCAAATATTTTCTGAATCATATATGCTTTGTGCATAGTGTATAAGCCATTCCCGTCTTAATATATAAATGCAAGGGCTCATCCAATGACAGAAATAGAGTATATTACATTGCACAATGACTCGGGTGTGTTAAGAAATGAAAAAGACACTTGTTGGGGTGGCACAATAACGCTGGAGGTGACGGGCTCTTGTCACCAAGCCTCATGACCCAAGTTCACTCCCCAGATCCCACATATCCTGGAAGAAAGGAACCGACTCTTGAAAGTTGCCCCCGTGAAGCAGCAGTGTCTGGTGGCTTTAAGACTCAGTTGTGTCATGTGGTGTTTTGCTTAAAGCTGTCTTGTGAGAGGGCACACTATGTGTTTCTGGGAGACAGTGGGAGAGCACATGATGGTGGGTAGGAGTTTAAAAAGAATCGGGACATTGGGAGGATGCTTTTTTGTACTGCAGCTCTTCGCTGGTCTTTGTTGTTCTTCGCTTTGAAGAGAGAAATGGTCCAGGGACATTCCTGTGGTACTCTGGCTGCTTCTGGTCACTTCCACTGACTTGCGCTGATCCAGCAGACCCCTGCTGTTTGTGCTGGATGGTGCCACTGCAATGAATTTGTGTTGCTGCTTAGTGTTGGCTAGTGGACTGTATTGCTGGTACCTTGACAATGCAGAGTGGAATTGACCTAAGGAACAATGTCTAAACAGGTCCACAAACCCTTTTTCTTATTAACATTCATTCTCCCCTTCCTCCGGTCAGTGGGTTAGAAGTGAAGTTGAAGTGAACCCTAAATAAAGTAGGTTTTGAAAAATATAAGCCTATTCCCTCACATGTGCATTGTGGCAAGGATATGTCCACACAAATACACAAAAATTGTAAATAAACTAGTTTTAAAGATAATGTTACAAAAGCCTCAGTCTTCTGTGAACAGCTCCAGTTCTGGGTTATGGAGAGGCATGTGTGTCAGATCTAACTTTCCTGCCTACTCTTCATTTGTGAACAAAATAAAGATGTATTAAAAATTCCGTAAGCAAAACACCAGTAACTCTACTAAAATCCACTTCATTGCTTAGTTAAACTAAAGTAGAGATGATAACATTACCCATGTACCCTAGTTACTGTTCTCCTTCTCTGTCTTCATTTACAGAAGTGCTGTTTGCTTCTGGTTTTTAAGCATGTGGCATAACTCCCAGTTAAATACACTTTCCAATGTCTCTCTGCTTCAGGAACAGCATGAGTACCTTATGAATGACAAATTCTGGTGCTAGGAAACCCCCATTTTTAAGTTAATATTGGAAAATGATGTCTTCTCTTTTATAGAACTATATTTTAGAGATTATTCTTTCTCATGTATTTATGTAAATATTAAAAAATTGCTTCCACTCTTCAGTTTTTCTGAGTTCAAAGAAGTAAATTTATTCTTCGGATCTCTGAAACCCATCGTGTATTACGGAAGTGAGGTGTACAGAGAGAGATTTTTGTGGAAGGTTGACTTATATCTTCCTGAAAATCAAAAGGGAACATCTCGCTACCAAACTATTAAAACATGAACCAAAGTGACTCCATTGAACACTTGAAATAATATATCATTAGATAGTGTCTTCTTTCAGGCTGGAATGGAAGTTTAACAACCTACTGTGGGAGGGAGTGTGGGTTCCATTCCATGGAGCCATTTTCAGGAGTGGGATTGGTAAATGTTTCTACTAAGGTTAGAATCCAGTGCCATGGTGGATTATCTAAGAGATAGCAAGAATACACTATTATTCAAGTCATTTAACAGATCTACATATAAATATTAAAGCTTCACAACTTAAAAGCAAAATCCAAAGAAAAATGAATGAATCAGTTCTAAAGAAATCTATTTTATATTTCTACAAGAGAGTAGTCTGATGTACGAACTATTGAGAATCATTAAAAATTCCTAACAAAATGACAATAACCATGAATATTATTTTATTTTTTAAAGTGTTAACCTTTGTAATTATACAAAGATATCTATTTTTTCACTAATTGAATTCACATTTATATATGAAAACTCAATACAGCTCATAGAACTTTGATTAAGAGAAATGTAAAATATCTTTATTTTTTATGACTTAGGACACAAACATGATATTGGTTACTACCCATGAATTTCAGCAAATGGTGCGGAGACACTCTATGTATCTGATGGCCCTTCATCTTGGCAGTGGACTCTGGTGAACAGCTGAAAGCTAAGTGTCATGGACACACCCCCAATCTGTCTAGAAAGCAGATACAGCTGGAATATTGGCACTGGGGTGGTACTAAAAAGTTATTTTGCTCCAAACACTGAATGCTTTAAAACACCGATTTATAATCTGTGACTGCAATGAATTGAGTATTCACATCCTTACTCTTGGTCTCCTGTGACCTGCATCATTTTGCATGATTGAAATGGGAGAATTTCTCAGCATTACTAACATGGACAACTGTTTATCAGAATTCATTTGCTTACCAACATGTTACCATTAGTCTATCTGACTGTTCACATTTCTATATTACCATGTAAATAGTAGTAGACCTTCTGATCATTCAAATATGTTTCAGAGAAAGAATGACAGCCTTTGATGGAAGCCGTAGAAAATGTTCAAAGATTGGCATGTGATTTATCTTTATATTTAAACTTTATTTTGGAATTTTTCCTAATAAAGGCATGTATGTTAAAATAGTGCATTCACTATTCAAATGTCATTTTTTTCTTTTAAAAATGACTATTTCCTTCAACTATTTTTATGTTGACTTCAGAGCCTTAAAGTTATTCTTTTAGTGAGTTTGTTGAAACTGTCTTCAATCACAAGATACACATATTGATAATAAAGTCTCTGGTTGAGTTTTCCACTCTTTTTGAACATTTTGTCATCTTTCCTTTTACACAGGTCTTATGTCTTACTAATTTAAAGTTCCCTCAAATTCCTAGGCTTTGGCCACTGTATTTACTATACAGAAAGCACATGGACAAAAAACTATATTGCTCTTCAGAAGAAAACTATTGATTTAATAATGCAAAAAGAGTATCTATTTCTATAGAGACAATTTTCTCATTAAAGCACAGATCTTGCATCTTGTATGTGCAAAATAACAGAACAATAAATCATTATGATCTATTTAGCCAAATTAATTTTTTGACTATTACTTTTCATATATTTATTTTTCTATATAATTGAAATACGTTTGAAGTGACTTCAGCACCACAATCTATTCAACCACTGAAAGTGAGCTAAAAATTTTTTTTTTACAAAATTAACCTTACTTTCATTCATTTTGGAGCTAGTTTACACATTTTTTCAAAATATTCTCCAATCCCTTATTCTTTTTTAATTTTATTTTTTATTATGATTCTTTTTAACATATACATTTATATTATTACACATGAATAAAATAAACTACATACAGCAGGAAGAACCATGGGACAACCAGGAATTATATGAATGTTACATTCATAGTGATTTTGATATTTGTATTTGGCAAACTTGAAGTGAACATCTTTCTTATCTTGTTGGGTCTAAATTTCTGAATGAAAATGAGTATCTATCATATCTCATCACTATTAACTTAAAACATCTATCTTGATCTAAAAACATCTTAATCCCTAACCAACTAAGTTTAATTGTATGACTAAACTATCTGGTCTTCAACCGCATAAAAGAATTGAGAAAGAATAAAACTTAATTACCTGAGTGAACCGGAAGTGCAGGTTTGCTGCTTCCAAAAATGAAGAAATGTCTCAGACAGTTTACTGCACAGATGCACAATCAAAGCAGATAGCATCTCCAGCAATAAATTCTTGGGTGACATTTGGCTGTGTGTGTTTCATACACTAATTTCTCACTTATTCCTAGACGGGATCCTTGACTTCTGATGATATAGTCAATATCTCTTTTGCGCTTTAGGTAGAGGTTCGCTGTCTTGCTGTTGACCCCCACAGTTTCCCCACCCTCAAACATTGTCCTTGATGGCCCAAGGCTAAAGAAGATGAAGAAGAACCCAAAATGCTTCGATGAATTCATCTGCAATAACAGATGCATATACCGTTCTCACATTTATTCTGGAGAAAGTAAAAATAGGTTAGGTTAATGCATCAACCCCTTTATTCTTTTCTGCAATAAGACCAGGGATGTTAGCATGGACACAAAGATGAGGCTGGAAATAATCGTATAAAATAATCAGAATCTGAAACATTATTTAAGCATTTATGAATTAAACATGATAGATGAATGAAAACAGCCGGTTCCCCATTTTTGATTGAGGAAAGGGAGGTATAATAGATTGATGGCTTTCTACAGAGTGAATTCCTCCTATACCTTTAGATGAACCATCAATAAATTAAGTATCTTCCTGTGAAACTGAAGAAAGTTGGACAACTTTTATAATAACAAATTCCCTTTTTATTAATGAGAAAAGCCCACAGCTTACTGGCTGAATGATAATTTTCTATATCCTACTATAGTAATGTGCAAATGAAATTTGAAACTCCAGACTTCTCTAACACTCTTAAAACTGTTAGTTAAGGATAATATAGTACAATACAGATCAACTTTATATAATTGTTGTCACAGGATTCTCCCCATATCTACTAATTGAGCAAGAAGAATAAGGTAAGAACTCAGTATTTATGGTCATTATAGTATTAAAAAAAGTTAGGGCATTGATTTTCCTAAAACTGCACTGGGAATACCCAACACAGCTTATGAGTCCAGAGAGGAATTGGGAAATAAATTTTTTTCAGCAAAGCCTAAGCTTTGTAATGTCTTAGGTTGTTAACTCAGCATTTTCACGGGGTCTCCTAAATCTTCTTCAGGAAGGTAATTTTGATTATCCAGTTCCTTTCTCCATGTTTCAGCATCATCTGCTGACAATGGCAGATGCACAGCTGAAGGAGACTCCAGAAAGGGAGCTGAGTGAACCGTCGCCAGCATGCAGCATATTATCACCGTGTTCACTTTTGATTTTACCTGACTGGGAAAAAAACGTTTCTGTTTTTGCCTCTTTTACAATTCTTACCATTTGATCACTCAGCTTATATTCATTCAAAGAAATAGGCATCTCTTCCTCATGATTAATGTTCTTATGTTCCTCAAGCATTCTGATGATACTTCACACTAATGCCCAAGTGACCCCACATTGAATGGGGAAATCTTTCCCCCGCGTTGCTGTAGAATATTTTTGTGCATTCTGTATTCTAATGCTGATTTCTGTATCCAGAGATTTGGTTAGAGTCTAGACTTTGGAATTGTCATTATTATGAAGTATGTTTTGTCTTGGTTTGTTATAACCATGGTGGTTCATCTCCTTCTAATTGGTAAAATAACAAACTGAACAGCTAATAGGCAGGAGAGGAAAAGGCAGGATTTCCAGGCCCATTCTGGATGGCGTCTCAGGTGGATGCCTGGAAACATCACCATTGGTAGGTGGATGAAGAAGGAAAGCCTGGGCAAGACTAAGACATCAGGAAATGGACCACATGGCTGGGAAGGATGTGTAACCAGTATATTCAGGTTAGAATAGCTCAGAATCTGCCCATCTTAGGGCCTTAAGCTAATAATAAATATAATAGGTCTCAGTGTCATATTTTGGGAGCAAGGGTGAGCTATGAACGTACTTAATTTTACATTTGGTGCCCAACGTGGAGCACTTAATCCAAATTTACACAGAAATTCAAGTTTAGAACAAGAGATTCAGGAATAACACAGGGTTTCAGGTGGAAGGTATAAGCAAGCACTCCATGGGAGCTAAGGAAACTCCCTGGAATGCTTCTCTGTGACAGCAGACAGGCTGCTCTGTGAAAAGAATAGCTTAAGCCCAGCTGGCTCCAGGAGCCAGCAAAACTGCAGAGGGTCTGAGAATGGAATGGAACTAGATCCTCTGGAGTCCTGGCTGACTAGCTAAACCGGCTGCAGAGTAGGAAGTAGGAAACTGCAAGAGGCCTAGTACGGAGGCTTCTTCTCTATGAGAGCCTCAGGCATTTCTCAAAATGGCAGAGGAGCTGACTAAGCAGCACTAAACTGGTTCCTCTGCCTTTGTGCTTTGGCCTGTAGTTGGGGGGACGGAGGAGAGGGTTGGTGGAGAGAACTTTCCGGAGACTGTAGCTCAATTTAGGTCCACGTGGAAAAGCCTGAAGCTGCCCAGAGTCCGGTGGAGAGAGGAATCTACCTGAGGCAGATAAAGCCAGCAGATAAACTAGAGACATGTGAGGATGGTGGGAGAAATTGAAAAGTCACCAGCCTTAGTAAGATACTTGGGAAGTCCTTAAAAAAGCCAGTTATGTAAAAATAAGAAGAGTAAGACAAGAAAAAAAGCAAAATACAGTGACAGAGGGCATTTGGATAGCATATAATTTGTTGTGCTTATCATTATACAAAAAATTATATTTTCAGTTATGACTGAAATTTTATATATTCCTTTTAAGAATAAAGCATACTTAGAGAAGGAAAAGTCTGAAAAATTAAACACTACAGTAAAAGCAATAGAAAAGAGATTGGAAAACCCTATTCTTCAGAATAAATTATTGGAACTTACAGCAAGAACAACAACAAAAACAAAACAAAACAAAACAAACACACACACACAAAAAAAACAAAAAACAAAAAACCCCCGCAGTTCCAGATTAAATATATCCGCAAAGGCTTAAGGAGATTTCAGAATCGCAGCCCACAGAGATGCTATATAAAAATGCTTCAGCTATGAACCAACATAATCAAAATATATAATACTTATATTGTCAAAGATAAATTGGTAGATGAAGATCTGACTACATTCTGAGTTAAAAATATAGATTTGCTTTATGATGCCACCTTGGAGTAATGTCATATAACAAAACAAACATTCATATTCAGGATTTCAATTTACTTCTTCTTTGAGTTCTAAAGCAGTGGATTCAGAGATTGAACATGATGGCTGTCTTGGAAAATCCTTTATAGATTAAAGATGATGATGCACCAGCACATATATCCAGTAAAATGCATTTCTTAGAGATGATGGCATAGAGTACGTTACAGATATATCTTAAATTCCTACAGGATAAACAATTGTAGAAAAATCTAACCATACCTTTAGACAGATGCTCAAAGAATAGATCAGCTAGAGATAGATTAAATAACGCTCTATTGAATATAATCTTTTAAATGCCAGTGAGACAAGTATCACACCTGCTGTAAAACACAAGGTTTTGGAACAGACTGCTGAGTTAGATCAACCTATAGAAGTGCTAACTTCAGAAAGGAAGTAACCAAATGTGTGGAGTAGACCTTTTGCCTTTATTTCTATAGGAGAAAAAAATGCCATGAATAAAAGTTAATAAAGATCAGATTTGATGCAAGGAGACTTGATGAAAATCTTGGCTACAACCATGAAGAAAGAAACCAAGAAAACAGGTAATGTGAGTGCTGACCCTTCTTCATTGGAACAGGTCTGGAAATAATTGAGACATAAAATTGTCTCTGCATAGCTAATAAATCTTGGTGGCTACAGGGTCATCAGGACCTACCCTGTCATCTTATCATATAGCATGGATGGAGATTTATATTGCAGTTTAGTTATACAATCCAAACTGACTTATAAAGTTTGATGCCTTCCACCTGCTCATACAAAGAGCAGAGAATCATCTTTAGCTGGTTTGTGCACACTGCATATTCCATACATGCATTAGTGGAGAAATGTATGTTACCTTTAAAAGCTTGTGTATTTGTAGAGCAAAAGTACCAGGCACTAAAGATGACAAGACAAGTAGAACAGATGATCCAACCTCACAGACTGTATCTTCATCCAGTACACTTCAACACAGCTAGCTAAGCTGGCCCAACCACACAGGCTATTCCAGCCAGGACTTCAATTTAAACACTTCATTTTCCCATCCCACAGGGACTGGGCAGGAAAAGTTATTGCTAGCTTTCTTAGGATTGACCATTATCCTAATTTTCTTAGAATCCCCTAGAGATGACAATTACCTCCAGACAGTAGAAATTAGTTCCAGTTCTAAGGGAATGAGGTGGGAGTCATGGGTTTTGGTTATTAGATGGGTGATGGATATTTCTAGTCACTTTAGGAAGGTTGGTCACAGGTTGTGAATGGTCTCTAACATCTGTAATTGGTTAAATAAATAGATGAATAGCCAACAACCAGGAAGAATAGGAAAATTCAGGACTTCTGGACCCAGAGAGAAGTAGAGAAGGTCTCAGGTGGTGATCAGAGAAATCACCAGTAGGACACAGATGAAGAAGGGACAGCCAGCATAATGGGCCACATGGGTGGGACATGGGCCAAGTCAGTATACTTAGGTTAGTATACTACAGTCTGCCCAGGTTAGTTCTATAAGTTAATAATACATATAATAAGTCCAGTGCCATTATTCGGGAGTCAGGGTGGACATCGAAAGCCCTTACTTTTTCTTTTTAAAGATTTATTTATTATTATATATATAGTGCTCTATCTGCATGTACACCTGCAGGTCAGAAGAGGGCATCAGATGCCTGTATAGATGGTTTTGAGCCACCATGTGGTTGCTAGTAATTAAACTCGGGACCTCTGGAAGAATGGATGGTGCTCTTAACCACTGAGCCATCTCTCTAGCCCAAAAGTCCTTACTTTTAAACCTTGCTTATTAACTTTTCCAATATCCTTTCAGATTCCATCCTATACTTCTTCATCTACAGTTCTTTCCTTTGGAAAACAGGTATTGTAATCATAAGTAATCTAATGACTGTGATTTTAATACTTGTGCCCCTCCCTTTCCTTAAAAATGATGCACAAGCTCCACATAAGGCAAAGCCTTCCCTGCACCTGTTGTATTGGGATCATTACATCCTCCTGTAAAGGTTCCCATTCTATTGTGTCACAGCTGACTTTTAGTCCCTGATTCATAGCACCACTTGTTCACTGCTCTAGTTTTCAGTAAGAGCTGGATAGATGGAGGCTTTAAGTGAGGCCAACTGAACTCTCATGCAATGGCAATTTTATTCTAAGAACCAAGCTCTTTATACTGTGAGGGTAAAGAAGAATGCTATGTGTGAAGTATCTAGTCACACGAATTATCATCATGTGGCAGACAGGCTGCACTCAACAAAGCACGTTTTTCCCCATAGAGGGATATAAACAGTCAGTTGTATTGTCCTTTCTGAAGTGCACTTGGTCCTATTCACTACATCTGGGAGAGACATGAAATACGTTCCAAAAACAACTCTGTGTTATTGGAGAAACTGAGGTCACAAGATCCTTGTTTTGTTTTCTTGAGGTTTTTCTCAAAGCCCTCAGAATTCTCTTTACATATCCTTTTTAGACTGCATTTTGACAGTTACTATTTCCTGCATGGAGAAAAAGACCTCCCAGCAATAAAGTGGTGGCATAATTACAACAGCCAGTGTAGTGCACTGGTATTTGTTCATTGAATCATTAATTAATTAGCTCTTATAAGAACTACTTTTTATTTTTGAAATTTAATTATAATTATTTTTTACTTTTATCTCTTCGGTTGCTCTTGCGGATAGCTCAGGCAACTGATCAGGATTGAAAGAAGAAAGAGGGGAGGGAGCCCAGAGTTCCTTCTCTAGAGACTGGCTGTACTGAAGCTGAGGAGGAAATCTTAAATTAACCACAATTTTCCTATAGCCATGTATGTAAAACTACAGTGTGTGTGTGTGTGTGTGTGTGTGTGTGTATAAAAAGGAGGCTATTTGATCTGCAGATAGGTCTTTTTCAGGATCTCTCATAAGCTAAAATAAACCTGTTGTCTGAGAGGGCTAATGGAGATCCCTGATTTTGTTACCTAATTTTGAATCTACACGGAAATAAAAAGAGAGAGATAGAATATAAACTACACACACATACACACACACAAACACGCACATACACACACACACAAACACTCACATACACACACATTCAAGAGAAAAGGTGGATGATGTTAAACATCTTAACTTCAATGCTGTTTATTGTTGGTTACCATAATTATACTTCTGAGAAAAGAGAATTATCTCATAGTCAAAAATGCAATTAATCAACAAAACAAAACAAAACAGATGAATTCTAAAATACAACAGGTTACATGTTTTTTAACTAAAATTTATCTATGTATCCATTACATAAGTGCATAGTGAGTTCAGAATGACAAAGGTTGTCAAGGCTTGAACGTTAACAGCATCTATAAGTTTTAAGAACATATGTCTTTTCAATTAGGACTGACCTAGCTACATATTTTCAAGATATCTCTTGATTTATAGTGAATTCAGGACAATAATTTTATCTGCCTTTCATTCTAAGGAACAAAGTAAATTTAAAATGAAAGCATATAATGTTATAAGGTGACAAGGTATAAGGAATTATAACAAACAGAACAGTTTGTATATTTGGCTTGTATTTAATTTTGTGTATCTGCATTATATTTTCAGCTCATGGGAAGTTTAAAACAACTTGCCTATATTTATGGTGTATTCCAGGATTCATGGTGCCATCTGGAGTGAAAGCTTATCTAAGGTCACAAATTTGCTTTAAGGCTGTCCCATAGTGTGGCATCTGGAGGTCCACAAAGGTGTTTATTGAAGCCATAAACTTCTAAAATTGTTTTAGAAGATCTAAAACAGTTTAAGTTTTAAAATTGCTTGAATCAAATCAGTAATTCCATAATCAGGAATTATTTCATCTGAATAGCAGCATATCTTCAGTAAGATCCCATAGGAAGTTTGGCCAATAAGAGTGGGAAAATACCCAGAAAGAGGCAGTTCACCCCAATACCAGATATTAGAGAGAAACAGCAGTGCATAATTGACGGGGTTGTCAGAAGTTGGAAGCAATTCTGGGATGCATCATGGTACAGACCTTGCAAAATACCAGATCACCTCCTAGAAAACCCACATGCTCAGTAAGTTCCCTTAACAGAATGGCTCTTGGCAATAAAGAGGTAAAAAACCACACCTATTGCCTACGGTGTCAGAGACTCAATGTACTCGCAGAAGAAAGCAAGGCATTGACTACTAAGTACTAAAATGTCACAGCCTGATTTCTAAACTTACAAATCTAGGAAATTTTGTATTGTTTTTTTGTATGTGGTTGGGCAATAGAAAAATGTTCTCTTGATCCCTGACTCAGTTATGCCATGGTCACTGATAATACAGCTTTGCTGTAAGAAGGATTAAATGCTCCTGGTGGGTCTTTAAGTTATGAGAAAATACGGAATCACTTAGACAAGAGCCATATCTCAGAAATTTACTTTTTCAGGAGCATATTTTGAATTAGTTCTTAAATGCCACAGAGAGCGAAGAAATGGTAGAAAAAGTTGATTGATGTGTTTGATTCATGAGTCCTGTCCTCGTCAATCACTGATGGCTAGAATTTGGTGTTTGAAGATCAAGTAATACTTTTCAATATCACATAAAAAGTGTTATCTTGAAAATACTCTAACTTACAAAAGTCAAAAATAATGGCATAGTTCATAAAAAGGAATAATATATAGAAGTCTAACAAGAATGAAATTTAGAATGTTGCCTTGTATAGGATTGGCTTACAACCAAACTATTTATTAACTAACAACTATAACATATTACCCAAAGTTTTCCATCTCTCATGACAGTTTCCCATGTCAAGGTTAATACTTTAAAGCTTATGGTCTCTAATGACTTGTCTTATATTTGGAAAGTCCATCAATATCTAAAGAGGATCGTTATAGTCACAAAGGTATGAGAATTAAAAATTAAATTTCTAATTAACATCAAAGGTAGATCTGTGAAGAAAATGCTGTAAAAGTTTGATTAACAGAAGCCCATAGCCAATGTTTCAATTAATCAAGGTTTTCCTTAAGTTCAAAAAGAAAAATACATTATAAGAAAATGAGCAAGTATTAATGGTTTACTGAAAGCATAATTTATAATAAATTTTGGATTATCCATTATATGTTGTTTAAGAATGAGACAGCCCCCTTCCTTAGTCTTTAAGTTCTTAGAGCATCTAAAATGCAGGTACTAATTAATTCTCAATTCACTTTCAAACAATGAAGCCTATTTCACCTTTGTAAATGCTGATTAACGGAGCTAAGAAAGGAGCACCACCTAGATATAAGTGTTCTCAGAATAACAGACACAATAAATCCCTGATTGCTGAAATGCAAAATTAATGTGAAATTATCTGGACACACTTCTATTAATTACACATTCAAATGGTAAAATGACATTTTACGTCTTGAGAATCTTTCCATGCAGAGATAAGGAATTCATTGACCTTTGTTAAAGCTATTTACATAGAAGACCTAATTAGGTATAGAGCATCTGATAGGAATTTACTGCTTTGTTCAAACAGTTGCGAAAGTAGATCTGTCTGCAACCCTGTACCTGTGATGGTTTAATAAAAAAACAAAAGAAGACTAAATGTTTTGATGACCGGACAGATTAAGAAACAGAGAGGCCAGGTTTTCTAAAGTGCCAAGTAAATACCATGGGAAAACTAAGAACTCTAAACATAAGTTGTTAGGAAGTGATTACCAGGTAAGCTTCACTTAATATCTTTTCCAAGTTGTTTATGTTGGTAAAGAATAAGAAATTAAGACATAGGAAGGCAAAAGTAGTTTATATGGGAGACTACAAATAAAAAAAGCAATCAGCAACAAGAAGAACACTTGTGAGAATTCTGATCAAGGAACTGAAGAAATGATTATTTTAATGAGCTTTGAAAACATTTTTGATGGAGTTATAAGAGAAGGCACTGTAGGCTATAAAAAGAAGGAGTCTGAATAGTTTAAAATTATCATCCATTTAGCTATCCCATAAGTATGGTGTTTAAAAGACATCACCAAGTTCAACACTGTCTGTACATGTTTTGAATACCCCCCCTTTGCAACAAATTTACCATTTAAAAAATAACACAAAGATTTTATATATGTACTAGAATCCATACTCTCATATATCCTATATTGTTTATCTACGTGTATTCATCCTTTACACAACACATGGAAAAATGCTCAATTTTTTTTTTCATTTTAAATAGTACCCACTGAACTTATTGTGGTAACTGAAAATCTGTGCCAATGTGCAGATCATTCCTAGTCTCTCAGCATATACTGTGCAAAGAAATTTTGATGTAGAATTCATCTCTCTCTCTCTCTCTCTCTCTCTCTCTCTCTCTCTCTCTCTCTCTCTTTCTCTCTCTCTCTCTCTCCCTTTCTCTCTCTCTCTCTTGACTTGCCAATGACTCTTTCTCATTTATTTTTTTTGTTTTCCCGTCTCTCACTTTTTGTTTGCTTGTTTTTGTTTTTGTTTGTTTGTTTTGGTTTTCTCTCAAACCCCTAGCTTTCTATTACTAGATAGCCTTCAATGTCTTGGACCACTCTGAAGACTCAGTTCTCAGAAAACAGTCCCTGAGTTTGTCACACAGAATAGATTGGAGTAACACCAGGAAACTGAAGAAAGTATCAGTATTGAGTCATGGGGAAAATAGGACAGCAATGCAGAGTCAGGGCTCCATGAGGATCAAAGGGTCCTGAGCAGTGCTCAGTGGTGCTACTTTTACACTTCCACCTGAGTCACTCATTGGACTCAGCCCAGCAAAGGCAGCTCAGGAAACCCCGGGGATGGTCTGATGCAGAAAGCATTGCTAGCACCTGCTGTATCTAAGCAACTCTTTTCTAGCTACACATTGTCGCCTTATTTTGTTCATCCTCATGGATTTCCTCCAATAAGTGCATAAACTATTTTATGTTCATGGCCAACCCAAGCAGTTTTAATACTTATGACAGAATGTACGCAAGCTAAGCTCTTCCCATGCTTCCTCAGCATGCCCCTGGCACAGATTTTCTTAAATCACTTAGCAGCTGTGGATAACTTGGGAAATATATTTGTACTTAAAAAATGTTTTCTTCCCCCTTTTTTGTAGCAATGCTGCTTTATTTATTTTTTCCTTTTATCTGACTTACACGTAAAATACACTGAATTTTCTTTTAAAAGTATAGACTATCCACTGGATTTAACTGTGGTTTTCAACATGAACGATCAGTCTGTTGTGAGCTTGGTAGGAAGAATTTAGCCCAGCTGTGCTCTGCATGAAAGATTGCTTCTCTGAAAAATTTGATATATTAGTACTAAAATGAAATACAGTGAGTTAGAGTCAGGCCGAGTTCAGCTTGTCTGGCTGACAGGAAAGGTAACACAGTGTCTCCACTGGCAGGAGACACGTATCTAGTAGGAGCAGTAAAACTCACAAGCTTTGTAGCCCTGTGAGGCTCATTGGCATCCAGGTAGCAATCAGCATCCTAGACATTATAATACATCACTCTACCCAGTCTATCCAATCCTATCCGCAGTAGTTGAAATAAGCAGACCTCAGAGATATTGCAGGTTTACTTTCACAGTGCTAAAACTGAGCAAGTAACATGATAACGTAACACTAAAATTTTGATTCTCACTACATATACACAGCTTATACTCAAGTATACTGAAAATACAGTGGCACTATATATATATATTATACATATTATACATTTTTATTATATTAAAATATATAAAGTGTATATAAAAAATGTGCATATAAAATATACATGTCATATATATTTATCTCTCTATATGTGTGTCTATGCTATGTATTATATATAATATACACAAACATATGAACATGTCTCCTAATTATCAATACATTTTATTGCTGAAACAGGCAATGCTTATATGAGCTGTTAGAAAAATTGTACTTACAGACTTATTAAATCCAGCTGCCACAAGCCTGCAATGTGTAAACGAAGACAGTAAAACAAAGTATGAAAACAAGGTGTGTTTGTGCTAGGCTAACTAGACTCAATAAAATGATCACAATAATCTGGTTAGAACTGATGTCAGATCATGTCATTCTCCTACTCAGAACCCTACCAGCCTGTCTTAGTCCCATCAAAATGAAAGGCAAAGCTCCATACTAGGCTCAAAAACCCTACATAGTGTAGCTGCAGCAACCTCTGAGTGTGTTTCTGAGCACTCTCCTTCACTGCTCGGTGTTAGCTGTATGGACCTACTCTCTGTCTTGGGAATACAGCAAAGACTGTGTAAGCAATCTGCTCTTGCACTTACTTCGATCTGAATGTTTTACCTTTAGAATTCTACTTCCTCATTCAGTTCTCCTGGAATCTCTGTTCACACACTGTCTTCTTTTTTTTTTTTAACCCGTTTTAATACTCTATATGGTCTCAATCTGAATATATTATCTGTTATGCAACATTATTATTATGGTATTATCATAATGGTCACCACAAATGAAAATATAACAAAATTTATGAAGCTGTTCTATCAGTTGTCCATTAGTCTGTTTACTAAAATTTAAGATGCCTGCAAAAAGGTAGTTTATTACTTCACCCCTGCCCTATCTTAAACAAATATTTAGAAATTTTAGACAAATAAAGGCATTTTAATAAAATAAATAAGTAAGCCTATCCTTGATTCACTACTTCTCTAGCTTGCTAAACCAATGAATTTCAGGAGTCAGTTACAGGAATTAGGCAAGGGGTGACTAACAGGAATATGGGTAATGCCAAGGCATCTATTGGACTGGAAAATGCATGCCATTGTGATCATATGCAGAGGAAAGCTAAGTTCTTGAAGATTCCTGCTCAACAGAGAGGCAGCTTGTGAGGCCACAGAGCCCCCACTTCTGAGCAACAGTTACTGCTCAGAGGACACTGGGAAAATCCTATGAAAGCTGTAAATTTTAAAAGCTTCCTGAACCTTCTAAGTTTTGTTAACTTCCTGAATCATGAGGAGTGCTGTACATTGGGGCAAACAACAAGACAACACATGGCTTATAGTGTATATGATGAAATATATGTATTGACTGTAGATAGCATGATAAAATATACAACATTCCCAAGTATTCTCACCAGTATGCTCCTGAGATAACATCAATTAGATATTTTGAAGCATTTTGTTGAAATGTTATTTCCAGAAATTACTTTTAGTAAACAAATCTAAGAGGTATAAATTGAAAGTGTTACTTGTAGCAAAAAAAGCTTAGGGAAAAACAGTATAAAACAGAGAAGTTAATGGAGCCAGAAACTGGCAATAGTCCAGAGACCTGAGGAGTCTTGGGCCATGGGGGAAGCCACAGAAAGTACTGCAGGGAGCGAAGACGCGGCCATCTGTCTTACAGAGTCATGCAGGAAGAACGCTGACAACGAGCAAATGTAGTAAAAAGAAAAAACTCAGGACTGATAATAGATTGCAGGTGATAAAAATGAATATAAATAGTAGATAGCGTTCCCTCTGTATTCAGTGTAACTCTTACACTTTTACTGTCTTTGTGGAGATTAACAACTTGGCAAAAGCCTATGGTGGACAGTAAAATCCATGGAGCGAGCAGCCATGACTGTGTTATTCATTGCTGTGTAGCAACACCTGCCACATAGGACTCAGCTCCTATCTATTTTCTCAGTGGATGGATTTCTCAGAGATTTCTCAATTTTTTATACTATTTTTATTTTGTATTTTTTTTTGTTTTGTTTTTACTCTTTTGGGGAAGTTTTATACATAAGTACTGTATTTATATCACTTCTACCCTACCCTGTCTCTTCTCCAATTCTTCCCATGTCTCCCCACAAATTCTCAAATTCATGACCTCTCCATTATTATTGGTGTGTGTGTGAGTGTGTGAGTGTGTGTGTGTATGTGTGTGTGTGTGTGTGTGTGTGTGTGTGTGTGTGTACAGATTGCTGGGTCACCTTAGTGTTTCTCAAATGCGTATATGTATACATGTTTAAGACTGACCATTTGGGAAGGAATGGCCTATAAAGGATTTTCTCTATAATGATTGATTCCTACTCTCTTAGAAGACACCAATCATCTATAGTTCTTTATAAAAATTTTTATCATATTTTCATTGTTCTAAAACAATTTTCAGAACCGGGCATGGTGGTGCACTCCTTTAATCCTAGCACTCGGGAGGCAGAGGCAGGCAGATCGCTGTGAGTTCGAGGCCAGCCTGGTCTACAAAGCACGTCCAGGACAGCTAAGGCTACACAGAGACACCCTGTCTCAAAAAACCAAAATAAATAAACAAATGAATAAATAAATAAATAAATAAAACAAATTTCATATTCAAATACATTTTATCATATTCTTCCCATGCTTAATATTCTTTCAGATCCTCTCCCATCAACTCAATCTTAAGGGTTTTTTCTTCCCCAAAAAGAAAACAAAAACTCAACATAAAAAATTTCCCCAAACCAATAAAACAAAATAAAATCACATCCCAAAAGAAAATAAATTGTAACCAAATAAAAACACACAAAAAAACTGTAGAGTCCATTATACGTTTTTCAACTTCTTCTGACCATGAGGCCTGTCCTGAGGTAGCTGTTATGCCCAGTGTCACTCTACTGAAGCAAACCGATTTTCCCTCTTCCGGTAGATATGTGACCATTCCATTGTTAAACTTTACTGTCATGGTTAATTTAAATTCATTTATTCATTTTTTTAAAATATATAACAACATACAATGGAATAAGATTAAACAGAAACTATGATGTAGAACTTGAACAAGATAAACCAAGAAAAGGAAAAGCGCCAAAGAAAAGCATAAACACCAGAGAACTGCTTCTTCACACACACAGAGTCCCATAAAGCACTAAAATGTAAGCTATAATATACACTCAGAGTACTTGGTGCCTACCTATGGAGACCCTGTGCATGCTGCTTCAGTCTCTGTGGGCTCATAAGAGCTTTGCTCATGTTGACTTAGAAGGCCCCGTGCTTTTGTTTTGGTTTTAGTTTGGTTTGTTGGTTTTGTTTGTTTGTTTGTTTGTATCTTCCATTGCTTCTGGCTCTTATTCTTTCTGTCTCCTCTCACACAGGGTTTCTTGAGCTCTGTGGGGAAGGATTTGATGAAGATACCCCATTTAGGCCTGAGTGTTCCATTGTGCATCCTCTGCACAATGTCTTTGCCTGTAGCTCTTTATCTAAGGGTGGTACAACAGTCTTGTTTTTCAGTGATTTAGAGTATCACTAATTTGCCTTTTTAACCAAACCAAAATGAAAAAAAAATACAGCTAACAGCTTTGTTTATTAAATAATAAGTAACCTAAAGAACACACATTTACTAGGATTTCAAGTCATGAGTTTGAGGACATTACAAATAATCAGACAAAACCAACATTTTTTAAAAAGATTTATTTATTTATTTTTATGTATACAGTGCTCTGCCTGCATGTACACCTGCAGGCTAGAAGAGGGCATCAGATCACATTATAATGGTTGTGAGCCACCATGTGGTTGCTGGGAATTGAACTCAGGACCTTTAGAAGAGCATACAGTGCTCTTAACCTCTGAGCCATCTCTCCAACCCCAAACCAACATTTTTAAAGGTCTTGAAAATGTATTGTCAAATATGAGGCACTAGAGTACGTGTGAAAGTCATACCCCACTCTCCACTCAACTGTGGAGAATGTTCTGGCCATTGGATAGATCTGAGTAGGGGTTTGAAGTCTACAGCCTGTATTGTCCTTGGCTGGTGCCTTAGGTTGAGTGGGACACCTGGGCACAAATCTACCTATCATAATGTTTTTCTTGTAGGTTTCTAGGACCCTCTGGATCCTTCTACTTTGCTATTCTCACATGCTTCTCTCATCTAGAGTCCCATTTGACCACGTCCCCTGGATGAGGAGACCTGGTGGCACTCAGAAGAAGGATAGCAGCCTACCAAGAAGAGACTTGATACCCTATGAGCATATAAAGGGGGAGGAAGTCCTCCTCAGTCACAGTCATAGGGGAGGGTAGTAAGGGGAAAATGGGAGGGAGGGAGGAATGGTAGGATACAAGGGATGGGATAACCATTGAGATATAATAAGAATAAATTAATAAAATAAAATTTTAAAAATGAAGAAATTCAAAGAAAAATGTAATGTTAATTTTATACTGATCTCTAATACTAAGCTCTTTTGTTTTAGTGATTCTAGGAACTACTGTAAAAGAATTACAAAGAGTCTGGCAGGTTTTGATTAAAGGTGAAAAGGAGAATGAAAAATGCAACTAAACTAAAATAACGTACAATTGAACTGATTTAATTTTAAAATCAAGATGGATATTTGGGAAAAAAAAACAACTCTGTTGTTTAAATTCCTGAGCATCCTATCTAAGTTGGCTTTACTCATTTCTCTTGTCTTTTAATCTCCAGTTGTGTAATCCACTATACCTTGAGACAATAACTGCAGATGGGTCTCATCCCTGTGGGACCAGAAAGGCAAGGCGAACTGATCAAAATGAAATGAACACAGGAGTCTGAGTGCAGTTGTCTCTTTAGGTGACTGTGAGAGTCCTATGTTTCTGATTCGGACATCATAGCAAGCTCACATCTCAGCCTCCAGGAGACAAAATCTTAGACCTTGGCAACCATGAAAAACTTGAAAAGATGTTTTCTCAAGTTTTCATACAACTTAAAGGAGCTGGCATATCTAAAATGAGTAATTCTGTTTTATTTGGGTTATATCTCAGTTGCATTTAAAATTAGTGAAGATAACAGCGTTGTTTACCAACAAAAGACTCCCATGAGAAGCCATGCATCTACTTCTTCTGATATGGAAATCTACTGTACATATACTTCTTGTCCCAAAGCAAATCATTTGCACTCTCCACACCACAACTAAATAAAACCATCTGGACATCCCATGTCTTCCCCAGCTCTGAGTAATGACACAGAGACTTACATTTAATACCTTAAGGTCTTAGCTTACTGTTCATCCCAGCTAACTCTTATAACCTATGTTTAATCTATGTTCTGCCATGTGGTTCTCCTTAGTTTCATATGTCCAACTTTTTTTTCCTTTCTTCCTTTCATTTATATTCTGGGGTATGAGTCAGATGTTTAGGAGAGGAGAGGAAAGAAATGAAAAGCCAAGGAAAATAAAAGAGGTAAAACTTAGAGTATAATAAGGAATCTCATTCCTAACAGATCCATCTACATCATAGTCTCTAAACCTGTGGCTCACAAATGAAGGCTTAGATTGTAAGAGCCAGAATATGAGGAAGTCTGTCGTGAACAGTCTTTCCTCAAAGTGACTGCATATACAAGACCTATACACAGTCACATCAATAGACATGTTAACATGAAAAGCATTGTACCCCTAGACAAAGAGCTATAGGCAACTAATGACTTCTGGGAGAAGATTAAATAGGGGCTTCTCCCAGAAATTCAACCCCTTATTCATTGTCCTATGGTGAGTGGTCAGCCTTAACACCATTTACACACAAAAAACAAAATAAACTCATCGGACTGCATTTATGTATCTATATTTGTGTATAAACATACATACATACATACATATGTACATACATACATGACCATGTGTAACAATAATAATAAAAGAAAAACATGCCACCAACCAAGGGCAAGTATGGGAAAAGAGCTTGGATGGTTTCTAGGTAGGCATGGAGGGAACAAAAATGAGAGAAGAATATGATTATAATGCTGTTTCATTTAAATAGATAAAAGAATCAGAGTCCTAGAATAATATTTTGTAGCATAGCTGTTCATATTTCATTGTACTGAAAAGCTTCAAAATATTAAAGAATTATTTTTGAGAAATGATATCACAAAATTTACTGAATGCTTTCCTATGAATAAATAATAACCTATCTATGGGTGTGCAGGACAGAATGACAACATCTCAGGCTCTGGAAGATCCTGAGTTAGTCTTCCACTTAACACGCAGCTCATTCATATTCCCCAAATACTCAAATTTAACAACTAGTAATTACAGTATAAAAATGTTGTCTTTAGAGTTTCTGTTTTCCTTATTTATAGTATTTTTGTATTACTTATTATTGATTTTTTTCATTTTGTACTTACCTTGTTACAGTTTACCCATACCATAAATTACCACATTTTATGAACTGTCGCTACATTTAATTTGACCAAAACTCATTGCAGACTTTGTTTCTGGTTAGTTGGAGAAACTGAAGTCTGCCTCTTTCTCACCAAGCAGAAGGATTCCAAATCTTAGAATTGCTTTTTGTCCAAGTTCATGCAGTAGCCTTCAAAAACAATAAAAGATATGCTAAACTCTTTAAATTTCAAGTATTTTTTTCTTAATTGTATTCATTTATTGGGACACTAGACACAACCTAAAGGATTGTCTTTATATTGGTCTCAGTGACTTGGATGTCTTTTCTTAGCTGGCTGAAGCGAACATGGGGAGATGGAGGCGATCCGGAGGGTGTCACAAGTGCTTACACTCGGCATGACTCTGAATACCTGTGCTCACTATCCTAAGTAACAGCTGCCACCTGCATTCTATGAAACTATTAAAGAACAGAAGAGTGACTGTAGAAAGTGTGGACAAATCACATCAGAATGTATGTGCATAGCAGAATGTACAGAGAACACAAGAGGTTGTTTTCAATGTAATCCACGCTTATTTTTTTTAAAGATTTATTTTATTATATATACAGTGTTGTCTGTCTGTTTACCTGCAGGCCATAAGCGGGCACCGGGTTACATTATAGATGGTTGTGAGCCACCATGTGGTTGCTGGGAATTGAACTCAGGACCTTTGGAAGAGCAGTTGGTGCTCTTAACCACTGAGCCATCTCTCCAGCCCCAACCCGTGCTTATTATGAACAAATTCTTTGTTATTTCTATTGAGGATTATATTTACTGGCACAGACATTTAACATTCCTTACTCCGCTACTTAGTCTGACCTAGTGTTTCATGTGCTTTAAGTATCTAGGATCCTCTAAGACTAACCAAAAAGTAGAGACATTGTTGCATTTGTGCTCAACTGTGGATGAATTCATTAAATTTCTCCCTCTCTCTCCCCCTCCTCCCCTCTCTTTTCTTGTCCCTCTCCCTCCTGCCCTTCCTCACCCTTTAGACATCCAGTTTAGGAATAACAGACTTCTCACTGCTGGTGTTGCCATCACTGGTTTCATGGCACCTGTGTTCCTCCTCAGAAGATTTTTCTAAAAGTAGAATGAACAATTTTCCATTTACTCTCATTGTAAACATATTTGGGAGGAAAAGCCAGGAGATAATGGTAGGTGTACATTTGAGTACATTAAAATGCTATCTGCCTGTTTGAGATTTTATTATTGATCAAAACTTTTGTTTTCTTATGCAGTATTTTTGATCATTTTGTGTTATTTTCGAGCACTGTATTATCTTCCCAGGAACTAGTTATCCACTACTTCCAGCATATCATCTTACTCATGGATATATTTCCAAAATACATTTTTTCCATTACAATGATTTCAATCCATCATCTTAGCCATTTGTGCATGAGCCTTTGCAATGTCCCCTGCATGTGGGTTTCAGTGCCAGAGTTGTTACCTTCGTCACCACCCTCAAAATCAGAGATATCTCTCAAAGATTGGCTTCCTATAATGCACCAACAATTAGAGGTAGATTATTCTGATTATTGAATATCATTTTATTCTGTTTCAATACAATATTTTACTGATTCAAATTAAAAAAATAATGGGCAGTGTTTCGGGACCTTGTAAATGCTTTTCACACTGGAATTCTTCAATATGTGGAATTCCACATGGCATATACAGTAATGAATGATATTTAAAAATCATTTATTAAAAATAAGAAAGAGAAAATTTTTAAATTTTGTCTGTATCATGCATTTTTCAGAAAACTGACAACTAAGTTTTGAAGTTTTCTTTATTGTTGTTGGTTTATTTTTGAAATAGTATTTTAATTACATTTTTCTATTTCTTTTACCTCCTGGAAACCCTCATAAATACAACTCCTTAGTCTCTTTCAAATTCATGTTCCTTTTCTATCAGTTGTTATTACATTCATATATGTACTTATATATACCCATATATTCCAAAACATACTGTTAAAATAATATTTAATTAATTTTTTAATGATATGATCTTTTGAGTGCTTAAGATAATTGTTTACAGCACTGTGCTCAGCTTCCTTCTACTTCCTTGAACTGGTACGCTGGCTGAAATTGTTTTTCTTCAGTTATAGTTGACACCCAAAAAGTACACACAATAGCATGAACATATCTCAGCCTTTGACCAAATGAATTTGGCTTACCTGTTCACTTTGATAATGTTAAGTTGCAAAGAATTGTGAAGAATTGAAATGCCTAATACAAATAGCTAAAAAATTATGAAAATAACATTAATATAATTCTTGATTGTTTCATAGTTCTTCTTGCTATATATAGTTTATTTTATATGTGTGTAATAATATAAATTTATATGTAAAAAATTGAAAAAGAAAAAGAATTTCAATGCTTCCTGAAAAGTGTGTGGCAAGGGGAATTTTATATATATATATATATATATATATATATATATATATATATGATAGTGTAACATATGAAGGGGATATTCAGAGATAGGATATTTGTAACTCTCATGAAAACAGACAGGAAAGAGAAGCTACTTAAGAGCAGCACATTAGAATGGGGTATCTATAGTACAGTACAAAGTACAGTAGAATTGGTGTAGTCATATGTGGTTGGGTTGAGTTCTGTGCAGTTAAGTGCATTTCAGTCCGTGGAGTTCAGAGGCAATTTTCCAAGCAGAGCAATTCAGTGAGAAGGTGATAGAAGCCAATTTGCATAAACCTGCTTGGAGAGGAGTTTTGAGCAAGGACAGCTAAGTTGAGCCAGCCAATAAGCGTTCTGAAAGAATTGGGAAGGTTGAGTTTATTCAACAGTAAGTCTCAGAGGCTGAAAGCACTTTAGACTAGGTTAGCAGATGGATGCTGGAGGCTAAAGCCTTGAGGATCCAGGCTTGCAGATTAGATTGTACTGAGGCAAGAAGCTTCCAGGCCTGGGCATGGGCCTAAGGATATTTAAATAGAAATACTGTGGGCTCAGCCCAAGACATGTATCAGTAAAGACATCTCACCCCATCATCTGAGGAAACAAAAACAACATTAACACGATAGATGGAGACTGTCATTGAAACCCACATCTCTTCTACAGAAATGATTGTGTGACTCCCAATTCTAATGGATATCTGGAGAGCACAACTAATGCACCTAAGGTTCAGGGAACATCACAGAAGAAAATGCACATGAATTGTAATAAACAGAGGCCAAGAAAGTACAGGGAAGCTGTCATCATTTTTGTTACTAATGGCTTGGAAAAGTCAGTGAGAATATACAACCTCAGTGTTCTATTTCTCTGACTGAATCGATAGACTAGATGATTGCCTCCTTCCATAACTTGTATATTGAAATCCATTCCTGATGTGATGCTGTTAGAGATGGCTCTGGGAAATGATTTGGCCGTAAAGAGAAAGCCCCATAAACGGTGTTAGTGAAGGCACAAAGGAGATCACTGATGATATGAGGGCAATTTGATTGCTGCATCTATCACCTCATTGTTTAACAGAATTGATTTGGCTAATCTGGGTAATGATGACAGGTGGCTTCTTCCTTCTACATTCATCCTTACTTATGTGTGTGCCTCCAAAAGTCATGCACTTGGTGGAAAAGGGCACATTTCCAAATAAACAGGACTATTCTTCAAAAAATGGTGTATCAATAACTATGTCTTTCCTAGAACCTGCACAAAGACACCTCTTAACTGAAACCCCAAAGAGTGCCTTCGGGCCTCAATGTGAAGACACAGTGGGAAGATGCATGTGTTCAGCAGAAGAGGGGCCCTTGCCAGGCATCAGATTCATGCGTTCCTTGTCTAGTACTTCCAGCCTCCAGAACTGTAAGAAATAAATATTTGCTCCTTAAGTAGTACAATATGTGATGTTTATTATTGCCATCCAAACATATGAAGATACTTGGACATAAACTGATTTAATGATGGCAAAATCATTTAAATACTATTATTTCCATTTTTCTCTACACAATAAATAGAAACCGGTAACCTAAATTGAATTTAGATGTACTAATGGACTATACAACAAAATTTACTACCAATATGAACGCATCTAGATGAAACACAGACACAAGTCTGGTGCATTACTTAGTACTCTCAGCACAGCTACATAATGCATCTATTAATTGCTGTAAAATCAGTGAAAAATGTTACATAAGAGCCAGCTTGGCATATATTTTATATAACCACACATCTGAGCCATACAGTTGTGAATATCATTTTATAATCATACTAATAATTACTAGAAAACTAAATTACTCAGCACATTACAAATATTATATTTAATTATTTTATGCATTTTTCATGTTTCCATGGAGATTAAATTGTTAACTCAATCCATATATTCTATCCCATTATAATAATTTTCATCTTTTTCAATATAAATGTGGTATGAATTAGCAAAGCTGAGGAGCATGTGCAAACAAATTGTTTTCTTTTCCTTGTATTTTTTCTACTCATATCTTTTCTCTATGATGCTGTGAAAATTTATCAGGTTCTCTCTAGAATCTTCAAAGTATTTCTTCACTCTGAATTAATGGAAGAGAAATAATATAAATTTTCATATCATACAATTTCTACCTTCTGTCAGAAATTAAAAGATTACAAAATTCTTTAAAAGTTAAACCAAATGGGTTATTTGGTTTGGTGGTTTTTAATTCCTTCAGTTCTTTATATATTTTGGATATTAGACTTTTGTCAGATGTAGGGTTGGTGAAGATCTTTTCCCAGTATGTAGGCTGTCACTTTGTTCCCTTGACAGTGTCTCCAGCCTTACAGAAGCTTCTCAGCCTCATGAGGTCCCATTTATTAATTGTTGACATTAAGCCCTGGGCTGTTGGTGTTCTGTTCAGGAAGTTGTCTCCTGTGCCAATATGTTCCAGGCTCTTCTCCACTTTTTCTTCTAAGTGACTTAGTGTCTCTGGTTTTATATTGAGGTCTTTAATCTACTTGGATTTGACTTTTGTGCAAGGTGACAAACACGGGTCCAGTTGCATTTTTTTACACATAGACCTCCAGTTAGACCAGCACCATTTGTTGAAGATGCTATCCTTTTTCCATTGAATGGATTTGGCTTCTTTGTCAAAAATCAAGTGACCATATGTGTGTGGATTCATATCTGGGTCTTCAATTCGATTCCACTGATCAACCAGCCTGTTACTGTGCCAGTACCATGCTGTTTTAATTACTATTGCTTTATAGTACAATTTGAGATCCGGTATGGAGATTCCTCCGGAGCACCTTTTATTGTACAGGATTGTTTTGCTATTCTGGGTTTTTTGTTTTTCCATATGAAGTTCAGAATTGAACTTTCAATGTCTTTAAAAAATTGTGTAGGTATTTTGCTAGGGATTGCATTGAATCTGTATATTGCTTTTGGTAGGATGGCCATTTTTACTATGTTAATTCTCCCTATCCATGAGCAAGGAAGATCCTTCCATCTCCTCACACAACAAGAAAATTTGCTCAACCATGTTCATAGCAGCCTTATTCATAATAGCCAGATCATGGAAACAGCCTAAGTGTCCCTCAGTAGAAGAATGGATAAAGAAACTGTGGTACATATACACTATGGAATACTACTCAGCTATTAAAAACAAGGAATTCCAGAAAGTTGTGGATAAGTGGATTGAGCTAGAAATGATCATAATGAGTGAGTTAACCCAGAAGCAGAAAAACTCAAATGGTATATACTCACTTATATCTGCATACTAGCCCAATGAGCATGTCCCACGAAAGCCTTCCCTTACCAGGAAACTGGGACAGAGGGGAGGACATCCTATTGGGACTCTAGATAAGAGAACCATGTGAGAATAGCAAAGTAGAAGGATCCAGTGGGTCCTAGAAACCTACAAGTAGAACATTATGATAGGCAGAATTGGGCCAAGGGGTCCCGCTCAAACTAAGGCCCTAGCCAAGGACAATACAGGCGGTAAAATATAAACCCCTACCCAGATCTAGCCAATGGACAGGACAATCCCACATTTGAGTGGAGAGTGGGATATCACTTTCTCATGTACTCTGGTGCCTCACATTTGACTATGTCCCCTCGAGGGGGAGACCTACTGGCACTCAGAGGAAGGACAGCAGGTCACCGAGAAGAGACTTGATACCCTATGAACATATACAGAGGGAGGTAATCCCTCTGAGGAACAGTCATAGGGGAGGGGAATAAGGGGAAAATGGAAGGGAGGGGAGAATGGGAGGATACAAGGGATGGGATAACCATAGAGATGTAACAAGAATAAATTAATAAAATAAATTTAAGAAATTTTAAAAAAAGTTAAACCAACCATTACATATTACGTTTCTTTGTGTATCTAAACATAAGAATACAACTTTCTCACTGTAAACCATCCCATATAGTAAACACTGACATGCCCACAATAGCAATAGTTTTAACAGGTAGTCATCTATCTATTTTTTACAGACAGGAAAATTTCCCTTAGATTATTCTTGCATTTCAAATTATTTGTATTTTAAAACTACCTTATAATAAACAGTGTTCTAACTCTTCCAGTAAAGTGCCAAACCTCTGTCTTTGCATCTTTACTGTATGACACTTAAGTCAATGGGCTGTAGTGATGCTTCAGAAGTGAAGAGCAGTTCCTGCTATTTCAGAGGGCCTAGATTTGGTTCCCAAAACCAGTGTAGCAGCTCAAATCTGTCACTTACATTCCACGGGTTTCTATGCCTTTTTCAGGCATGAGCATGCACATAATATACATAATTACATGAGGGCAAAACACTTTTACACATAAAGTAAAACAAATAAATAAATATTTTTAAAGAAAAGAAAAGATCTTGAGTCATTAAAGTTAGCAACCTTTCAGGTGTAAGGCGCTAAAGAATCAGGAAAAGCACACAAGGTCTTAACATTTCTAAAAATTTTAGTTGTATCAAGGTGTTTAAAACTCTATTTGTAGTTGATGCAATATTGAAACCAAATGTATGATTCTAACACATCATATTGAGATTTCAAATGTATAACTATAAAAGTAACTCAAATTTGTCACCTTTACTGAGTATAAAGGAACAGTCCTCTAAAGTTCCAACAAATAACAGGAAAGGGGCATTTGTAATATAAAAGTAAAAATAAGGGACGGCTTGTTCTGAATGCAATAATATATACTGTATGCTAAGCAATTCAACAAGCTGATATTTAAATCCTTTTAAGCTTTCTTAGAAATAGAATTTTCTTCATATGATTAATATAGCACCATGAGATTGATGTAATTATGGGTTATAACATGCAGGTAGGTCACTGGAAACAACACTAAGTTTTCCTGAGCTATTGCCAAGGACTTCCACCTAGTTTTTCTTCTTCTAGAGTTCCCCATTCTAAGGGCTGCAGATACAGCTTGGCCATTAATGGCTGAAGCTCACAAGCCAGCTAAATGCTAAACAGAAATAAAAAGCCACTGCCTAGCTTGTATACTATATATCCTCGCTTTCCATTTATGGTCTCAGTTTTTGCTAGAATTCACTCTACTATCATTAGTATGAGAGATATTAAAGTTGGCATGTTTACTTAGCTGTTGAGTCTTCTACCTTGGCACTTCCCCAATACACACTAAATACTGGCTATATTTATTTTAAGTTTATCGTTTAAATGTACTTATTTTGCATCTACAGCTCTGTATCTTGTACAAACTCTAATTCCTTTTGGAGTTATTATAAGAGGAGCTATTGGAAGTTGTTTACTTCTGAGGGAGGGAGAGTTCATCTCTTCTGGAGATGTGGCTGCTAGCCTCAGTAATCTGATACAGTATGAAGCAATGTTGGAGAAGCTTGAATCCCATTAATTCTATCTAGGAACAACATGTAGCTAAGTAAACAGTAGTTCATATAGCATACCTTTTAGTATAAAAGTAGGTTACTCAAAATCTCCAACAACCCAGGTTGTTAGCAAGACTATCAGCTGCTCTCTACAAGCTGATGGCAGGTTCCTTCGCTAAAGCTGTTTTACACAACTCATTTAACATAGACAATTCAATCTGATGCTTATGAAGAGCCTCTACCCCTAGGTTCTAGCATCTTTGGTACAAGAAAACACTCTGTATACTACCAAATGAGAAACATAAACACCAACCCAGCCACAAACCCTTTGTTCTCCATGGCGTCCTGCCTGCAAGATATGCTAGGGAAATGGTGTCACAAAGCTTGTGGGAGTAACCAACCAAAATCTGATTTGACTTAAGGCACACTCCATAAGATGGAACCCATACATGGCACTGCGTGGGTAAGCAAGAACCAAAGACTAGCTATCCCAGAGACTTAATGTAAAACTAAATAATACTGGTCAAAACAAAACAATAACAACAACCCCAAAACCAAAACAACGAAAAAAACATCAATAAAAGGATTTCTAATGATATTCTGTTTTACTCATAGTTCAGTGTCTTGACCTTGACAGTCATTATCAGCGAAGCTTCCTTCTGCAGTAGATTGGAAAAAATATGGACACCCACAACCAGGCAACATCTAGAGAACGAGACACATTGGAACACTCAGCTGTAACAGGATTCCTTCATCATACCCCTCCCTTCAGCACTCAGGGAACCTCATGAAAGAGGAGACAGAATGTAAGAGCCAGACGGGATGTAGGACATCAAGAAAATAAGGCTGTCTAAGTCAACAGGATCACACACACATGAACTTACATACTGAGGCCCCATGCACAGGGCCTGGACAGATCTGTACCAGGCAGGTCCTTTGCATATAAACCATGTCTTCCAGTTCAGTGCTTTTGTGCAGTTCCTGAATCTGTAAATGAGTGAGTGTCTATTTCTTATGTCTTCTATAGGACTCTTTTTATTGTTTGTTTTTTAAAATTCCAATGTGTTAATTTTTGTTTTATCTTATATTTTATTATGCAATATTATATTTTATTAGTATCCCATAGAAACTTGTTTGTTTTCTTTGAAGAGACAGAAAGGGAGTAGATCTGGATTGGAGGGGAAGGGCAGAAAACTGGATGTAATAGAGGGAGGTGTGTTCATATTTTTAAAAAGAAAAATAGGTTACTAACATGATTTTTAATATGTAAAATTAAGAGAAAGGTAAGAAAATTGTCAAGAGAATACAGAACCACTGTCACATAGAATAAAGGTCAATGTACCAGTTGATAAATCAGCTAAAAGCATGTGGCTTGTGAAACACTATCTGTATATTCATTAGAGGAGTACTGAATAAATTTTGCTTCCCAATTCTAAATCTCCCAATCCATATCTCTTATCCAATGTAGTTTATCTCATTGTTTATTTTTTTAATAGACAAAGCTGTTACAGTGCCTCTAGCCAGGATCTTCTTTATGGTGTATGGGCAGATGGTCTCTCAGCTCCCTTAGAACTTTGATATTGATGCTTATCTCTAGAGGCTACAGTGAAGATAAATGACCAGTTGTCATTTTTATAGCATCTCTTTAGCTCTTCAACCTACAGTAAATGAAGAAAATGACTTAAAAATACTAACAAAGGGGAGTTTATTATTAATGCCATTTCTGCAGTGGTGTGTCAAAATCAAAGGGCACACAAGCATAGAAAACCTCCGTACTAAATTTCAAACTGAGATGCAGATAATGTTCGTGTGTCATGTCTAACAACTGACAGAAAAATCAAGTAGCACAAAGGGGATAGAACGTGAGCAGCAAGAAAATTAGGAAAGGAAAGGGACAGAGGAAGATAGGCAAAGACCAATTCTCACTAAACTGAGACAGAGCAGAGAGGACTTAAAAGTTGGTTTGACAATCCGGGTGCCTAGACCAGAATGAAATCTTCTGTTGGGGATCTAAGTTGTGCACATTTGTAACAGCTGCATAACTGGTTCTCAGTTCATCCCAAAATAACAACCAGCCCAGCCCAGCATGGGACGTGGCAAAGGACGTGGTAATGTCTGTCAACTTGAGAATCAGTTCTCACCTCGAAGGGGATGGTAAATCCTTTATTATAGAGACAAGCTTGTGTGACCGTGGCCCCAAGACACTGATGTACATTGACCCAAATTATATATTCCAAGACATCAAAAGTTTCATGATGTTTTTGTAGTAACAGTCATAACTCATAGAAACTCTTAACTCAAGGCACTTTCCAGCTGCATTGATGGAAACAGGTAGATGAGTTATAGCAAAGTGGAGTGACCTCTGTGACAATCCTCAAATGTTCTCTGACAATGTTTTCGATTTTGTCAATGGTGAGTGAGAGACCTGTTCTCATATTCCTAAGGATTTATCCAGGAGAACCAGGATGTTAGGTCACATGCTTAAGCAAGCAGTAAACATGTGGAGGGAGCTAAATATTGCCCAAGAATACTTAGATTAGAACTTGCAACATTCTAACCTTGGAGCATTGAAGTCCTCATCCATCCATCAACCTTCATGGGTGCAGCTTCCTTCATTATTTCTTTCACACCTCCTTAGACAGAACCAAACTCTGAAGGCCAAGATTCTGTGGAAATATAACTGATTCATCAATGAGGGAATGAAAATAAAGAAGGTTGTTTTAAAAGCTCTATGACAAGAGTGACACTAGGGGCACTCTTTATATCTACTGTAAAGCAAGCAAAGCAAGATGAATTATTATCACTTCTATGGAAAGCAACAGTTTGTACATATCAAAAGCACCAGAGTAAAGAATGTACATCTGGCATGCACTACAATTTCTGTTGAGAATTTTTTTTTTATGTGTGCATTTCATTTATTATCATCATTCACTTTTTTATTACAGTCTGTTTTTCTTTTTATTTCTTTTTTTTAAATTAATTTATTCTTGTTACATCTCAATGGTTATCCCATCCCTTGTATCCTCCCATTCTTCCCTCCCTCCCATTTTTCACTTATTCCCCTCCCCTATGACTGTTCCTGAGGGAGATTACCTCCCCCTGTATATGCTCATAGGGTATCAAGTCTCTTCTCTCTTCTCGGTGACCTGCTGTCCTTCCTCTGAGTGCCACCAGGTGTCCCCCTCCAGGGGACATGGTCAAATGTGAGGCACCAGAGTACGTGAATGTAAACTAGTACAGCCACTTTGGAAATCTATCTGGTGCTAGCTCAGAAAACTGGGAATAGGACTTCCTCAAGACCCAGCTATTCCACTCCTTGGAATATTCCCAGAAGAAGATCCACCACACAACATGGACATATGCTCAACCATGTTCATAGCTGCCTTATTCATAATAGCCAGATCATGGAAACAGCCTAAGTGTCCCTCAGTAGAAGAACGGATAAAGAAACTGTGGTACATATACACTATGGAATACTACTCAGCTATTAAAAACAAGGAATTCCAGAAATTTGTGGATAAGTGGATTGAGCTAGAAATGATCATAATGAGTGAGTTAACCCAGAAGCAGAAAGACTCAAATGGTATATACTCACTTATATCTGCATACTAGCCCAAGGGGCATGTCCCACGAAAGCCTTCCCTTACCAGGAAACTGGGACAGAGGGAAGGACATCCTATTGGGACTCTAGATGAGAGAAGCATGTGAGAATAGCAAAGTAGAAGGATCCAGTGGGTCCTAGAAACCTACAAGTAGAACATTATGATAGGCAGATTTGGGCCAAGGGGTCCTGCTCAAACTAAGGCACCAGCCAACGACAATACAGGCGGTAAACTTTAAACCCTTACCCAGATCTAGCCAATGGACAGAACACTCTCCACACTTGAGTGGAGAGTGGAATATGACTTTCTCATGTACTCTGATGTCTGTTGAGAAATTTAAGGTGTTTGAGATTCTCTTTAGGGTGGGAAACCAGGCTTGACACAAATAACTAATGCTCTGAATTATGAGGCACTACGAGTGTTTAAGGTATGTGAATTTATCTGGCATATAGTAAAAGCTCAATAAGTTCAAGAGGATACTTTCTTTTATTTTCACGCCTGTTCTTCCTGAGCTAATTGCTTTCAACATCCATCCTTTCTTCTTCCAATGCTTCTTTGATGCTCTCACTAGATTGTATAACACCAAATTCCATCCTTAACCACAGATTTCAAGTTACTATCAAGGAAAAGTGTAGAGTATTTTTTTAAATTGTCATTGGCTGTTAGTGAAGAGAGGACATTTGTCTGACCAATAGGAGAAATTAAATACCAGTGACTAAAATAGAAAAATGCAATCCAATGGTAAAATTACAAGGTGACAAGAATATTTTTGGTAATAAATTAGACGGAAAAATTCTAGAATGTTAAGCTAAGTCTTGTGTTCAAAATGTTGTGCTGAGAACAAAGGAAGAAGAGACCAAATTCTGAGTTCTAATACATTCAAAAGCTAAGAGGGCCATAAATAACAGCACAAGATAGATATAATTAGCAAAAGTAATGATATAAGCATAGTTCAAAACGCAAGAAGCCGATCACGAGTCCATGCTTACTTCAGGGATGTGAGATTAGAGGCAACACATGCTCCAGTAGGGGGCCCTATAGGCACACACATATGGCCATCACCAAGAGGACTCCTTGTGTTTAAAACAAAGCCCAAGAAACTGAGAAGGGAAAGTGGGACTTGTGGCAGGGTTGGGGGGTGGGTGCATGGGTGGCCTGGGGTTATAGCAGAGTCATTGGTAGTGGATTTTATTGAAAAACATTACATGCTTGTATGAAATATTCAAGCATAAAGACAATTTAAGAACAAAACAGCCAGGAGAATATCTTAATCTAGAAAATCAAGGAAGAGAAGGTGATAAACCTAAGACAACAAACAAATGAAACAAGAAAAATAAAAGTAAAACAACCAAACAAACAAAAATACCTGCTGCTCATAACGGAAGATGGTTTCTTGGAACCATCAGTGATATTATTGAAGAAGTAAGAAACAGCTGGCCTATGCGAGTATTCAAGTGCACAGTCTGTGCACCGCCCTGGAGCAGTGAGGACGTGTAGTACTGCGCCCCACGGTCACTTATGAAAGAATGGCTGCAGTGGTACCACGGGTTTAAGCAACTATACGATTGGGATAGAGGTGTAAAGATTTTACTTTTAATATTTTGGGTGGATGCTGTGAAGATGCCTGAACACTCAGCTTTGATGTCTTTTGTTAAACCGTCATCCTCACTGCCAGAGTGTGCTAAGTCAGAGGATGGATGGGGGGCCTTGTCCTTGGGGAAGCATCACTCACTTGCCATTGCTGGGATTTGGGAGCTCAGTACACATGGGTTCCGAATTCACTTCATATGGTCAATTCCAATTTATGAATTTTTGTATACTTTGTCAAAAATAATCTGTTCTGGTTTATTTTGGAGAATATATATTAGTACATATTGGGGCAAAAGCTTAATTTAATGTTTAATTAAGGTATCAACTCATTTACATAAAGAAAATAAATATTTGTTTTTAAATTTGACTTATTAGACTAATTAAAAATATTCTATAAATACATAAATGGTATCAAATGGCAGGAATCTAGTTTCAAATATAAACATTAATCAATATAAGTATATAATATTTATACTGTGCAAGGATATAATAATATATACTTATATTTACATATAAGTATATAATATTTATAATGACTTACATATACAAATATATATACACAAATATAAACATTAAATCAATATAGATATTATATACTATACAATACAAAACTATGGGTTTGTGCTATAAAACTAGAATATAACTGTTAATTGTTAATTGTATTTTAGTCTAACAGACACACACCTTGTTAAGTTGAAACATGACATGTTTAACACTATTTGTTTGAATATAATTGTATGTCATCATTATTGCATTTAGTCATATAATTAATTATGAGTATTTCATTTGTTACTGAGTACTTATAATGTTGCTATCTACAAGTTTCTGGAATTCAATAATTTGTACCTGGAAAATAACTTAACATCTCTATGAAAAACATAAGTATATTAATAATGAAAAACACTGGAGGATATCCAACTCACTCTGATATATAACATATTGCACCTTATTTCATGGAGAATTCATAACTATATCTACCACAAGTTTCTTTGGCTCATAGGGTTTTATTACAGAGATAGAAACCCTAACTATAAAACATTTATTCATGTCCATTAATTATGGTTAATGCTTTAAGCTCAGGCTGCCCTCAAATTGGTGACCGTCCTGCCTTAGTTTCCCAAGTGCTATAATTACTCCTAATCATTACTAAAAATTATATAATTCAGTAGTGTTTTCAAAGATACAGAGGTTTATGTGTTAATAAACACAAACCCTAGCCATGCCAGAGAAACCCAAAACAAACCTCCAGAGAATAGAATGTATGCCCTTATGCCAACTACATTTTATTGATACAGTCTCAACTTAGAGGTAATAACATCACGTTTAAGCCAGGTTTCCTTATATTTTACTTGTTTTTGCCTTGTTTGAGATATTGACAGCCAGATTCATATAAATAGCATGATCTGTAAATGAAAGTATCTTGAAGATTTATTGAGAAACAGTACATCAAACTGGACAAATTGCTATTATTTTCATTAAAAGTGAATGTTAGAGTTTTCCAAACTTCCTAGAACTATCAAATGACTTAATTTTCTTAATAGCTACAATTCAGGTGTCACTTGTGAAAAACCTTCAAGTTCTAGTTGTGAGTTTCAGCATTCATTCCTGTATTTGCAAACTATTAATTTTTTAAAATGAACTGTCTTTTCCTGTATTTTCTGTTGAATTTCTTGTCCATATTCAAAGGAACTTTCCATCTTCTCGATGGACACTTGCCATTAGATCATGCAGTGAAGATGTCTTTCCCACTGTTTTGCTTTCCTTTATCTCTGTTCTCAATGGTTCTCACAAACAAAGTGATTGATTTTTTTTCTTTTTGGATGTTGTGATGCTTCAAATAGCCACAGAGAGAACTGGTCTGGGACCTGCCCCATGCTGGGAAGGAAGGAATGAAAGCTCTTGTGTCTCTCTCCAGTAGGGACATTCCAAGGGCTCTAAACATCCTAGGATACAAGCCATGGCCTTTGGAAAGGTAGCAGAGGAGAGCATTTCACCCATACCAGGTCAGAACAAGAAAGACATTAGCACGTCTGAACTACATAATGAATCAATATTTCCCAACAACCAACAGGAATTTCATGGAGCTGAAGATGCGCAGGGGTTGGCTCTGCAAAGCATGCTGACTGAGATCCACGTGTGTGCAACACTGACTTTAAATCATCAGTTCAGATACATTTATTGATCAGATGACAGACACTGAATACAGATATTCTGTTGGCGTCAATGAGAAGACACAAATAGGCTTGTCACTTCAGCATTTCAGTTCTGCAGAGGCCTGATATTCTCAGAGGTCTGTTCTCCAATGCCTGCAGGACATGTCTCAGGGACTTAAGTGACTGGAGGACAGCACCTTATCTAGGGGTGAAGGTCTATCCTGTGACACTGGATGAAGTCAGGTATCTGGTCATCAAGTGAATCTTTTAAAAACTGTTCCTCAGTAAAGTTCAACAGGTAAGCTTTGTTTACAGATTCTGTTTTATAGTACATTCTTTAGGTGTCTGAATCATCTTTTCGTAATTTCAAACTGTATGTACTGCTCAGATGCCTATCTTAGAAAAGATAGCTAATTTTTTACATTTTACTTTACTTATTATTAACTTTTATCCCAGCTACTATGTTGATGAAGTATATATATATATATATATATATATATATACATTTCTGTACACATATCCATAAAATTTGACTTCCATGTTTTCTTACTAGAATTTTTCAATATTCATTTGTTTTGTCCTTTTGTTTATTTTTATTTTTAAAATTTTCTGCCAAATAGAAATGGTGCTAGTCAATTTTATTGGTCAAAAGACTGGACAATATACAAGTTACTTAGCTCAAAAATGTTGATGTTAGTGTTTTTCTCATTTATTTATTTAGTTAGTCTAGTCACTTTACAACCTGATTCGAGCACCCTTCCTCCTCCACTATCAGTCCCAACCTCACCCCCAATTCCCCTCTATTTCTTAGAGAAGGGGAGGCCCCAAAGGAGTATCAAACCATGCTGGAATCTCAAGCTGTAGCAGGACTACATATATCCTCTTCCATTGATGCCTGACAAAGCAGCCCAGGTAGGGCAAAGGTATCAAAAGGCAGCAACAGAATCAGTGATAGGCTCTACTCTTTGTTAGTGAACCCATATGTTAACCACACTACATATTTGCTACATATGTGTAAGGGATATATTTTTTTGTTAGTGGTCAGTCTCTATGAGCCTTCATTGGCCCAGATTAGTTGATCTGTAGATATTCTTATGGTGTCCTTGTTGGCTCTACCTCCATCATCCTTACTCCCACTCTTGTACAAGACTCCTGGATCTCGGCCTATTGCTTGACTCTTGGTCTCTACATTTGTTTCCATCAACTGATGGATGAACACTCTCAGAAGACAGTTGTGTTTGGCTCCTTTCTCAAAGCATAGCAGAGTATCATTAGTAGTGACAGAGGTTGGATTTCTTCCGGAGGTGAGCCCCAGTTGGGCTAGTCATTGTCTTGCCATTCCCTCAATTTCTGGTCTATCTTTATCCCCATATTTCTTTATGGGAAAGACAAATTTAAAGTAGAAGGTTTTATGGGTGGAAGTTCCACATGGCTACAGGAGGTAGACAATTTTAGGCTCCTTAACCACCACTGCTAGGAGTCTCAGCTAAGGTCACACTAATACACTAATACACTCTTGGGAGCCGCTCCTGTCGCAGAGATTCCCCACACCGATTTTGATTCTCTGAGTGCTCCTTTCCCGGCCCCACTGCTGCTCTCCCCACATGTCATGCCCACCCTCATTACCCTCAATACCACCTTTCCCACTTAGTTCCTTCTCTCCATATACTTTAGATAACTAATTTTATTTCCCCTTCTGAGTGAACTTCAAGCATCTTCCCTTGGACCCTTCTTGGCTTCCTTGAGTCTGTGGATTGTAGCATGGTTATCCTATACTTTATAGCTAATATCCATTTATAAATGAGTGCATACCATGAATGCCTTTCTGAATCTGGGTTACCTCCCTCAGGATAATCTTTTCTAGTTCCATACATTTGCAAGCATATTGCATGGGGTTTTTGTTTTATTTTGTTTTGAACTGAATAGTATTCCATTATGTAAATATACCACATTTTCTTTATCCATTCCTTAGTAGAGGGACAGCTAGGTTGTTTCTGGTTTCTTCCTATTTCAAGTAAAACTGATATGAACATAGATGAGCAAATGTCTTTGTGGTATGGTGGATCACATTTTTGGGTATATGTCCAGGAGTGGTATAGCTAGATCTTAAGGTAGTCCCATGTTTTTGAGAAATCTACAGATTAATTTTCACAATTGTTGTACAATTTTACACTCAACAGCAATGGAGAAATGTTCCCCGTATTCCATATCCTTGCCAGCATGTGCTGTCACATGAGTTTTTTTTTTTTTTTTTTTTTTTTAATCTTAGAAATTCTGAAGGGTGTATGATGAAATCTTAGCATCTTTTTGTATTTTCTTGATGACTAAGGGTATTGAATATTTCTTTAAATGTTCCTTAGCCATTCAAGATTCCTCTTTTAAGAATTCTCTGTTTAACTCTGTATCCCATTTTTAATTAGGTTATTTGGTTTGTGGGAATTTAACTTCTTGAGTTGTTTACATATTTTGAATATTAGCCCTCTGTCATATGTAGTGTTGATGAATACCTTTTCCTATTCTGTAGGTTCTTGCTTTCTCCTATTGACAGTGTCCTTAGCCTTGCAGAAGCTTTTCAGTTTTATGAGGTCCCATTTACTAATTGTTGATCTTTGTACCTGAACTGTTGGTGTTCTGTTGAGAAAGTTGTCTCCTGTACTAATGAGTTCAAGGAATCTTCCCACTTTCTCTTATATTACACTTAGTGTATCCAGTTATATGCTGAGATCTATGATAAAATTAGACTTGAGTTTGTGCACTATCAATTTCAAAGTACACCAGAAAGGTCTAGAAGAAAAAGAAGCAAATATACCCAAAAGGAATAGAAGGCAGGACACAATTAAACTCATGTCTGAAATCAATAAATTAAAAACAAAGAATAATACAAAGAATCAACAAAAAGAAGAGATGGGTCTTTGAGAAAATAAACATGATAGATGCACCCTTACCTAAAATAACCAAAGACAGAGAGACAGTATCCAAATTAACACACTCTGTACAGAAAACATGGAAACTGAGGAAATTCAAAAAATCATTATGTCTTACTTCAAAAATATGTACTCACAAAATTGGAAAATCAAAATGAAATGGTTGATTTTCATGATAGACATCACGTTTCAAAGTTAAATGAAGATCAGATAAATAATTTAAATAGATACATAAGCCCTAAGGAAATAGAAGCAGTCATTAAAATCTCCCAACCAAAAAAAAAGTTTAGGGTCAGATGGTTTCAGTGTAGAATTCTACCAGACCATCTTAGAACTAATATCAATTCTTCTCAAATGATTCCACAAAATAGAAACAGAAAGAATATAGCTAAACTTATTCTGTGTGGCCACAGTCACCCTAATACTTAAACCACACAAATTCCCAACAAAGAAACAGAATTTCAGACTGATTTCCCCTATGAACACTGATGCAAAAATACTCAATTAACTATTCACAAACTGAGTCTAGGAACACATCTAAAACACCACTCATCATGATCAACTAGGCTTCATGCCAGGGATGCAGAGATGGTGCTACATATGAAAATCCACCAATGTAATCCACCATACAAACAAACTGAAATTTAAAAATCCCCATGTGATCTTCTTATTAGATGATGAAAGCATTTCACAAGATACAACACCGATTCATATTAAAAGTGTTGGAAAGATGAGGGATACAAGGCTCATTCCTATTCACAATAAAGCCAATATACAGCAAGCCTATAGCTAACACCAAATTAAATGGAGAGAAACTTAAAGCAATCTCATGAAAGTCAGGGACAAGACAAGGCTCACAACTCTCTCCATATCTATTCAATGTAGTACTTGAAGTTCTAGCTAGAGCAATACTACAACTAAAGTAGATCTGTGAGATACAAATTGGAATTGAGAAAGTCAAAGTACCACTGTTCACAGATTATATGATAGTATACATAAATGACCCCAAAATCCTACCATTGAACTCCTACAGCTGATAATCACTTTCAGCAAAGTGTCTATAAAACAAAATGGCCTCAAAAAATTAGTATCACTTCTTTATACAGACGATAAATAGGTTGAGAAAGAAATTAGAAAACCAACACCTTTCACAAAAGTCACAAATAATATAAACTATCTTGGTGTAGCTTTAACCAAGCAAGCAAAAGACCTGTATGACAAGAACTTCAGGTCTTTGAAGAAAGAAACTGAAGAAAACGTTAGAAAATGAAAACTCCCCCATGCTCATGGGTCAGTATTAATACAATTCCTTATGTTGAATTGTGAATGAAAGACCAATTCTCCTCTACATACAAAAAAGATCTCTAGGATAGCGAAAACAATCCTGTACAATAAAAGAACTTTTGGAGGTACCACCACCCCTGATTTCAAGCTGTACTGCAGAGCAAGAGTAATAAAAACTGCACGGTATTGACATAAAAAAGGACAAGTTGATCAATTGAATTAAATCAAAGACCTAGGAATACACCCACATACCTAAGGACATCTGATTTTTGACAAAGAAGCCAAAACAATACAATGGAAAAAAAAAAAAAACATCTGCAACAAATGCTGCTGTTCTAACTGGATGTCTACAGGTAGAAGAGTGTTGATGTTTTATGAAGATATTATTACGCAAGAGGTAAGATTAACCTATAAATAAATAAATATGTGGAAAATTAAGTCAAGTGTACTTGTAATATGGAATTTAATAAAAACACAGGTTTGTGGTTTTTTACATTGAAGTTTTTCTCTCTCCATTTCTAACCACTTTTTCAGATGCATTATTCACCTAGATATAGACACACTAACACACACATAATCACATTATATATTAAGTAATATACTAATTTCATAATTATCATTGGCCTTTGAATTTATATTTAATATTTAGTGGCCCTTATTTTTAAAGTTTTTAATTATTCTATTAATACACTCTATTTTTTTTCTATTTTAAATGTATAACAACCTGTCTTCATATATTAAGAAAATGTTTTACTTCTGTTTTGAAATGTTTTTACTCCCTTAGCTCTCACCCTTCTCATCTCTGACCTCTAGTCTATCTGTTTTGGAATTCTCTTCAGGCTTATTTTTCTCAATCCAAATAAGGTCTCATGTAGAAGTTCCAGATGTGCTTTTGTACTGATCATGCATCAGGAACACTACCATGCCTTTTGTTATGTGTAAGCCACGTCTTTGCTCTTAGACTTCCTCTGAGTTGCACAGTTATATATAGTGCATAAACTCAGCAAGTGCAAGAATCTTGTTATAGGTTGCTGCTTTTCCACTCACTATCATTCTCAGATTTCAGGCTCAATCACTTCAGTGTTAGTGTTCCTTTTCCTAAGAATAGATGTTCTGATTGGGCGCCATAAAAGATAAAATGTTCAACTGACCTTAGTGCTTAAAAACCTGATTTAGAAGCAAACACATATTGGAGCCTTTGCTAGACTTTGACCATGCCTTTTTCCACAGTGCACATGATTCATGTGTTAGATCTATACATCCTGGGATTTATTTTATAATTCTTAGTTTAGAAACATCCACCACCCCTAAAACCTTTGAATATGAAATGAATATCACTGACATACTCAAGATGAATTAAGATGAATACAAAATGAGTAAGTAAACAAATATGATCATATTTGCCTTTCTAGTCATTAAGAGTGAGGATGATGAGATGCAGCAGGTAGTGAGAAATCATTATAATTTGACAGCTACATAGGATATGCTTACCATGGTGTGTTTAGAGAAGAATTAGTGCAGAATGTGGTCTTTTAAGAGCTGTGTGAAGCAGGGAAGGAGAGGAACTGAAGGATGCTAACAAAGCAGAGTTCCTTTTATCATATTTACTGTTTATATTAGTACTTATTTCTGTCTTTGTTTTGTAGAACTTTGCTGTACGGTGTATTATTTTTGCTTAGGTAGGTATTTCTGAAGTTATGAGGTCTATGTTTTGACAAACGGAGAAAAAGTTTCTCTAGAGTTTCAGGGTTGCTTTTATATTAACTCTTCTGCTTTTCCCTACTTCTAAAGGAAGGCTGGAGAATATTATCCTGGATGAGATACTTACATCATGTAGATATTAACACATCCCAGTAAAAATTAAAATAGATGTCATTCACAGTCTTCAAACTTGGAAATAAATGCTCTCTACACGTCCAGTTTTCAATGACACTATTGTAAGCTAATCAGTTATGGTAAAATAAAATCACCCAATAAGCATCACTTAGATTGCTCTCTTTGTCTTGCTTTGTCACCTGTACTCCTCCAGAAAGAGTCATCACTTTATGGTAGAGATGGTTACAAATTTGTTAGGATTTTCAACCACATGGCTCAGATTTCAAGAAAGACATCAAAGCCGTGACATGACTACATAGTAACAAATCCTGAAAGCCACGACATAACTTGACAATTTAGAGACTCAAGCACTATGGATGAGGTAGGAAAAACAAGAAACTTTAAATCATGCTCCACCAGTATTCTATACCCACTATGTTGAATAGTTACTATACAAACCCTGAAACCAGGACACCTCAATCTCTTACTTTTATAAAGCTTCCTTCTCTGTATAGATGGACACTGAAAAAGACACAAAGGAATTTAATTATTTTTAAGTGTCTAAATTTAAGTTTACACTATATACTCATACAAATCAAAGTTTTGTTAATGATATGACTTGGTCCAGGAAAATTTTTATTAGGAGAAACAAACTTCATAGCTTGAAAAAGAAACTAGGAGAAAATCATTTGAAGACTTCTCAGTTTTGGTACAACAGCTGAAAGCTGTCATCACCTATTATCCTCACAACAAGGAAAATAACCTGAGCAAACCATCTTAGAGACAGAGAAGTGTGTGCAGCATTGTATCTCGAGCAGAAGCCAAGGAGCCAAGGACTGTTAATGCTGGAATCAAGATTGTAAAAAAGGGAGGCAGAAGTGGGCAGATCGCTGTGAGTTTGAGGCCAGGCTGGGCTACAAAGCAAGTCCAGGACAGCTAAGGCCACACAGAGAAACTCTATCTTGAAAAAACAAACAACAAAACTCAAAATGGCAAAAAACATTTTCAACAGGAGTTAATATCTTGTTGCAAATCGAGGCAAAAATGGCTTGAAAGTACAAAAGTCTGAAAAGACCCGATGTTTTGGGGAACCCATAATATTCTTACTTTTCTATCAGTAAACTGAATGTGCTTTCCCTAACAAGGCTGGGGAATCCTTCCAGACTCTAGTATGTGGAAAGGGAATGTAATCATTTAGAACAATATCCAGGGCTATCTGTTCCTCCTAATATACCTATCCTCAAGTACCAGTACCAGTTTGACGAGACCCTAACCTATTGAGGTGTTTTTCCCTACAGTCTAATCATATTAAGGGATGAAAACGTACAACTCTGACTCATTTTAAACTAATCTTAATCTTAGGATCAGAGTCCACCCTATCCACCTGCACAGCTAGCTCTTCAGGAGAGCCCCAGGAGAATAACAGAGGTTTGCCATGAAAAGAACTACAAGGTGCATACACACTTGAGGGAAAACCTGAGACAGCAGGACAGTCACAAACATAAACATAAGGAGAAACAGAAGGCCCTTAAGAAAACCCACAGCAAACAGCACAGAGTCATGCCTAGCTAAATCACACATCACACAACAAACCTATTCACTTTTTTCTACCTAACTTATAGTTATAAATATAAGGCATATCAATCACTCTAAATACAAATCCTCTAAATACAGCAATTAAGATGCACCTCCAAAGTGTATTAAAAAACCATATTCTCTGGAAATTCTCTAGAAGAAAGGAGAGCTTAAAAATCATCATATTATATGAAAACTTCATTATTTTTAATCTTCTCCTTCATGTATTATGTCTTTTATTGATTTTTCTCTATTTTTGATAACTTTATATACATTTGTCATGGAATATGATCACATCTGTGCCCCTTCTGACTACCTCATATACCTGCCAATACACCTCCTCCCAGTAATTCTTTCTTTTCAAACAATCCACTAAGTCCAGTTGTTGTAGCCTATCCTTACGTGAATGTGAGGGATATCCACATTTTCAGAAAGACATGATTTATTCTTCTATCATCCAATATCCCTTACCAATAGGGCATCAGTAAGAGATGTGGATAGGACATCATTTACCTACTCCTGTGTGGACTAGGGCTCCCTTGACCTTGTGCAAGTCTTGTGGAGGTAGCCACAGTTGCTGTGAATTCAACTCCTTATCGCTTCCCAGCTGTCAGTGTCCACAGGCCTGAGAGCCTCCAAGGCTTATCAAGGAAGCTGCTTCTCTTTGCATTTGACAGTAGTCAATGAAGAGATGACTAACCAGTCAAAGTGTTGAGAACAACTGATGAATGGATAATGGAAGTGTAGTACGTTCATACAGTAGACTATTAGTCACTTAATATGAAAAAATAAATTATGAAATTTTCAGGTAATGTATGAGGCTAGAAAAGTTTTTCCTCTATGAGACAATACATACTCAAAGACAGATACTGTATGTTTTTGCTTATATGTGAATGAATGCTGTTAAGTTTTAAATATGTGTGCTAGAATCTGAATAACCACAGAGATTAAAAACCTAATAAGAAAACAGGGGGAGTGAGAGAATCGCCCAAGGAAAGGAACATAGAGTATTATGGAGACATAAAGGGGCAACTAGAATAGAAGATTTAGTTAGTTAGTTAGTTAGTTAGTTAGTTATTTCTAACATTTCTTTTTTAACTCTTATTTTCTTTTTAATTCATTCATACTACATCTCAGTAGTTATCCCATCCTTTGTATCCTCCCATTCCTCCCTCCCTCCCATTTCCCCCCTACTCCCCTTCCCTATGACTGTGACTGAGGGGGACCTCTTCTCCCTGTATATGCTCATAGAGTATCAAGTCTCTTCTTGGTAGCCTGCTGTCCTTTCTCTGAGTGCCACCAGGCCTCCCCATTAAGGGGATGTGGTCAAATATGGGGCACCAGAGTTCATGTAAAAGTCAGTCCCCACTCTCCACTCAACTGTGGAGAATGTTCTGTCCCTTGGCTAGGTATGGGTAGGGATTTGATGTTTACTGCATGTATAATCTTTGGCTGGCGCCATGGTTTGAGCAGAACCCCTGGGCCTAGATCCACCTGTCATAATGTTCTTCTTGTAGGTTTCTACGACCCTCTGGATCCTATTTCCCCATTCTCCCATGCTTCTCTCACCTAGAGTCCCAATAGGATGCCCTCCCCTCTAACCGACTTTCCAGATAAGTGAAGATTTTCATAGGGCAAGCCCCTTGTGCTAGTGACCAGATATAAGTGAGTATATACCATTTTACTCTTTCTACTTCTGGGTTAACTCACTCATTATGATCATTTCTAGTTCAATCCATTTGCCCACAATTTTCAGAAATTCCTTGTTTTTAATAGTGGAGTAGTATTCCATAGTGTAAATGTACCACAGTTTCTTTATACATTCTTCTACAGAGGGACACTTAGACTGTTTCCATGTTCTGGCTATTGTGAATAAGGCAGCTATGAACATGGGTGAGCATATGTCCGTGTTGTTTGGTGGATCTTCTTCTGGATATATTCCAAGGAGTGGAATAGCTGGGTTTTGAGGAAGCCCTATTCCCATTTTTCTGAGAAAGTGCAAGATAGATTTCCAAAGTGGATTAAAGACCTTAACATAAAACCAGAGACACTAAATCGGTTAGAAGAAAAAGTGGGGAAGAGCCTGGAACACATTGGCACAGGAGACAACTTCCTGAACAGAACACCAACCGCCCAGGCCTGAAGGTCAACAATTAATAAATGGGACCTCATGAGGCTAAGAGGCTTCGTTAAGGCAGGAGACACTGTCAGCTGAACAAAGTGACAGCCTACAGACTGGGAAAAGATCTTCACCAACCCTACATCTGACAAAGCTCTAATATCCAAAATATATAAAGAACTCAAGAAATTAAACACCACCAAACCAAATAACCCAATTGAGAAATGGGGCTTGGAACTAAACAGAGAATTCTCAACAGAAGAATATCAAATGGCTGAGAAACACTTAAAGAAATGCTCAACCTCTTTAGTCATCAGGGAAGTGCAAATCAAAACAACTCTGAGATCTTATCTTATACCCATCAGAATGGCTAAGATCAAAAACTCAAGGGACACCACATGCTGCTGAGGATGTGGAGAAAGAGGAACACTCCTTCATTGCTGGTGGGAATGCAAACTTGTCAAATAGGAGATTTAAATGAAAAGACAGATTAGGAAAAAGAAAATAAAAATGAATCCATATAGAGAGGGACAATAAATACTAAAGTTATATTTTTAAAAGAATCTACGGACACCACCAACTATAAAAACTTCCTAAAGTATATACATATATGAAAGGAATTAAAATGGAATGATCAGATAATAAGGGTGACAATTCTTGAGTGATAGATATGATATACAACCTACTAAAACCTCCTGTGCATGGAATGGGGTACATCTTCCTGATTCATTGGACAAAGGGGTCCCATGGAAACCACCAACATTACAGGTTATTCTCAAGGCTGTTGATTGCTCTCCACAACCTGAAATTAAACCCCTATAACTGAAGAGAACATTTACTTATATCACCAAACACAAGGAAGTTCAACTTATGCCCAATTAGAAGCTTTATCCACATGACAAATATCCATGGTGTTGGAAGGTACTCCTCCAAGGACTAGAAAAGAAAGGCCATCATCAATGTCATCCAGAGACACTTTGACCTACAATAGTTACCTTCATCTGAGATGTCCTGGTGCAACAGTGACACAAACGGTATGGCAATGACCACCAACCTTTTACAATTGGCTTTAAAACTCACCCTATGTGATGGAACTGAGACTACAAAAGTGGCCAAGAACCTGAAATCAGGTAGGTCATTGGGAAAACTTACTATTATTCTGATAAATAAACAATCTTAAGTAATAAAAAGAACTGTTGATGGTATCACCAATCTTTTTGTAAATAGTACTGGAGAGGAATAATAGTAAAAACAGCAAAGTACTGGCAAAGGAACAGAAACTGTATAATAATGGAATATTAACAACAACAATAGTAATAATGATGAATAATGGAATCAAATTGAAGATATGGACATAAGAACATTCACCTATGGACAATGATTTTTTTTCATAGAGGCTAAAAATATACATTGGAAAAAAGACAGTATCTTCAACAAATGGTACTTGTCAAACTAGGTGAGTGCATGTAGAAAAATGTAAATAGATAATACCATAATCCATCACCATGCATAAACCCAACTCCAAATGGATCAAAAACCTCAACATAAAACTAGAGACACTGAACCCAATAGAATAGAAAGTGTTGAATAGTCTTGAATGCATTGGCACAGGATAAAACTTACTGAACAAAACACTAATAGCACAAACACAATGATTAACAACTACCAAATAAGACCTCATAAAACTGAAATGGTTCTGTAAAGCAAAAGACACTGTCAGTAAGCCAAAATGGCAGCCAAAATAATGGATAAAGAATTTTACCAACTACACATTTGATAATTAACATGTAAAATATATAAAGAACTCAAAGCACTAGACATCAAAAAATAAAAACAACCCAATTAAAACTGGCATACAGATCTAAACAGAATTCTCAAAAGATGAATCACAAATGGCTGAGAACCACTCAAGGAAATAATGTTCAACATCCTTAGTTATCAGGGAAATGCAAATCAAAATTCTTTTGAGATTTCATCTTATACCTGTCAAAATAGCTAAGATCCACAAAAATGTTTTTGTTTTTGTTGTCCCACAGTTACAAGCATGGGCTAGCAATGATGGGAAGCCTGCATCTTGCAGGTGGATCGTGTGGGAAGATGTGAAAATAAGGGAACACTCATCCATTGCCGGTAGGAGTGGAAACTTTAGCAATTGTCATGAAAATTATTGTGCTTGTCCCTAGGGAACATGGTAATAGATCTGCCTCAAGATGCAGCTAAATCATTCTTGTGCATGTTACCTAAAGGATGCTTCCACTTGCTATGGAGACACTTGCTAAGGAGACACTTGCTCAAACATGGACATTGCTGCTCTATTCATAATAGACACAAATTGGAAAAGAGCCTAAATGTCCATTAATGTGTGGGTGAGTTATGAATATATAGTATGCTTAAACAATAAAATATTACTCAATCACTAAAGTTGATGAAATCAAGAAAATCACAGGTAAATAATCAGACACACACACACACACACACACACACACACACACACACACCACAAAAGTGAAATAAGCCAGACCTAAAATGACAAATGTGGCATGTGCTTGATAAAATGTTGATATCAGCTATTAATTCAATGATAATCAAGCTATAATCCATAAAACCAGGGAATAGGTATAAAGTACGAGATTTTAGGGGAAGGGATGATATCCTTAGGAAGGGAAAATAGAATAGATAGTTAAGAATGAATGGGTTTGGGGGTGCAAAAATGGGAGACTCAAAGGGGAGAGTGGAAGAGATGGACTAGAGGGAGTACATGAATGAAAAAATAAAACTAAGGGCCACTCAAGAGTTTTTATGGAAACATAAACATAGTACTGTAGAAGCTTCTATAATGATGACCATCCACCTGCAAGATGCACTAATGCAATAGTGGCACAAAGATGGTGTGCCTACTCAACGAATATCTGGTTTGACTTCGGCCAATTTAGTGAAACGGAACCCATGCCCAATGCTACTTAGCTGACCAAGAACTTGAGACCAAATAGGTCAGGGACCTAGGGGCAACATACTGTTGTTCCTTGAAAGTAATTTAGCAGTAAAATGACTCCTTGTGATATTCCTCTATACTCATTGATCAGTTTTTTGCTCAACCACTATCAGAGAACCTTCCTCTTAAACCATATGGGAGCACCTACCAAGATGCAGAGTAGGACAGTGTGGAGTGGGTGACTTTTGAACACTCATCACTAATTGAGATTTCTCTATCAAATCCCACTCCTCATGGCTGAAATAATTCTGTGGAAGAGGGACAGAAAGACTGTTAGAGCCATAGGGATGAAGGATACCATGAAAATGAAGTCTTCTAAGCATGGGAGGAGTCACAGTGACTGTAGCAGCATGCATAGGGCCTGCACAGGTCTGTGCCAGATCACATCTCAGTGCTGAGAGATGTGAACACAAGCCACAACTCTAACTCAAAACTTATGTCTAACTGATAACCACTTTCAAATAAAATAATTTTCTCCCCAGCAGACTCTCAATAGGGATACAAACCACACTTAAGGACAGGCCTCATGCCCAATGACTGAAAACAAACTCAATGACCTCCTTGGAAGTCCTTTGTCTCATAAAGGTTTGTCAGGGCATTTTTTTTTCTTTTCTTTTCTTTTCTTTTCTTTCCTTTCTTTCTTTCTTTCTTTCTTTTTTCATGTAATTTTGTTTCAGTTTATTCATATCTTAAATGGTAGTGGTACAAATATAGGTGAAATGTTTAATTGGAGTAATAACCACAAATAGACGGCCAAAGCTGTTGGTTTAACATTCATCCAACAAATATTTATGCAGAAATTGACATGTATCAGGCAAAAAGGACCTGGCTTTTCAAAAATCTGTTCCAAGCTTCAAAAGTCAAGTTCTAAGAAAATGGATTTGAATAAGTAAGTCCTAGAGCCCTTCTCATTAATTAAAAAGCATATTTGCATTAACTCTAACTTTCTTCCCCTCAATCACAGTCATAGGAGAAGGGAGTAAGGGGAAAATGGGAGGGAGGGAGGAATGGGAGAATACAAGGGATGGGATAGCAATTGAGATGTAATATGGAAAAATTAATAAAATACATTTTTTAAAAGTTTAAGCTTATACATCAGATAATTCTAGAAGAATATTATCTTAGTTTTGTACCTATTTCAAAATGACTTGTTTCAAGTTTGTTTATTTGGAGACACAATTATTTTAACAAATCAGGCATTCAAATAATTCTTTAAGTGTTGTAGGAATGACTAATGGGGCAGTGTTTTCTCACAGCACACTTTATAATGATGACCTTAGTCTTATTTTGAAAGCATAAATCTATGTGATGCTATTTCTTAGGAGCAGTATAAAAGATCAATAAATTATCAATATTTTATTTTTTCTCAAATATTTTCCCAAATAATGATGTACTGTATACAGAATAAAATACATGGCTTTTTGTCCTAGTCTAGATAACTGTAGCTGTGTTTAGCAGCATGTGGGGGAAGAAAATTAGAGTTAATTCATTTTTTCCTTTCACTTACAGCATCCTTTTATACATATTATCGCCTTCATTTTGTGTCTCTATGGGATTCTTACGTGTAAGAACATGTCTGTCTCTATGTCTATATTTGTTTCTTGTGCTTTTTCTTCTGTTTTGTGTGTGTTTGTGTTATTCTGGCTTACTTATTTTTGTTTTATCTTATTTTATTATAATTCTTTATATGTCTTCTTGCTTTTTAAATCAGAGACAACAGGGGAATGGATTCAGATATGTTAGGGACTCCACCCAGCTGCATGATTATGTAGCAGTGACATGACAAAAAACATAAGCAACACTAACCATCCTTTTTTAACTCCTCCTGTGAGAAATGAATACTAATTTAAACAATGAAAAACACAAAATCAAGGGTATTCAACAAATTTTTCCTAATATCTAATTTTAACACTAATAAATGAACGGTTTTTATGAGTATTTTAGTATAAGACTGCCACATTTGCTGTTAAAGTTATATCTAATAATAATAAGTCTCTCGCAAAGAAAATATGGAGAGCACTTATAGGCCTTTCAGAAACCTCTCTTGATATTTTTAGACTGATACTCATGTTGACTTTAACCTCTTCTCCATTTTCATACTGGGAAATTATAACAGATAGATTGCAACACTTCAGAGATAGTTAATTAAAACATCTTTCCAAAAACAAAAAGATGAATAAAAACAAAATGTAAACATATTTTTGATCAAAATAATTGACTCCATATAAAGCTTTCTTTGTTCCTAAAATGAAGGAGAACATGGATTTGTACCCTAGACCTCCAGCTTCATGGTGGGAGAAAATGTTAGTTACACAATACATGAAAAAAAAAAAAAAAACCACTGTAAATCAGAGTAACAGCCAGAAGTATGAAAAATGAGTATCTATCCCAAAGCGTGTTTCCTAAGTATGTATAAATCTTGGAAAAATCAACATTTTACTTTCAAACAGCTATGCTATGAAACCTTTATAAATAGCCAAATTTATCATATGAGGATATGATATAGAAGAGTTTCTGATTCTTTGTATACATGTGAGAATTAAACTCTGTTCCTCATAGTTTTATGATGATTGAGGCATCTTCTGAATCACTCTGATTTTTGTTCAGTTTCTGATTTCTGAACAGACCCTAACCTTAACTAAAAAATCTAAATTTTAGAAATTTACATTTAATAATTTAACATAGTATAACTAGAGTTTAGGTACCTAGACTTTAGTTTATGCCCTACAAAATCCCAAACATGATTGTGATTGTTCATTATGAACTTAGTGCTTGCCTTAGGCTGGTCACAGGATAGAATTATTTGTTTCAAAGAGACCATTGCCTATGTGCTACATTTTCTCTACAATCTTTCCTACCCTCAGTTAGCTCAACTTCTGGCCTCTCTGATTCATAAATACCAAAAGTTAACCACATAGGTAGCCACTGGTCAGTGTGGAAGTTGCTTTCTTGTAGTAAAGCACAGACGATATGGGCTATCCTACGAGAAGGCTTCCAGAACTGTGTTGCTAATGGGGAATGGTAAGACAGAACTCACCGGAGGAAGAGCACCATTAGTCCAACACGTTTCTGCTCTTTTCAGTTTTAGTACAATAAAAAAGGAAAGAAAAGATACATCAAAATACCACTTCCATTTATAATTATATTCACTAAGTTGGCAAGCAATAACCATACAGCCCATATTTTTTCTATATATAGATTTAGACCAGTAAATATAGAGGTATAAAAATTGTGTGGCCCACATTGAAGAGTGATTTTATTGTGTTATTAACTGAAATAATAACCATTTACGTGATAAATACATTAACATATTGAAAAAATATCAAAAATGCATTTTGTTTCAATTTGTACCTGTCACCTCTCATAAAATGTATTACGTTTAACATATAAATAGTCATTCATGGAACTTAGACATTCCTGTTTTTATGGTTGTTTAGTATGGGAAGCATTCAACCATCTAGTCCATTTCAGAATATAAATCTGGAGTTTACAAAGAATATTCCATAAAAACGTAAAAACGCTGGAGTGACATCTCAGGCCTAAGAGCACTTGCTGTTCCTATAGGGCTTCAGGGTTCAGTTCCTACAACTTAGACTGTACCTTAGAACATTCATAACTCTAGTTCCATGAGCTACTGTGTCTCTCCTGACCTATGTGGACTCCAGGTGCAGATGCAGCCCACACACACACACACACACACACACACACACACACACACACACTCATACACATAAAATAAAATCCAAATTTAAAAATACCATGAGTAATGGACAGATTAATCTCATCTAAATTAATGAAATCTTCAATACTTGGTAAATTTAATAGAAAACCAGGGTGATACCACAAGCAAGACCTATATAAGGAGTATTTCATTAAATAACAATGTCTCAAAATTATAAATATATTTGAATTTTAGTATAAAGTTTCCATAGTATTATTTGTTTGTTCATTTTTTGTTTTTATGTTTTTAAGAATTTTGATCAAGGAAGGGAAGAGAAAGGAGGTAGACACAAAAGAAGGTGGGAAATGGGTAAGGGAGAGCAGCAGGATACAAGCGATCCAACTGGGAAAATGAGTCTTAGAGGGATGGAGGAAAGGAATGAGTAAAATATCAATATGGATTTTTGAAAAAAGATACAAGAAATCATATTATTAACTATTTACCAAAACATCATACATATTTTTAATGAACTTTTCTTGTCTGAGCTAAGGGTACTCCCTCCAAGAGTTAAAGACTACCAAACAAAACCCCCAAACCAGACATTATAGGTCACATTTGAGCTGTTGTCCAGGGCTGTCTAAAAGACTACCGGGAACTGTTGGTGTCCATGCAAGAGGAAGAGCAAAACAGCTCTAGAACTCATGGAATGTGGCCCACCGGTTAGCAAACCCACGATGGGTGTGTCTCGGTGAGACATAACCCAGAGAACTACATGAGGACTTCATGCTGTTATGGAGCATAGCTCTGCTTGTTACGTTTGTGGTCCTTATAATCCCCTTAATATATGAATTGTGTGAGTATTATAAAGCGGGCTCCCATCCCCTCACTGGGCAGTATCATTGGCATACTCAATAACAATGCTTGATCTGTTTCAGGCACTGCTGTTGTATTAATCATTCAACCACCATCTCTGAGAACAACCTGCAAACATAGATTGCTAACAATGATCATCATCCATAGAAAGAATTTGGAAAAATAGATTGTTCAACAAGGTTAGGTAAAGATGTTTTTTGCTAGTGGCTCTGACATAGAAAATCTTAGGGATAAATCGATTGTTTAACAAAGTAAGATAAAGATGTTTTTGCTAGTGGCCCTGATGCCCCATTGGCTAAAGTGACTCTTTCCAGCTGGGCTGGTGACAGAGATGACAATTGATTTCCTTATTCAATTTTTCTGCCCTCAGCTTCCTGATATTATTTAATAAAACATATTAATGAGTAGATGAGAACCTTTAGGACTTAAAATAGACATGGTTGATTATTTTTATATAGAAGCATAGATTTGTGATTCCTTTAAGATCTTTATAATAGTACCTCTTACGATAATTAATTCCTCATTTGTAACCCCAAATTGCAGCCTGCTAGTAAAGAAAAGCTGGCTGAGGAATTCCCTTACTTGCTTATACTCTGTTAATATATAACAAGCTGCTTATATACAAATGTATACGGGTTCTCAGAAATAACTTGTTAGTCCTGTTTGTTCCTTACCCATAATGAGTATAACACTTGATCATGTGAAGGTATTGGGGAACATGATTTTTTTACATATATCCATTGTAATCATTTATTTATAGAGAGATAGAATGTAAACACACTGTGAATTTTGTACTGCTTCAAAGATTTCATTGGGGTATATAAACTGTGAGAGGAGGAATAAGGAAAAGAGAATTAAGAGGAAGGAAAAAGGATAAGGATAAGAACACAGGAAAGAATAAGGATAAGGATGAAAATAATAGTAAAAAGAAGAGCAAGCAGCTTGTTAAAACCTACCTACTGCAGTCTGTCTTACTTTGTCATCTAGTGTGTGTGTGTTTGTGTGTGTTTCATTTCTCTCCTTCTTTCTCTCCCTTCTTTTTTAGATGCTTGCCACCATCAATGGAAGCCCCTGCTAGGAGCCATCAGCCCTAGCCCAAGCTTGTCACCATCAGTGGAAGCTATTGCTGGGAGTTATCAGTTCCAGCTTGGAATGTTGCCCTCAGAGAAAGTTTTCAGAGTCACCAGCCAGCTAGCCACAGGATTCACGCCCCACCTCAGTTTTCCCCAGTTGATGTCAAAGCATGACTTTGATATTCTGGCACCCGAACACTAGGACATCAGTATGGAACATACAACCTATTGTTAATGCCTTGGCTTCCCGAAGAGGTGGAATGTAACTCCCTGTTGCTGAAGACAGCATGCAATTCAGAACAGAGCTCAGAGACCCCTGTACTATTATTGATCTGTTTTCCCTAAATGAGAATGTTTTTGGTACCAGAAGGTGTCACACAAGCATCCAAAAAAGTAAGCAACTAACAGCTTTCCCTAGCTATGATACCTGTGAACCATGTCAATGACTAGCTGGACACAGTAACCCTACAGGTACAGCAGTGGCACACGTACCTGGTGATAACCAACTGCTCTTAATTGGACTTAAGACTCACTCAACATAAGGAATACCATGCCTGTTGCTGTAAACCTAGCAAATGTTCAGCACTAATGAAATGATTATTGGAGGAAAACTACAACCATGAATTTACTAAACCAACATAATCCCTAATAACATTTTACAAACATCTGTTCTAATGCTGATAGACACTCTCAGTAAACAAATTTCTCTTTGCAATAGACAAAGACCATTGCATAAAACTACAGCTAACTAATGCAGAATTATAGAGCCCAGTCCCACAAGATATATCTACAGAACACTAGTGCACCTAAGGCTCAGGAAACATTGCAAAAGAGGGTGCTGAAAGATTGTAAGAGCAAGAGAGTTGTAGACTCTGCTGTGAGACCATGTCTCCTAGTATCACAAGGATCTGTTCCAATAAAGTCTCATCAACATGACCACCCAAATGTGAGCTGACCAAGGAGGACACTTGCAAATATGTCACTGGACAGGAAAATACTCATGAAGTTTCAACCCTACACTAAGAATGATAGGTAAGTGAGTTAGGCTGTGAGCAGTAGAGGTAGTCCTCCCAAGGGAAAACACACCAATTGGTTATCCCGTGCCAAATGGTGAATCCTGAAAACATAAATACAAGTTGTGCTATATGGGGTCAGAAACAATTAATTACAAGTATATGTGTATATATGAATACATATAACATGCAATAACATTTGATGAGAAAAGAAGCCATTAATTTGAGAGAGAGTGGACAGGGGTATGTGGGAGGATTTGGAGGGAGGAGATAGAAGCAAGAAATGTAATTAAATTATAATCTCAAATAAACATGACAAAACGTATTTTATATAATTACTGTATTTACACAATTTTTCCTTCCTTCTCCCACCTGTAATTTCTTCCATAATCCTTAATTCATAATCCTTAAATTCATAATCCTTCTTCTGTAATTATTTTTATTGCACACAACACACATACAACACATGAACACACACACAAAGCCCATCTGTGTTGTTTTAATGTACATGTGTTTATGGCTGATCATTTGGGATTGGATAATCTCTAAGAGGCCTGCCTTTTAAGTACTTCCTTTAGGACTAGGATCTTATGAAGTTTACTCTATCAACAATGGCATGTCATCTGGTTTGTCATTATGCATATCTTGTTAAACAACCATGTCACTAAGATTTCATGGGTGCGTGACATTTCCTGTAGTGTGTAGAAGACAGAAGCTAGGAGCAGGCATCCTTTTGCTTTTGGATCTTAAAGTCTTTCTGCTCTTCTCTAATGGTCCCTGAGCTTAGCTCAAATAACCTCCAGTCAAGAGAAATATATAATTAAAATTATATTTTTATTTTACAGATGAGAAAATAAGGGAAAAATTGTGCTATTTGAGACAATTGACATATATGTATCTTCAGAGAGACAGACAGACAGACAGACAGACAGAGACAGAGACAGACAGAGACAGAGACAGAGACAGAGACAGAGAGAAAGAAAGAGAGAGTGCGCTTTATGCTGATATCCATAAAGGAAGTAAAGCTGAAACAATTTTCTCTTAATTTTGTAAAATATTTTAAAATGTATAACTTATACAGTCATTTGTTTAAATATCCTTTAAAGTGGTCCCTTAAAATATGATCAAATATCACATGGTGTCAACACTGAAGCATTCATAGTTAGTTGAGAAGACTCCTAGCTCCCATCACAGGCAGTGGAAAAGGTAAAACAATTTCCTTTAAAACATATCAATATCCAATTCCTAAAGACTTATGCCCCTGTGATTATAGTCAAATCTACAGATAGAATTATGCGAAAGTAAATATCAAATTAAATTGTGGAAGATTAATAAATAATTGTATGTAGAAAATGATTCTTAGTTTAAGGTCTTTAATAGTCAAAATACTTTTTCCTTTTTTTTTTGTTTTTGTTTTTTTGTTTGTTTGTTTGTTTGTTTTTTGAGCCAAGTTTCTCTGTGTAGGTTTGGCTGCCCTAGCCTCACTTTGTAAACCAGGCTAGCCTCAAACTCACAGAGATTTGCCTGCCTTTGCCTCCCTGAATGCTGGGATTACAGACCTGTGCCACCGCTTAAAGCCTTTTATACCATTCAAAGATTAAAACCATACTCACCTTCTTACAGCAATAAAGCAAATTTTCACTCCATCCTGAGAGTCCTGTGCTCTGGCCACATCAAGAACCTCATCCTGGGCTCTGACCTCTAGTGCTGTGCTCACAGTTCCATTTATCACCTTCTGCCAACATCAGCAGCCTCCCAGATGTTTCCGTTTTCAGTGTCTACAGTGCCGAGCAGATATAGATACAACATCAGTTAGTTTTCCTACATCCAAAGCTCTTCCCTCCAGACACACAATTATATTTTACTTTTTAAAAATGTCTATAACTTGGTCTGGAGGCTCATCTTCCAAGAAGCTCTCACCAACCATCACATTGCTATTTTATTTCTTTCATGCATCCACCTGATTTATTTAAATCTTTACTTTGTGTTTCTTGGGATTGAGCCATTGACTCACTCAACGTAGGCAAGTGTTCCTCCACTAATCTTTATCTAAGGCCTTTAAGATTAGTTGCATTTGAAGATGTCTCAGTCTATTGTCCAGACTGACCTTGCACTGACTGTGCAGCCCATCAGGGCTACAACTTGCTGACCTCATGCACAGCCTCTTGAGCTGCATACTTTTGTCACTTTCTGAACTGTGTTTAATAACTGGTAATGTTTTTTTTTAATTTTCTATTTGCCACTCATTTTTTCATTCTGAGGTGATGAGAAATGTATACCACTGTACAACGGATGACAGCCAAACCCATCTGATCATGTGAGAAAACTTAATAAATACAGAATATTTACATAATAACAACGTATTTTCAGAAAAGGATAAATCATAGCAAGATGATCAAAGGTGAAATATGCATTCTAACCAAAGGGATTCTTTTTCAGTCACAAGTTTTGGGAAACTGGGGAGATCAGTGGAAAGCTTCAATACTCCTTGGTGAGAAGCCCCAGGTTTCTAACAAAGACCATGCACAGTGCACAGCATTCACCACTTTCATGCAACAATGATAATGAGCAAGTACAAAATGCCTGCAAGGTCCTGGGTTCCATGGCTTCTAGGCAATACTACTTTGTGCATGTTACTTTACATGCCCAAGGAAAAGCCATATAGGACCTGTTGTTCATTTCTAATATCAGTTTGTATTTGGATAAACTCATAACAAGATTCTACCTACCAACATGGGGAGAGAGAGAGAGAGAGAGAGAGAGAGAGAGAGAGAGAGAGAGAGAGAGAGAGAGAGAAAAGAAGAAGAAGAAGAAGAAGAAGAAGAAGAAGAAGAAGAAGAAGAAGAAGAATGAGGAGGAGGAGGAGGAGGAGGGAGGGAGGAAAAGAGAGAGAGAGGGAGGGAGGGAGGGAGAGTGTGTGTCTATGTACAAATATGTGTATTCATGTTTCTAGTATGAAAGAATAACTACTTCTCGTTTTTCTATTCTGGTGGAAGGGGTAACTTGTCCTCAAAGCTGTTTCCTCTGCCAGTGTACAGGTACAAAATGCCAAAACTTGAGTGTCTTATAAACAACAGAAGCATATCTCTCACTTCTGTGGACTCTAAGATGTACAAAATAAGATCTCAAGCAGATGGGCTCCATGGCAAGAACTTGCCCTCCAGTCCATACACTCTCTCTGTGTCTGCACAATATAAAGACAATGAATCCTCCTGGGCTTCTTGAATAAGGCTACCAATCCCCTTCAAGAGAACCCCAACTTCCCTGATGATTAACGATGCTGAGCATTTCTTTGCATGTTTCCCAGCCATTTGATATTCCTCTGCTGAGAATTCTCTGTTTAGTTCTGAGCCCCATTTCTCAATTGGGTTATTTGGTTTGGTGGTGTTTAACTTCTTGAGTTCTTTATAGACTTTGGATATTGGACCTTTGTCAGATGTAGGGTTGGTGAAGATCTTATCCCAGTCTATAGGCTGTAGCTCTGTTCTGTTGACAGTGTCTCCTGCCTTACAGAAGCTTCTCATGCAAATCAAAACAACTCTGAGATTCCATCTTACACCCATCAGAATGGCTAAGATCAAAAATTCAAGCAACACCACATGCTGGCGAGGATGTGGTGAGAGAGGAACACTCCTTCATTGCTGGTGGGAATGCAAACTAGTACAGCCACTTTGGAAATCTATATGGCACAATATCAGAAAACTGGGAATAGAGCTTCCTCAAGACCCAGCTATTCCACTCCTTGGAATATACCCAGAAGATGCTCCAGCACACAACAGGAAAATTTGTTCAACCATGTTCATAGCAGCCTTATTCATAATAGCCAGATCATAGAAACAGCCTAAATGTCTTTCAGTAGAAGAATGGATAAATAAACTGTGGTACATTTACACTATGTTATACTACTCAGTAATTGAAAACAAGGAATTCCAAAAATTTGTGGACAAATGGATTGAAGTAGAAAAGATCATAATGAATGAGTTAACTCAGTAGAAAGACTCAAATGGTATATACTCACTTATATCTGGACAGTAGCCCAAGGGGCATGTCTCATGAAAGTCTCATTTACCAGGAAAGTGGGATAGAGGGAAGGACATCCTATTAGGTCTCTAGGTGAGAGAAGCATGGCAAAATGGGGAAATAGAAGGATCCAGAGGGTCCTAGAAACCTACAAGAACATTTGATGGGCAGATCTGGGCCAGGAGTTCAGATCAAACCATGGCACCAGCCAAGGACAATATGTGCAGTAAACTTAGAACTCTTACCCAGATCTAGGCAATGGACAGGACATTCTTCACAACTGAGTGGAGAGTGAGGTCTGACTTTCACACAAACTCTGGTGCCCCATATTTGACCACATCCCCTGGATAGGGAGGCCTGATGGCACTCAGAGGAAGGCTAGCAGGCTACCAAGAAGAGACTTGATACCCTATGAGCATATACGGGGGAGGAGGTCCCCCTCAGTCACAGTCATAGGGGAGAGGAGTAGGGAGAAAGCAGGAGGGAGGGAGGAATGGGAGGATACAAGGGATGGGATGACAATTGAGATGTAATATGAATAAATTAATAAACTATATTTTAAAAAAGAAATATGTGAGAAAACAGTTGGGTTGAATCTCAGCTGAGATGATGGATAACCAGACATATCTTCCTATTCAGTTCCATCTGTGATATTTATTTCAGACATCCTCAGGACTTTGAAACCCAGGAACATGGTTAATCACAAGGCACAAGGTTATGATGTCCTGAGTCTCCACACCAATTCTACATATATAGAAAATGAATTTGTACTGGCTTATGTCAGTGAAGCCTCAGAGTTTATTATTTATGACAGCCAACACTACATTCGCTATATAAAGGTGATACAAATGAGGCTGTTTAGCTACCATTGCATAAAAGTTTATATATATATATATGCATAATTTTAAAATGCACATTTTATTTAATGTTTACCATTTAAGCTATTTCAGTAATCTAATGCTATTCACCTGACAACTGACATTTAAAAAATCAGGTATCTATTTTTATACAATAGATTTGTTTATATGGGCACAGATCAAGTAAGATTGTTTTGATATGATTTATTTTATTTATTTGGTAGCATAATGTTGAATGATTGCTTATTTAAGTGCTATATATGCTGCATTCAAGACCATTTACAGTTCAAATTGGAAAAGCAATATATAGTTTATGGAAATTCCATACTTAGTGTGCAGTTTACAAATAAGATATAAAAAAATGAATTTTTAACTTTTTCAGAACATACTTCACTTTGGAGTCTTTCTTTGCCCAATTATGAATCTTTACTCCATATGAAATCAATTTAGAATGCATTCATAACCTATACATATTTCTCTTCATATCCAAGCATAATATTATATAATCTCACAAATTAGATACAATTCTGGTTGATTTGTCCGGGGTTGCTTTCTACATATTTATTATTATGGCTAACATCTAATAAATTTATATTGCTATTTTAATTGGATAAAATTTAATATTCTCAGTTTTGTGTAAGTAAAGACAGATCTTGCAATTATAAACTTGCAATTTATTGTAAATAAACACCAAAATCATATTCTGGTAACATTTTTTTATAGTAAATCATTTTGTATACTATAGTACCCAGACACAAACCTTTTAAAAGTGAAAAAATGTTATAAATTATCTATCATTAAAAAACCTTTTTGTGCTTAAATGATTTTTCTAAATTTTTCTATCAGAACATGCAATCTTAGTAATATAAAGTGCCTTGGATGTTTCTATAACAATTTTATTTCTCTAAATTTAGTATAATTATTTCATGCATATAATTTACTTCGATAAAACGACTTGTTCAATATTCTGTCACAAGAAATATAAATGTATAAGTCATAAAAGTTTTAAGTAGCCCCCAGTCTCTTAATAGAATAAAAAGATAAGCCTTTAATAGCCATTCCTTGTATTACTTTTAAAAATGTGTTCATATTCTTTTCATTTTATTCACATCAGCTCCTCCCCTTTCCCAAAGGCATTAAGTAATGAGATTCTGTTAAAACTAGTAACAAAATTATTTCTGCTAAAGAAAAGCAATCATAATTTTGCACATGAATTGTAGTCTCAGAAATTGCCTATCAGATAAAATTGTAACCCTGATATATCTAGGCAGCCCCAAATGTTGTTCCAGTCATGTCAAACACTATGACCAGCTTTACTGGGGGTCATTTTACTTTGGATCACAAGACCTGCTAAAGTAACCTGCATCACCTGGAACATTCTCTTTCCTATAAGCGCATGTGTGACAGTGCATGTGGCTGGTGGTTGGTGGATATTTCTATCATATTTATTGAAATTCTTTTATAAACAGATATCAAAAATGCAAGTACACTAGGGCTGGTACTATCTTACTAAGTCACAAACTTGCATTGGCATTAAAAGAACAATAGGATGTTTAAATGAGATTGGAGACTAAATGGTAGCTATAGAGCTTTGTATGTCAGTTTTAACTGGGGTAAGGTGCTGGGAGACAGGAAGTCCCAGAAACTATTGTTCTATTTCTTCACTTTAAAAAAACGGCTAGCTCTACCCTGAAGGTGGATGAGGTGAACGAGGTACTCTTCTTTCTCACAGAAAAAGACAGAGAAATGTTTGTTAGCTGTTGCCTTCTCATCTGTGAAATACTCAGAAACAGATCAAAGCAAATCTCGCTTTCCAAATTGAGTCTGATGTTAATTTGCTATAGGGATCAGACTTTTTAAGTAATGGATATAATGCTGTTATTTTGGTTGTAGTATAGAGCAAGATTTCAGAGAAAAAATAATTATTGAACACCTACATAAGTGTTATCATCAGAAACTAAATACATAATTATCTTGGTGGCCTGCTTTTACTAGCACTCTCCCCCCTCCCTTTCAACTACCCTAGTTAGTACTAGCCATAAGAAATCCTGGGCCAGCGTTTATATTTGTTACTTTATCCATATTTCTGATAAAATTGGAGAGTTTTCACCAGTAGGCCATCTTCAAAATACATGCAAATATGTGACTGCCTTCCTCTTTGATGGTATTGGTCTTCTAATCAGCTGTTTTGCATTGCATTGTATTTTTGTAGAAGGCCAAGTGAATAAACGTAACAGACTTTGGCATTTCTTGAATTGTAAGAGCTGAATGATGACGTTACACAAGACACATTGGAAGACGTTTTCCCCCGATTCAACAACAAAGTGTGTTACTCTGTTTCGAATGTGGTTTGTGATTCCCAGGGTCTACTTGGTCTCAACATGGTCCTTGTAGAAGTGTGAATCTTCTAGAAGTGGGAATAACTGGGCTATTGTCCAGCCATTGCAGGTATGAAATCTGTGTTCCTCAGTCTTTTAGTAATTCACATTCAGTTCTCCAGTAGTTTCCATAAGAAAGTCAGAAAGGAAGTCTGCTCGGCTTACATTCATTCTCCCTGCTTCTCTTTGAGATGTAGCCAATCACCTGCTAATTGTTGCTGGTCATGGTGTGATTCAAACATGAACTAAGTCAGGCAGAACCTCAGCCACACAAATGCAAAACATACGCACAGTTATCTTTTTAAAATTATAAAGCCATGTGACTCAGCTAATTTCATTGAACGTCTGCAAACCTGGCTCACACATTGATAGGAAATTTCTGAGTGACACCAGTACACAGTTCACAATAGTGCATTGTTTGCTAGGTCCTAATCTTGGCTTTGCGATCCAAATAAAAGAAAACGACATAGAGAAGGATACTAATGAACTATCAAAGGCAATTAGGGTTTGTTGATAGATTTGCCTAACAACTTTTTATTTATTAATCATCTTGCTGTCATAATGTTACATAAAATTCTGTGTAAAAATGAACCCAATTATCATCACACCATACGCCATACAACAACAAATTATGCTTTTCTTTAGCTGTATAATAATGAATCAAGATGAAGGTCAAAGTGCTATATAATGTGTCAAAAATATTGCATGAACAATGTGGCCAAGGCACTTGCTTTGTGAAGTAAAGACTATTTTCACAAAGAAGTAACACTTGAATGGCTATAAGAAAATACTCCCTGAAGTAAAGTTCTAATGTCAGCAGGCAGAAAAAGCCTCCAAGCAGGTGACAATGTCCTTCATAGAAATGTCACATTCAAAAGTACATATTAAAAGCAATTGCTCAGCACTTTTTTTTCTCTTGGATACAATCTAGTTAAATGTCTAGTGCTTTTGTAATTTCTCCATCAACTAGTATACTTCTTTTCTTCTTTCTTTAGAAAACAGGTCTATTTTTAATCTATAGTATTTATCTATATATCCATCAACATTCTTTTACAATCTTGCCAAACATAGATATTACATTACTATAGCTATAAAAGGAATATATTATTTGTCAAATTTTGGTCAGGTAGATTTTCTCCTATTTGGTAGAGTGTCTCCCAGATTCAGTGTTGCTGTCTCTTTATGACAAAGGCTTTTTCTTCAGGACTAGGTTGTTGTGTGTATGCTGAAATTTATCAATATGCCCTCATCAGCTTAGCTTATGCGTGGTTCTCTCTGTAATTGGGTCTCTTCCTTTTTTCTACCTTCCAAATCCTTATTTGCAGGTATTTTTCTTATAGTACAAGCTACTCTGCCTCCTATTGAAGCTATTTTAATGAGACACCCATCTGCCTTATGTTAGTGGAAAGGAGTTCCTGGGGTTAAGTATATTGTTTCAGGTGCATCTTTGTTTGATTTAGTGCAACTAACTTTTCCACAATCTTAATACCTGAATTTCATACATCTTTGTGATGGCTAACTCCATGTACTAATACTCCATGTACTATTGCCTTGTATTACTAACTCTACCACTTCAATTTCACTGGTTTTTAGAATGCTTTGTTATTGAATGATATCTTCTATCTATTACATAAGGTTTTATAGATTTCAAAATAAAACTTCTCATGTCTACATTTCAAGAATCAATACCTACCATTGCCATAAATTTTTAAAACCACATTTTTCATTTCATTGTTGCCATTCTAGATAAGGAATCATATGTAATAAACAAATTCATATAGCTTTGGGAATCTTATTGCTTCTCATATTTTTCTAAGTTTGTTATGACTTTTTTTATTTACATACACTTTTGGGTATGACTTTTTAAGTGTAACATAATATATGCTATATGTTGTAAATGTTGTTTTTATTTCCTCAGAAAAGGGGATGAGATGAGAGAAGTATCCAAACTTTACAAATACATGGCTTGGGCTGAGCCCAGAATGTTTATATCTCTGTTCTATATTTCCCTAGGACTAGGCTTAATGTTATGTAAGCACCTACCTTGAAGGCTTCAGCTTCCAGCCTCTATCTGCTAATCTAGGCCTAGAATGTGCTTAGTCTCCAAGATTTATTCCTGAGTAAGATCACCCTTTCTAGTTCTTTCTATTCTCTGGCTGGCTACCTGGTGAAACCCCTCTCTAAGCTACTTGATTCAATCAGGCTTCTCTCAGTTTCTGACTGAATTGCTTTGCATGAAAAAACTGCCTCTGAATTCCATAAACTGAACTGCACTGACTGCATGAACTGAACAGATCTGCACAGACTCATCTGCATTCAATTGAACTGCATCAAACTCAACTCTGCCCTTCTCCCTGAACTGCTCTTAAGGAGCCTTTCTTTCCTGTCTGTTCTCCTGAGAGTTGGGTGTATTGTATTTCATTTCATTCCGTTAAATCTTTCTCTGATTTTTCACTTTGTATGCCCCTCTACCAGACATTACTTTAAAACATGCCTGCTTCCTTCTATACACTAATCTTACTTATATTGTTTGACACTAAAGGTGTGTACTAACAGTATATCTGTATTCCAGCCAGATCATACAGTAATCAAAGTTGTGTCAGCATTCTAGCAGGATCATATAGACCTAGAAGATCTTTAGATGTGATTCCTTGCCAGAGCAGCCATGTTGCTGGATTAAAGTTTTTTCTATAATATGTACTCATAAAATTTGAATAAGGAAAATATGATTTATAAGTATTCTTCCCATAATATTATTTATTATGATTTTTCTGTCCTCTAGATAGCTAATTCACATGGAGTAAAAATTTGAGTAACCTTTGTTTCTGGAAAATAGCTTATAAATTCTAAGCATTTCCCAAGTCAAAGAAGTATATTTATTATTCATGAAGGATCCTGACAGTTCCTATTAAGGAGATGATTCACGACAAATATTGGCCTTGGCAGAAGGACCAATTTGCAATTAGGATGTTGAGATGCTGAGACACGTTATCCTACTCTGACCTTTAGGAGCCAGGGATAAAGTTCAACCCAATAGCTGATTATTCCATTATTATGCCTATGTAACGAAGCCTGACAAAACTCATGGACATCGGAATCCATCTGAGCTTCCATGTTTTGTAATGGAATGCTGTTTTAAAGAAAATCTCAAGTGTTTAATTTTACCAATAAAGAGTCAGATCCCAGAAGCTGGAGTGAAAGCCTGCAGCTCAAAGAGTCAGAGAAAGCACCAGCTGACCTTGCTCCTTAGGCAATGTTCCAAAAAGCATCTCATCTTCTCTACAATCTTCTCCAAAAGAAAAACAAAACAAAACAAAAAAACAACCAAACAAACAAATAAACACAAACACAAAACAAAAAACCAAACAACCAAAGAAACAAAAACAAAAGCAAAACCTCAAATTGTGTCTTCCTCCCTTCTAGTTCCTTTGTATCTCCCTATACATCCTCCTGACTTCTTGACACTCTCTATAGTTTTTCCTATGGTTACTTCCTGTCAACTAGTTTCTTTTTTACCTCTTGACCTAATATTAACATTATTTAAATCTGCTTTTAATACTCAAGCAGAAAGCACTTGGGTTAAGTATATGTGCTAGATTTAAGCCACACCACAACTAGAAACTGGTTTTTTCAGTAAACAACAAAATATTTGGGTTTACAGTGTGATTAAATATCCTGCAACAATGAAGGCTTTCTGTTACCTGTAGTAGTTATTTTCCTTGCTGTGATAAAATAGCATGATAAAGACATAAAGGAAAATGTTTAATTTGCTCTATCAGTTTCAGAGGGTTAGGGCTCATGATGGTGGAACAAAGGTATTGAAACAGGACCAGTTGAGAGAGCTCACATCTTGACCCACAAGTAGGATACAGAGAGAAAGAAACTCTGGAAATGACATGTGGTTTTGACACCTCATAGGCCACCCCACACCTCCTTCAACAAATCACACCTCCTAATCCTTCTCAAAAAGTTCCACCAACTGAAAACCAAATGTTTAAACATATGAGCCTATCTATCAGGACTATTCTCATTCAAAGAACAAGGTATTATAAGCAGCACAAAGCAAAATGAGTGTGGTGATCAGACCTGGGTAGAACAGGAGTGAGAGGAAAGAGGGCCTGCAGAAAAGAGAGACAGTGAGAAACTATGGGTGGGGGCATTTCTGTGACAATTTGAAGATATAAATTAGATTAGGCCTCTGGGAGGATATGAGGGGGACTCTGGATGAGACTCCTAGTAGCAGGGGCCATGGAGATTCGAAGAGGACACCCTCTGACTAGAGAAGACTCATAGTGGAGTTAGGAGAACACCACCCCATCCAATAAAAACTTTGGCCCCCAAATTACCCTTCCTACAAGATAGGCAAAGAAAAAATAGAGCAGATAGAGCAGAGATTGAGGGACTATCCAAACAATGTTTGGCCAAACACAAGACCTGCCCCATGAAAGAGAGCCAACCCCTGACCCTATTAATGACACTCTGCTATGCCTCCAGACAGAAGCTTAGCAGGGTTGTCCTCTGAGAGGCTCCACCAAGAAATGGTTCATAACAGATGCTGAGACTCAAAGCCAAATATTGGGCAATGTGCAGGAAGTCTTGTAGAAAAGAAAATGGAGGAGAAAAGAACCTGAAGGTGACAGAATTTCAAAAGATCAACAGAACCAACTCACCAGGGCCCAGAGGGGCTTGTGGAAACTAACGCACCAACCAAGAACCATGCATGGACTTGACCTACAGCCCCTACACAGATGTAGCTGATGGGCACCTTAGGCTTCATGTGGGACATCTAGTAAAGGGAGCAGGGGTTGTCTCTGGCATGGACCATGTGGTCTGCTTATTGATTACTTCCTTTTGATGGGACTGCCTTGCCAGTCCACAAGGGAAAAGGACATTCTCAGTCCTTTTGATGAGCTGAGGTATGTGGGTAAGTGGGCTCCCTCTTCTGATAAATATGGTGGGTGGGGGAAAAGGAGATAGTGTGGGACTGGGAGAAGAAGAGGGATGGGGCTATGACCAGGATGTAAATTGAATTGATTAAATTAATGAATTAAAGAAATGAAGTAAAAGAAAAAAGAATCATACTAGTCATCTGTGTGGAAAGACAGATGTGACCTTGCTCTACAGGAAAAGGACTTGTGACCTTCATGTGTGGAGTACTACCAGATTTTATTCATTCTGCTTTTAGCTGCTTTTGAGTTGTTCCCATTGGTTCCAATGAAACTTAAATAAAATGTAGTGCTTTCTATAGTCTGTGACTTTCTCCACTAAATTATGAAGAATTAATATGTGTCTATGTGTTTATCTCTCCCTGTGTAAGGTTGTCCTCCTCTTCATAAGGATTCTGCTCATTGTTTTTCTTGTGTAGAATTACAATAAATTATATATAAATTCTTAAAAGTGGGTATATTGAAATTTGTCCATGGAAAGACTTTCGTACTTAACACTGGTGAAACTTAATGAATGTATATGTACACACACACACACACACACACACACACACACACACACACAATTATATATATATGCTCTTCTGTGGTAAGAATATATTTTCCTTAAGAATTCTGACTATGGCATTGTCATTATTGTTTTTGAAATTTTAATAGTGAAGTATCCTTACCACATATATAGCTCAGATTATTTTTGAGATAAATATTTTATAATGCCACAATTTTTCTTAAACCTGTGTTACTGACCAATATACCATATGAACATAGATCTGAACTCTATCAAAAAAGAAACATAAATTCCAACCCAGCCACAAACCATCTGCAATGGTGTACTACCTGCAAGATACACCAGGGAAACATGGCACAAAGTTTGCAGGAGTAGCCAAGCAATCATTTGTTTGACTTAAGGACCACTCTGTGAATAGAACCCATACCCAGCACTGCTTGGATGACCAAGAACCTAAAACTAGATAGGCCAGAGAGCTAAGGTAAAAATCAAATATTTTTCAGAAAATAAGAATATACATGTAGTGATAAAGTGACTTTTAATTATATTCTGCTATACTCATAGGCCAGTTGCTTGTTCTGCCATCATCAGAGAAGCTTCCTAAGGCAGCAAATGGGAAAAAATATAGAGACAAATAGCTAGTCATTAAACAAAAGGTGTGAGATCTTGCAAGACTCAGCACTAAATGGGATCTCTTCACCCAAACCCTCTCCTCAAAGTTCAGAGAACCCATGAGAGGAGGCAGAAAGATTGGGAGAACCATAGGCGATGGGGGACACCAGCAGAACCAAGGCCTCCTAAATCAATAGGACCGAAACTCAGATGAGATGAGAGAGAATAAAGCATCAAGCACAGGGCCTGCAGAGGCCTGACCCAGGTCTTCTTTCCAGTGTCTTTATGCAACTCCTGAGTGTGCGAATACGTAGATCTCTGATTCCTGTGCCTTTGAGCTCTTTTTCTGTGATGCTGCTTTGTCTTTGTCTAACTTTGATGTGACTGTTTGTGTTTTTACTTATTATATTTTGTTATGTTAAAAATGAATGAATAATAAATGAATGAATATCCAGCAGCTAGATTAAAGGTTAACAAGTGTACTGTCACTTATAACTGCTGGGAGAGTGAAAGGGAAAATCCATTTTCTCCAACAAAATGGCAGTGGGTATATCAATGACTCCAGGACAGACCTCAGGTATAGGAATATTTGGCCAAAATATAATAAATGCCACAATTTTTATGTGCACTTATTTAGTTACAGTAAGTATGTTTTTTTCTTTTTTCTTTCATTCTTTCTTCTCTTTCTTCTTTTAGGTGGTGTTTTATTTTGTATTCTTGGTTCAGGGAATTTTGTTGTTGTATTGAATATGTTTGTATTTTGCAGAAGAATTTAGTGCTTGGTTGGTAGGGAGGGGAAGAGGATCTATAAGGACATGAAGAAGGGGAATAAATGATAAAATACACTCAAATTTTAAAATTATTTAAGGAATAAAAATACCTAAAGAATAATAAAATTAAAAATATTTTTCCAATTTGTCCATATCAAAAGGAATACTGGTCATTTGGTATTGGATGAGTAATTGCTGTGCTCTTCCTAGGAGAAAACTGTTTCTCCTGAATGCTCTAGTTAACTGTAGTTCTTTGTCCAAGACTGCAGCCTCCCCAGCTTTCCCACTTCCACATTAGCATGTCTGTTGGCATCATCCTTTTTCAGGTCATGTTTAGAAAGTCATGTTGGTGAGACTGTATGAGTGTGCCTCTGACATTTCTAGGAGATACCGCCTCAGTCTCACAGCAAACTCCCTGATCCTCTGCCTCTTACAATTTTTTCCCCTCCTGCTCTGCAACAATGCCTGAGCCTTAAATGTGGGAGTGTTTTGCTGATGTAGCCATCAGGACTGGGCTCTACTGCTGCATTTCGATTGGCTGTGGTTTTCTGTTAAAGTTTGTTGAAAAGGAAGTTTCCTTGATAAGGGGTAAAAAGTATAATAACCTATGGAGTAGTCATGTAATTAAATTAATATCAAGATAAATATAATAAAACTTTAAAATGTATTAAAACATCATAAATAACCATATAGGACTATACACTCCATAGACATAACACTAAACAGTTTTAAATAATTTTACTCAAATAAAAAAGAAAACTAAAAATGAAGGTAAATTAATATATAAACTATGATATTCAACTTATTAATTGCATAAATTTTATATAAGAGTTCAGCACAGTATTTTTGTACCATTTAAAAGGATGTCAGATGCAAGTATGAGTAAAGAAAGAATAGATGAATGCAAAAGTCTTCATGTAAGCATGTACAATAAATACATCTTTGGTAAGAAAAACAAAAGAAATATCAGCTGATCATGGAGGCTTGCATTTGTCATCCCAGCCCTTGAAATTAAGATGAAATTCCACAAATTCAGAGTTACCTCAGGGTACACAGGAAGCACTACAGGATAACTAGTGAGACAGTCTCTCAAAAAGTTTTAATAAAGGAAAGAAACCAGAGTCATTAGTATTAAAGAAATTCAAACATCATTCAATGGGAGATAAATTAAAATTTTATCATTGTTATAAAGAAGGACACCAGGATAAAGAATTATGTATATTGGTGACAGGTGGTGGATATTTGTTTGTTCTCAGGGGACTTATGGTTAACCAATAAGAGAGAAAATTTAAAAACAATCAATGTGATGTTAAAATTAAATAATTGTTTTTAGGGAACTAAAAATGTATGTGTCGGAACACAGAAATATATGTATTAAGTACACATTAACAGGTGAATATGCGTTTGCTTTCTGTCAGTTGACAGTTGAGCGCCAGCATACTCAGTGGCCATTGCAGATAATATTTATAAACATGGTTCCCCCACAATAAAAACAGGAACTTCTAACACAACTGATCCTTGAATATACAAGATGACTCATAGCATCATAGAATGACACAAGAAAGGATGTGCTGGGGGAAAAAAGAGAAAAGGATTGCATGCAATAACAGGTACACATCAGAGGGGAACAGGAAGTAACTAAAAGTGCCAAGTAGTTGGCCTTAAAACACCTGAAGAGAAAATAAAGAATGATTTTATTATGTTACACTTATCACACCATATTATTATGCATTACCCTAGAATATGAACAAATATAAAATAAATTTTTTGTTCATACTGATCTTGAAGTGTTGGTCTTTTCTGTTACTGTGGATAATCAGGAATAATATCAAGCAGCTGTACAGCTCCAGATCCTGCTTGTGCCTCCCTGACCAGTAATTCATAGGAAGGGAATCCTTGGCTAACACTGAGATTTTCATTTAATAATCCATGTCTTCTGAGAGTAATGGTCCTCACTCATGCAGAGTACTTTGTTCAAATTCCTTAGAAATCAATGGGATTTCATAGCTTTTCTTTGTGCATCATTAGTTAGGGTTAACCCATCTCCATACACACACCCCCACCTTCTGTCCCCAACCCCCCTTTAACATTTAGCTTTCAATATCCATTCCCCTCTCATAGCTAGAGAAGCCATGGGGCCTAATCGAGAAAACACTGATATATATATATATTTTTTTTTTCCTAAATGGTAACTTTGTAAAATGCCTTCAAATAATTGTTTTACATCGATAAACGTGTCCCATTTTCAATCTTGGTCACTAAAGCATTTTATTGCAGTGGGTGGTGGCTAATACAAAGACTTATATGTCTCAAAGTGATTAGAATAAACAAGTGTGAGTGCTCAACTATACCATGCCCCAGAATGCTTGGGGAATACTGTGGAAGAGGGCAGCACTCAGAGGAAAGATAGCAGGCTACCAAGAAGAGACTTGATACCCTATGAGCATATACAGGGGGAGGAGGTCCCCCTCAGTCACAGTCATAGGGGAGGGTAGTAAGGGGAAAATGGGAGGGAGGGAAGAATTGGAGGATACAAGGGATGGGATAACAATTGAGTGTAACATGAATAAATTAATAAAATATATTTTTTAAAGAGCTGAAGGATGGGGTGATGCACTGTGAAATATTGTCCTCTGGAGGCAACATGCCCATTTCACAAATAAACTCAGAGCCCTGTGATTTCCCAACCTTAACAAAGCAGTTTTTAAAACTCCCCAATAAAGCAGGAGAGCCTCCCAATCTCCCTTCTCTAGCTAGGGAGCTGTTGACAGTTGCTGGCTGCAGAGGGTAGGAATCACTTCCCTTTGGCTGAGTGGCCACTGGTAGGCTGCCTATGACCCAGTGCACAGCCACACACCCATGAAGTTGAGAGAGATTTGTGTTGAGGGGGTCCAATACAGATTGGCAAAAGGAACTGGAAATGCATTTAGCCAAAATGTGTTCTTTACATTTATGAAATTTTCAAAGACTAGTATTTATAATGTTTAGAAAGTGTAATTACACTGGTTAAAAAAAAATTAGCTTTACTAAAATCTTTACCAATATGCTGGCTTGTCTTATCAAGACAGAACAAACACAAAAATAAAAATGATAAACTAAAAAGCAGTCTATTACATTTCAGTTGTGTCAATTTATAAATAGGCAGATTACAAATAGTGGCCACATTGCCTTATATAAGCAACATACTTGACAAGAAAAAAATTAATATTTCTAGTCAACTAATTATTCATTTATATTAGCTTAAAGTAATACATGTAACTCTTGGAACTTCATTGTGTGTTTATGAGGAACAAATGCCACACTGCTTTCATTATTTATTTATTTGCTGAGATATTGAACTCACACATCTACAGTGTGGTCCATGTCGCATTAATGAATACAGTATCCTAGTCAGTCTTTGAGAATTTTCTCTCATTTGTTTTTTTTTTTTTTCTCATAATTTTGTAGAGATGGAGAAAAATCAACAAGCTAAGAAGAAAAGCCCTTGAGGCACTGCAGTCTGTATTGTGCAAGGAGAGTGCTGGGGACTGGTGAGAGCAGTGCTCTTCTCATTGATTGTTTGAAAATAAGCAGGGCAGATTCTCAGGGTCCAATTTTCTCTTTCTTTCAAGTCCTTCAATCTTGTGTCAATGCCTTGAAAGCTTTGAGTTCATACCAATTGTTCTCCAAGTCATTCTTTTCAAGCTGAGTGGTGTTAGGTGTAAGAGGCCTTTTCTAAAAGCAAATGTCGACTGTGATTCACTTTGCTTTTCTTCTCCCTTTAAAAGGGACAAGAAGTAAGTTATAGTATACTTATTGTTAAGAAATAGAAAGAATGAAAGTGAGAAACTAAAGTTAAACAAATCTAAAAATCAATAAATTTTTAAAAAGAGAAATATGCGAGTGTACTAACATTTCCTGCAATCTCACGCATCCAAAACACAGTGCTGGAATACCACTTGATACACGGATCATTTGGGACCAGGACATATTCAAAAGTATAACCAACAGATGAAGTTGTTTTGAAGCAGAAGAAAGTAAGCTGAAATAATTTAAAGTTATTTCCCGTTTAACAAAGATTAAACCAGCTTAGCCTTGCACCCATCACAAATAAACTGTAAAGTGTGATATGCAGGCTTTACATAGTTAAATGCATTAACGGGACACTGAATGGTTGATTTTCTGTCTGCTTTTGTCCCTATCCACTATTATGACAACACATTGTAAACTACTAAATGTCTTATCTTTTCATTGCTGAAGAACTGGAAACTTCCTTGAATGCCCAAGCATTCTTAATGAGAGCAACCAACACATTTAAACTGTGCACACTATACTATATAAACAACTAAAGAGATAAAAATAACGTATTTGATCTAGCTTGAGGGAGACAGACACAAATTGATATGTTCTTTCATTAGGCAATTCCCATATCTGCTGTTATGCCATTTCACATTTCTGGGGAATTCTTCTGACAAGAAAAATTGAATTATTGGGGCTGAAGTGATGGTTCATCAGTTAAGAGCACTTGCTGTTCTTCCAGGCCACCCAAGTCCTGATTCACCAGCCATACTGGGCAGCAAATAACTAACTCCAGTTCCATGGGATCCATAACCCTCTTCTGACATCTAAAGGCAGCTATACACATGTTCCAGACATGAACACATGCAGAAACATAGGCACTAACGCTTTTAAATGATAGCTTCTGTTTTTGCAACCTTGTTATGGGCACACAATGCGCCACATAAATTTTTGGGCAAAGAGAGACCTCAAAAATAACACATACCCAAATGTGCCATGCACAGGGGGTTTCCATATAAGCAAATGAAAATAGCTGAGGATGCAGCTTGGTATTGCACTTATTTAGTGTGTAGGAGATCTGATCTCCAATACTAGAAAAATGAAACCATTTTTGTTTGTTTATATGGACTTGAACATTTCTTATTGCTAGGTATGTTTTAAACACATCCTTCTGTATTTACATACACAAATACCATCTATATTACATTTGTCTATAATAATTAACATGGTACTGTGGAATGGCTATAGTATAGGAGCAATAGGTTGTACCATGTACCTAGGTGTGTAGCAGGCTACAATGTCTAGGTTTGTGTCAGTATGCTCTATCATGTTAAATAAGGAGGGAATGCACATTTCTCATACAAGCACCACTCTGACATGTTAGAGATTCTCTCTTTTGTTTTATTCCTTCTTATCAGGTAACAAATTGTTTAGGAAATCAGACTGTCTGCAGAGCCTTGGCTAGACTGTGGTATGCAGTCCATCACCCACACCATTAGCTTTGATTTTGTTTGTTTTCTGAAACCATGCATGGTGCCTGTTTAGTATGAAGTAGATAATTTCTTCACTCACATAACAGAAGTTGCTGAAGAGTGCACTGGTTCTCTTTTGTTTTTCTTATCACTCCTATCAACAGTCTGAATTCTTTGTCACTAGAACGATAAAGGAAGTGAGTTTCACACATAGAAAGAACACATTAGCTGCTGTGATAGACCAGTAATACCTTGTGGCTTGTAAACCAGAATGAAGTTGCTCTTTTAGCTTTTAGATTCAATGAAATCATCAATATAAATGTGAGAAAGGAATAAATGTGAAGGACAGAAAAAGATTAATGTGTTTAAAGGAAATTCATGAGATATGAGCATTAGAAACATGTTCAATTCATCAGAGCTCCCCATAAACATTGACTAATTAGAGTCCTGTCTCTACCCGATCATTACACATCTGAAGGCACTTTAAGGAAACAAGCACGGCAAAATGACATTACTTGTTAGTAGGCTCTGTGCACGTAGTCTCCACTTATTTAGGACTAAATTGATGTCTTTCCATGTTCAGACAATGATTTTCAGTATCTTGGTTTCACTTCACTAGTTTCTGTTTTGTTGCTATTTTTAGTCAAATAACTTCATATTGTTTCATAGATAAAGGAAAGTTGACTGAATGAGAAAAGTAGCCTCCAAACAATCATTTCCTTCTCATTCATTATTGCCAATATAGCCTCTTTGTTTTACCAATGGCCAAAATTAATCACATTCTATATATAAGTATAGCATTTTTATGAGATAAAATTGTGAACTACTTTTTCCAATGCACTTCTAACCAATGCACAGCCACTGAAATGAGGAAACTGTTAACACTATAATTCTCCTTAATGGGAGAATTGGTACTACTATGAGTTCCACAGTAAACAATTGTACTCAGGTAACTTAATCTTGTTCTCACCATTCTTAGAATTATGTCTAACTTTGTAAATTATTTAAATTAAATTTGTTTTTATTATAAGGTAGAAACAAATTTCATACATGTTATTTTAATAATCTTAATCTAGCTGATTCCAATAGAAGCATCCAGGAACTTATATATCCTCAGTGGGGATGTGTAACCGCCATCTTAAACTGACGACACTGTATTCAGAGTACTCAGGCCTGTGTAATAATTCACACATACCCCTCCTGTGATGGCTAAGGAGACTTGATATGGTACCAGGCACCTCTTAAATACTCTTGACCTTTGTTCTGGAATGCCTGTGAGATCTTAGTGGCCTGTAGATATGATAAAAAGAGGATAGTGGTGTTCCTCATGCAATTTAAGCATTTGTGTTCTGCCTTTCTAGACCTGATTATGGCTGGCGACTGGGATGAAGTAGACATTTTATGGCTGTACAAAGAGAAAAAGAAACAACTGAGGGAAGCAAAACAAACGTCTTGACCAACTGCAGAATGCATAGCTAATTGTAATGTCCACCATCGATGTCCACCTTTATAAGCCCTTCTTTTAGTTACCTTCTATACTGGCGTGAAATTTGACTCTATGATGGTTGTTCTTATGCTAACAGTAAGACTAAATTTGAATTGAATCTAAGTCATTGATTATCTCCCATGGATTGAAACACCACAATGCCTGACTTTTCATTCTTTTTTTTTTCTCTTTCTTTTTTTAAAAAAGAAAATTCAAGTACTCTATAAAAATAACTGCTTAAAAATCGTGCTTGAATCTTTCTAACCTGAGATGGGTTTTTGATCATTATCTTTTCCCTAAAACACCTTGATCACAAGGAATCAAAGCTCCTACTTAACTCCCACACCTATCTCTATTCTCTCTTAAGATTTTGTTTATTTAATAGCTTCTTCCTGAATGTATTCTATATAAAAAGATTGCATGCCATCCTGCAGATGCAGCCCCATGTAACACATTTCATTTATGACAGAACTATCTAAGATTAATCCCATTGCTTATAAATATGAATTAACAATTGTGTTCTGAGAGGAAAATTGACCAATGATTAAAAAGATAAATAGCTTCCTGGAATACATGAAATTTCACTTCATTCATTCATTCTTCCTTTCTTCCTTCCACCCTTCCTCCCTCCATTGCTCTTTCTCCTTCCTTTCCCTTCTTTCTTTTTTCTACTTAAGCAATATGAAGGAAAAGAAAATCTATTCCAGACAATATGGCCACTGTTTGTGTTATTTGTGGAAGCCAAAGTTTTGAAACCACTAGTGTAGGAAGAGAAGAATCGCATAAGGGCCACATACCCTGAGAAAAGCACTTTCAGATTTTACCCTGGGTCAGAAGCCCTGGAGCTTTGAAACCTGAGAATGAAATAATTATGTTTGATTTGCAGATGATTGGGTTTTAAACAATGGGAATAGTGGGCCCAAGAGGTCAAGAAGTAGAGACTCAAGTGGTGCTTTCCAGTTTAAGAGAAGATGGTGTCAGACGTCAAAGGGCAGCAGAGTCTGTGACCCTGAGAGTCTCCCTACAGATAAAGAGTGAGTCTGCGATGCTGAAAGCCACACTGCTGATACAACTTTTAAAATGGAGGTGCTATATTGGACATAAGAAAAGAAAAATAGACTTTAATGCAGGAGTCACTGCTCTGGAACCTAGCCAAAATTTTAGGTCATAACTATCTATTACGTCCATATCTTCACTTCTTTAATATAAGGAGATTATTAAATGTTTTTAAGAATACATGTCTAAGGCTCTAACAACATACAGGTCTGAAGAGCTGTTAATAGACCTTATGAATGTATTTATATACATGTAATTACAACTGCTTCTTTTTATTTCACATATATGTATACACACAAACACACATACATAGCCACACGCATATATGTAACAACAATTAGTTAAGAAAGGAGGCCATGAATTTGATATAGAGCAAGGTAGAATATATGGGAAGGTTTAGAGGGAGAAAACGGAAGATGGAAATTATGTAATTATATGATAATCTAAAAAATTAAAATAAATCATTTTTAGCAAATTACCAGGATAAGATTGTGAAAAATACCATAAAACTTCAAACACTAAGAAATCACGACAACATTATTGCCATTGAAAATGAACTCATTGTGTATATGTGAAGTATTCATTATATCTAAATATTCTGAGCAAAAACATATGCTCTCTTAAGGCTATAATTTTGAAGAAGTCAGGTGTCTTTCTATATGCTCCAGTCGTGATGTCTTTACTTAGGTTGAAAATGTGATAAACAGAAACAACTTTACCATGCTGACTTTACCATGCTGACTTTACCATGCTGACTTTACCA
>OU015743.1:52482263-52507813 GCA_907169655.1 Acomys percivali | reverse complement strand
TCTACTTGGGTGGGTGGACAGAGGAATCACTTCAAGGTCATACCTCGTACATGAGAAGAACTACAGTTATCTCATTTTCTTATTCCTTTTTTTTCAAATATTTATAAAAATACTGCAAATCTTTTGCAAGTGTCTATTTCCTGGTAGCTCTTCATTCTTCAACTGGATGCCATCAGTTTGTCTATACAAACTAGACAAGATTAAGAGGAAAGACATGAAGATTCTAGGAGCCCTTTAGTGTTTATCTTATTTCTTATAGTTCTAAAAATCCCCATCCATCAGGCCATGGCCACCCCTTACATAGCCACACACATGCTCACACTTTTGTTGGAGAGCAGGTGACCATGCTATGGACATCTCTAGCCTCTGGAGTAGTCTATTGGAGTTTAAGGTTCAAGACCTCCTGTATTGAATCAAAGTTGACTCTCCATTACGCATCAGTTTGCGGTCATTTCCTTTATCACAAGGACTTCATGGTATTTCTTAAAAGAAAGTAAAAGAAAAAAAATAATTGATCACAAAAATATGTCCCTGTGATGTGCTAATTCTACTCCAACAACTTGAATTCAGTAGTATATTTTATCTGTACTCCAGATCCTCACAAACTCTGCCAACAGAACTGTGCCAACAAAATCTCATTTTAAAATGTTTTCCGACAGTCTTAACAAAGGAGGAAAAAGAGTCCATGAGGCAAGAGGAATATAGTGAGTTTGAGTCCAGCTATATAGTGTAATTTTGTCTCAAGAAAGAAAGAGGGAGACAGTCTTTTTACAATATGGGCATAGGATAAGGTCAGAGTATTTATAAATACTATATGAAACAAATGTTTAATAGTCATCTGCTATAAAATGTTGGGTTTCCCCTGCTTTAATGAATTTAAAGGGCATCTTGATGGACTCCTTCCACATGAGCAATTTCATATGTCCTCTGTGTCTTCCAACAGATTTATAAGCACATACTTCAGAATCCATTGCAAGTTTATTGAGCAACCTAAAAATAAAACAGAATCAAGGAAAATAAAACCATGGCAAAATTTTAGCCTAAAACATTATCTTAAAAGCACTATATCATGCACATGTGGAGGCTTGTTCAGCTGTGGTCATAAATCTTAGGCTCCAGGAAACTGGAAGAAAATGATATACTCCTGGTAGCTATCTACACAGAGAGAATTGAGCTCTCTCTCTAGGTGTGTAAACTAATCATGCTGGAATGAATGGCTGGAACGTGTGGTCTATAGGTGATTCACTCACTTATGCATACTTTTTCATGTGGCTTAGATAATAATTTTATTCTGTGACTTGTAAGCACTGCAACCCCATGTTATTTTACCCTGACACAAGTGTCTGGATAATACTGGCACTGGTAGTGATAACAACATATGAAATCAGCTCACTCTGTCTTGTTCTTAAAGCCAACCTTTGGTGCTTGCAGGCAGAAAAAAATTAAGGAGAACTGTCACAAGAAGTCCACACTGTTGAATTGACAAGGGATAACGCTGATCACTTCAGGGGGCTCCCTGCTCACCCATAACCTTTATCTGTCTTTCTTCTCTTTTTTCCATTTACATCAAGAGATTACTACTTTATTTCTTATCCCTAGTGCAATTTTAATAATTCACATGGTTGCTGTATAGAAGAAGAGGGTTGATTATATATATATGTGCTGGCTCTGTCCTAGAACACAGAGTTGTGTCACTCTGGCTGAAGGATTGTAAGTCCATTTCTAAATCCCTAAACCTCATTATCCACAAAGCTGCTCTTCTAATTAAACTTGGTGATATATTATGGTTTATCAAAAGTGTCTGGTACTAAATCTATGATGTGATAAACTAATACTCTTTGTCTTTAAACTTTCTTCTACTTAATGGCCCCCTCATAGAAATGTGTGATTGGAACCATACACACGCACACACACATATGCCAAATATTGATAGCATACATTTCAGAGTTCTTCACTATCCTTATACTGAGTGTCCCATCTGTAAACACATGTCTTCAACCTGGTCAAAATTCTTGTCTTATACTTTTTAACGTAGGACAGAGAAAGTTCTGTGACATAGCTCTTAAAATAAGAGGACACTTATATTTTGTTTACTCAACTCTTTTGTAATTGCCAGGTTTACTTAATGATCATGTAGTAACTTTTACATAAATAAAATATATGTGTATAATGAATTGTGCTTCTAATTCTAATTGTGATTTTATTTACACACTTAAATGACTCGATACCCTATGAGCGTATACAGGGGGAGGAAGTCCCCCTCAGTCATAGTCATAGGGGAGGGGAATAAGGGGAAAATGGGAAGGAGGGTGGAATGGGAGGATACAAAGGATGGGATAACCATTGAGACGTAATAAGAATAAATTAATAAAATAAAATTTAAAAATTAAAAAAATGTTTTTCTATGAGTCATAATTTTTAACTATTTTTCTAACAGAATTTAGCACTGATTAAGGAAACTAAGAGGTACACAAAAGCATGTAACAATTCAGTAGTTATTTTTAGTAGCAAAAACATGATTTTAAATTTCACATAGGATACTTGTATATAGCAGAGATACAAATACATAATTATAACATGCATTTTCTAGTAATGTCAGATCAAAGAATGTATTGGACAACCGAAGAGGTGTCAGACTTTTCAAGTTTAGCTGAATCTAATTACATCTGCTTTTATCTGGTTCTTTATTTAAAGATGACTGAAGCTTGGGCTTGTAGGACACACTTGTATGTGGCTCATGGGGTATCAGTGTACTAGCCCCAATCTCCTCTGGGGAGCCATTATAATCTTTTTTGGCTCCATAGCAACTCTCTCTTATGTGCCTAAGACACCAGCTAACTATCACTTACTGAGGAATTAGAATAAAGGCTTTCCAGCTTCCTTGGGTGCAGACCTGGAACGAAGCCTGGGTTGCTGGAGGGCTTACCTGTCTGGCTAAGTCCTACAATCTATCAATTAAACAGAGTGTTTTATGTCACCAGTGCTCAGTGGAATCTAATTCCTCCGTCTAGCTTCTCAATACTGCAGTCTATATCTTCTGGTTTCTTGCTATTAAGCCTATTTGTTGCTGGGTTTCCTGTTCCTTCTCTGTGAGTAGTACTATAATTAATGGATTTTATTGTTTCCCAGACTCTCTGTGTTGGCACTTAATCATTTTTACTGTTATTTCTAAGGATAAGAAAGACCTAGAAATGTTATTAGACTGCTACGACTCTGCACTACTGCAGAGTGCCATAAGCAGGTTGTGAAATTTAATAACAGCAGGTGCTGCATATCTTTATAGCAACTAGAAGGCAAAGGCAAATATCTCCAGGATTAATTCATCTGAAGGGTGCATACAAAGAACACTCAGGAACTCCTACAACACATTTGCACAAACAATCCAACCAAATTTTGTCACACGAAAGATCAAGAACTAAGGCATGCAGATACTGTTTTAATAATAGCCAGATCCCCCAGGAATATCATTGTGTTAGTGTATAGGAGGACTTGGGAAACAAAAGTAAATATAAATAACCAGAATTCCATCAAACTAACAAGTTTCTGTGTAATGTAGGAAGCAAGCATTGCACTGAAGAGACAGCATGTGGAAAAGTACTTAGAAACAGTACATCTACCACTGGGTTATTATCCAAAATGTACAAGGAACTCAGGTAATTCAATAAGGAGAGGATAAATATTCTGATTAGAAACTGGACAAATGATTAGATGATGTCTCTTGTTTAAAAGACATAACACTGGAGAACAGATATGTGAAACACCCAATGTCATTAACATCATGGGAAGTCAAATCAAAATCACAAAGACACCTTTAACACATCTGACACCAAAAGACAAAAGATAAGAACGGAGGTGAGGCTGTGCAGAACAAACCTTTGCTTAATGTCGATGCACTCCAAAACCTGTGGCAGCATTGTTGTCAACAGCACAGAATCAACCCAAGTGTACTCTAATGGGCAAGGGGTTTTTTTTTTTTAAAGTTAAGAGGTTAGAATGGTGCTTTCCAGGATACAGAGTGATAAAAAACATAAAATTTCACATTGGTAAAACACTAAAAAAAAAAAAATCCATAGTGCAACACTTCAATGTAACCTCAAAATATTTTATTTTTGAAAATGCTGATAAATTGAAGGTAAAATTTACACATCCCTATATTAACAAAGTATTATAATATACATACAAATTATCTATACATTAGCATTCTACTATATATAAAACATTCAACTTTCACATATTAAGTATATTTATTTATTAATTATTAATTAAAATAACTTAAAAATGTCAAAATTATAAATATTTGATAATTTTAGTCACACACACATATACATATATATGTATATGTATTTGTGTATATATATATATATTATATATATATTATATATATATTATATATATATTATATATATATTATATATATTGGACTGGATTATAGGCTGTTGTCCAGGTAAACAATGTCCAGTAAAAGAAGAATTCCTTAGTTGTTCAGTCCGCAAGGCTGGATGTCTCAGCAGTCCTGATGTAAAAGAATTCTTTCAATTTCTTTCTTCAGAAACTTGAAGTTATTGTCATATGGTTCTTTCACTTGCTTGGTTAGAGTTATAACAAGATACTTTATATTGTTTTGGGCTGGTATGGAGGGTGTTGTTTTCCTAATTCCTTTCTCAGCCAGTTTATTGTGTGTATACAGAGGGCTACAGGAGGGCTGCTGATTTTCTGGACCTAATTTTGTATCCAGCTACTTTGCTGAAAGTGTTTATCAGATGTAGGAGTTCTCTGGCATAGTTTGGGGGGGCACTTGTGTGTACTATTGTATCAGCTGAGAATAGAGATACTTTGACTTCTTACTTTCGATTTTGTATTTCCTTGATCTTTAGTTGCCTTATAGTGCTACCTAGAACTTCAAATACTATCTTGAATAGATAGTGTGGGCAGCTTTGTCTTGTTCCTGATTTTAGTGGATTGTTTTGAGTTTCTCTCCATTTATTTTGATGCTGACTACCTCTTGCTATATATAGGCTTTATTATGGTTAGGTATGGGCCTTGTATCCCTGACCTCTCCAATACATTTGTCATGAAGTGGTGGTGGATTTTGTCAACATCATTTTCAATATCTAATGAGATGATCATGTTTTTTATTTCAGTTTATTTATGTGGTGGATTATTACATTGATATATTACCAAACCTGAATTGAAGTTGTAGTACAAAGCAACAGTAATGAAAACCCACATGGTTTTTGAATAAAAACAGGCAGGTTGATCAATGGAATCTAATCAAAGACTAAGAAATAAACCCACACACCTACAGACACTTTATTTTTTGACAAAGAAGACAAAGCTACACAATGGAAAAAAGATAGCATCTTCAACAAATGATGCTGATCTAGTTGGATTCTGCATGCAAAAGTATGCAAATAGATTCATATTTATCACCCTGCACTAACTTAAGTACAGGACATAACTTCCTGAACAAAACACCAATAGCTCAGGCTCTAAAATCAACAATTAACAAATGGAACCTCTTGATACTGAAAAGCTTCTGTAAGACAAAGGACACTGTCAATAAAACAAGCCAACAGCCTGCTTCAATATAACAAACACTTTCTCTATAGTAGCAAGTTTTCACAATAAAAAGAAGCATCCTGTAGAAAACCATAAATTCATCTGATTATATCAACTTACACTATGCATAGTTGATTGTCCATGTCCTTGAAATGATTTCTGCAAGTTGATATTCTGTGAATGAAAGTCTGTGAATGAATGAAAGGAGCAACATTGGCATTTACCCTAAACTGTTGAGTATGGCCACTTACATCTCCAAGTTCTACAATACTCAGCCTTCCCTCAAACAGAAACTCTCTATCAAGCGGGAAAAAAGTCCTTCAGAGAAGACACAGGAGAAAATACTTTTGGTGGACAGACCAAACTCTTTGTTTCACAACACAGTCATGAATGTTGTCCTAAGTTATTTTATATCAAAATACATGCCTAACATTTTGTGTATCTAATGTGGGCTACAAATACACTAAAAGTATTAACCTTATAAAGCCATTTCTTGAGTTACCATTATTTCTACCTCATGACAAACTTCCCAGAGTTAGCACAGAAATTTTAGCCCATGACAAGACTAATCCAGGTGATCCTAGCCAATTCTTTTAAGGGAATATTATATTGTGAAGAGACTTTCCTACCATTTCCCAATACATCTAACCATGAAAATCAGAGTTAAAACTTAACCAACATAACATGCTTCAGAAGTAGATGGAACCTAAAACTAAGAGTCAAGCCATTCTAATGCAGCTTTCAAGTCCTACTTAGTTTCAATGATTAATTGCACAAATCAATATCACTAATTAGCAGTTTGTCCTGCCCATCATCCTTGGCTATGATGAACATACCTTCCAATGGAGTTCTTTCTCCTAAAACATCCAGATAATCATTAAATCACATGGGATTTAAAAAGCAAAGATGATTGTAGCTTCACATGACTTTGCTATTTCAAGGATCAGGTATGATCTAAATAAAACACAATATTACTCTTCTTAAGAATCTTTCTCAAGGTTTTTATGTAACGTAAACTGTGTGCTCATTTTTCATTGCTTCTTTAATCCATTTATTATTTAATTCTATACAAATATGTCTACCTTCCTAAGTCAGGGATGAGGTGGGGAGATGAACTAAGACTTGTTTTTCAATGGAGACTATTTAAAGGAATATATAAAAAGAAACACAGAGAAGTAATATATGAATGTCATCATTGCTTCCTACCAATGAGCAGCAGCACAGACACTTGGAAGAAGTACATGTTGTGGGAAGAGGTTTATGGAAATTTAGAAAATTTGGAAATATTGCTTCCTGAAAACTTATCTAAGAAGCCTGTATCCCCTCATAGGAAACTGCAGCTATATTTAAACCTCCTGTGCATGTTGAAGAAGTACAATATGTCAGGCCCAGAGACCCCAACCAAGACATCTCAGGTCTTACCTTCCTGAATGGCTTATCTTTGTCCCTTGTGACTAATGAGTTCAAATCTTTTAATATATTTCACCTGATTTATTTATGTTGGTGAATTTCTTTTTTTTTTTTTTTAATTTATTTATTTTTTTAATTAATGTATTCTTGTTACATTTCTATGGTTATCCTCTCCCTTGTATCCTCCCATTCTCCCCTCCCTCCCATTTTCCCCTTATTCCCCTCCCCTATGACTGTTCCTCAGAGGGATTACCTCCCTCTGTATATGCTCATAGGGTATCAAGTCTCTTCTCAGTGACCTGCTGTCCTTCCTCTGAGTGCCACTAGGTTTCCCCCGCCAGGGGACATAGTCAGATGTGAGGCACCAGAGTACTTGAGAAAGTCAAATCCCTCTCTCCACTCAAGTGTGGAGACTGTCTTGTCCATGGGCTAGATCAGGGTAGGGGTTTAAATTTTTCGGCCTGTATTGTCCTTGGCTAGGGCCTTAGTTTGAGTGGGACCCCATGACCCAAATCTGCCTATCATAATGTTCTACTTGTAGGTTTCTAGAACCCACTGGATCCTTCTACATTGCTATTCACCTTTATTCACATTACATCCTGATTGTTATCCCCTTGTTCTTACCTTCTCATTCCCACCCTCCTTCCTTCATTTGCCCTATTCCCCTACCCTAGACCTCTGACAGGGAGGCCTTCCCAACCCTATGTCTGGCCACATCCTATTAGGAATTATCAGGATAGCCTGCATCCCCTTCTTCTGTATGACCACAAAGCCATTTTGTCAAGGCACAGTGACCAAATTGTGGGCACCAGAGTTGATGTCATAGGTTGACCAGAAGTCCCCCCTCCTGTTCTCATGGAGAATCAGCTGTCAGTCAGCCATATCTGATTCTCTACATCCATTGTCCTTGGTTGGTGCATCAGTTTGTGCAGGCCCCACTGTGTCCAGATCCAAAGGCCTTGAGAATCTCCTGTGGAGCTCCTGTTCCTTCCAGGACCATTCATGCCCCACTTTTCCCTCCAACTCTCTGCACCCCACCCTAAATCCAGATTTGATTCCCAGTGTCTGTCACAATTCTCTGCTGGGTGGAGTTTCTCAGAGGAGATCTATTTTGGACTAATATGCACTTATAAGTGAGTATATACCATCCCTCTCTTTCTGGGTCTGGGTTACCTGACACAGGATGATCTTTTCTAGTTCCATCCATTTGCCTAAAATTTTCAAGATATTCTTGTTTTTAAAAGCTGAATAGTATTACATTGTGTAAATGTATCACAGTTTCTTGATCCATTCTTCAGTTGAGGAACATCTAGCTTGTTTCCACATTCTGGCTATTACAAATAATGCTGCTACAAAAATAGCTGCACCAATGTCCTTGTAGTATGGTGGAGCATCCTTCCAGTATATGCCCAGGAATGTATGGCTAGGTCTTTAGATAGCACTATTACCAATTTTCTTAGTCATATTGATTTCCAAAGTGGTTTTATAAGTCTGCACTCTCACCATCAATAGAGGAGTGTTTCCCTTTCTCCACATCCTTGCCAGAATGTGCTGTCACTTGAGTTTTTTATCTTAGCCATTCTGACAGGTGTAAGATGGAATCTCAGTCATTTAGAATTGCATTTCACTGATGATTAAGTACTTTGAGTATTATTTTAAATGTTTCTTGGCCATTCAAAATTCCTTTGTTGATAATTCTCTGTTTAGCTCTGTTCCCCATTTTTTAATTAGATTATTTAGTTTGTTGGTGTTTAATTTCTTGAGTTCATTATATATTCTGAATATTAGCCCTTTGTTAGAGGTAGGGTTGGTGAAAGTTTTTCCCAATCTGCAGGCTGTTGTTTTGTTTTAATTGACAGTGTCCTTTGCCTTACAGAATCTTTTCAGTTTCATGAGGTCATATTTATTAATTGACGATCTTAGAGCCTGAGTTATTGATGTTTTGTTCAGGAAGTTATCTCCTGTACCAATGTGCTCAATGTTCTTCCTCACTTTTTCTTCTAACAGGTTTAATGTGTCTGATTTTATGTAGAGATCTTTAATATACTTGGGCTTGAATTTTGTGCAGGGTGATTGATATGGATTTATTTGCATTTTTCTACATGTAGACATCCAGTTAGAGCAGCACCATTTGTTGAAGATGCTACCTTATTTTCCATTTCATGGTTTTGCCTTATTTGCCAAAAATCAAGTATCCATAGGTGTGTGGATTTAGCTTTGAATCTTCAATTCGGTTACATTGATTGAGCAGCCTATTTCTATGCTAGTACCATATGATTTTTATTACTGTTGCTCTATAGTACTACTTGAAATCAGGCATGAATAGCACTCCAGAAGATCTTTTATTGTACTGGACTCTTTTAGCTATTCTTTTTTTTTTTTTTCATATGAAATTGAAAGTTGATATTTCTAGGTCTGGTAAAATCTGTGTAGCTATTTTGACAGGAATTGCATTGAATCTGTAGATTGCTTTTGGTGAGATGGTCAGTTTTAGTATGTTGATTCTCCTGATCAATGACAATGGGAGATTTTTCCATCTTCTGGTATCTTCTTCAATTTCCTTCATCAGAGACTTGACATTTTAATATATAAGTCTTTCACTTGTTTGGTTGGAGTTACAACAAGATACTTTATGTCTTTGTGGCTATTGTGAGGGTATTGTTTCCCTAATTCCTTTCTCGTCCCATTTGTCATTTGTACACAGGAGGACTACTGACTTTTTTTGTATCCAGCCACTTTGCTGAAAGTTTTTATCAGCTGTAGGAGTTCCTTGGTAGAATTTCTGGGATCATTTATGTATACTATCAAATCATTCATGAGTAGTGATACTTTAGCTTCTTGCTTTCAAATTTGAATCCCCTTGATCTCCTTCAGTTGTCTTATACCTCTAGCTAGGACTTCAAGTACTATATTAAAGAGATACAAAGAGAGTTGACAGCCTAGACTTCTCCCTGATTTCACTGAAATTGATGTAAGTTTCTCTCCATTTAATTTTATGTTGGCTACAGACTTGACATATATTGCCTTTACTATGTTTAGATACATACCTGTATTCCCGAAATCTTTAAGACTTTTAGCATGAAAGGGTATTGTATTTTGTCAAATGTTTTTTCAGTGTCTCAGGTGATGATCATACATTTTTTTCTTTCAGTTTATTTATATGGTTGATAACATTGATGGATTTCTGTGTATTGAGTCACCTCTGTATGCCTGGGATGAAGCCTACTTGCTCATGTTGGATGTGATTTTTGATGTGTTCTTGGTTTCAGTTTGCGAGTATTTTATTGAGTATCTTTGCATTAATGTTCATAAGTTAATTGGTCTGAAATTCTCTTTCTTTGCTCGGTCTTTGTGTAGCTTAGGTACTAAAGTGATTGTAGCTTCGTAGGATGCATTTGGTAGTAATCCTTCTGTTTCTATTTTGTGGAATAGTTTGAGCAGTATTGGAATTAATTCTTCTTTGAAGGTCTGGTAGAATTTTTCGCTGAATATTTCTGGCCCTGGCCTTTTTTTGTTTGGGAGACTTTTGATGACTCCTTCCATTTCCATAGGGGATATATGACTGCTTACTTGTTTTCCTGATCTTGATTCAATTCTGGAAAGCAGAATTCATCAAGAAAATTGTCAATATCATTTAGATTTTTAAATTTTATGGTATATAATCTTTTGAAGTAAGGCCTAAAGATTTCTTGGATTTTCTCCATATCTGTCTTATGTTCCCCCTTTTGTTTCAGATCTTATTGACTTGGATACCCTCCCTTTGCCTTTTAGTTAATATGGCTAAGGGTTTGTCTATCTTGTTGATTTTCTCAAAGAAACAGTTTTTGGTTTCATTGATTCTTTGAATTGTTTTCTTTGTTTCTAATTAATTGATTTCAGCCCTGAGTTTGATTATTTCCAGCCTTCTACTCTTCTTGGGTGTGTTAAGTTGTTTGTATAAGATGTCTCAACTTTCTTTATGAAGGCATTTAGTGCTATAAGTTTTCTTCTTAGCACGGTTTTTATTGTGTCCCAATGGTTTGGATATGTTGTACCTTCATTTTTATTTTATTATAGGAAGTCTGCAATTTCATTCTTTATTTCACCCCGACACAGTTGTCATTGAATAAAACATTGTTCAGTTTCCATGTCTGTGAATGCTTTTTTTTTTTTTTTATTTCTACAGTTAACGTTCAGCTTTAATCCATGGGAGTCTAATAAGATGTAGAGGATTATTGCAATTTTCTTGTATCTGCTGAGGCTTTCTTTGTGATCAATTATATGGCCAATTTTGGAGAGGGGTCCATGAAGTTCTGAGAAGGTATACCCTTTCTTTGTTCTGTAGACTTTGTGTTTTAATCATTATGTGTTGGGAGATATTTCTTTTGTAGTTTATCTATTTGGTGTGTGGGGGCCTTTCTTTCTTTAGGTTGGGGAAATTTTCTTCTATGATTTTCTTGAAAATATTTTCTGGTCCTTGGAAGCTAGCATCTTCATTTTCATCTATCCCTATTAAGCTGAAGTTGTCTTTTCATGATGCCCTTGATTTCTTGGATGTTTTATGTCATGAATTTTTGTTTTAATATTTTCTTTGAGAGATGTATCAATTTTTACAATTGTATCTTCAGTCTCTGAGATTCTCTCCTCTATTTCTCAAATTCTCTTGGTGATACTTACCTCTAAAATTCCTTATTTCTTTAAGTTTTTCATTTCCAGGGTTTTCTCAGTTTGTATATTGTTAACTGATTCTAATTCCATTTTCATGTTTTGAATAGCTTTAGTCATTTTGTTCATCTGTTTGATTGTGATTTTCTGTTTGTCATTAATGGCCTCTGTTTGTATTTTTCTGTAATTCTTGAAAAGAGCCATTCATTTCCTCTTTTTAATTCTCAAATAACTGCACAACCATAGCTTTGAGGTAATTTCCCTAGGATTTGGCTGCATTAGAGTGTCTGTTGCTGTTTCGGGTTTCTGGATGAGCCATGCTTTCCTGGGTTTTGTTGATTGTGCTCTTACTCCTTCCTTTAGCCATCTGCTGAGGGGGCTCAGGTTTTCTAAGATGGCAGTCAGGGGTTCGAGTCCCTTGGTAAGGCAGCTGCTTGGCTTACTAGCTTAGGGGAGACTGTCCTCCTGGGAACTTAGTCTGATGTCTGTCCTATAGGATTGAGGATTCAGCAGGATCCCTCTGACTACTTGATCTCCTCAGAGGGATTAGCAGCAGAGTAGGACAGTGGCTCTTGAAGGCCAGAACGCTGTATCTGGGATCCAGATGCAAGTCTTGAGAGTCTCAGGATTCACTGCACCAATCTCCTGTTCTCCAGGTGGCCTGTACTTGCTTCAGCATTCAGAAGAGTACATGTTGCTTGATGTTTGTGACTCCTGAACCTGGGGGATGTCCTGGTGCAGTGGGTGGGAGGGGGGCTGGTACTGATCCTTCCCAACTGTTTAGAATGAGAATCCCCCAAGTCAGTGAATTGGATTCAGTAGCTCAGTATCACTGAGCCAGATCCTCTGTTCCCCAGAGGGCCTGTACTCTGTCCAGTATTCCAAAGAGTACAGAGTGTACGAAGTCTATGACTCAAACCCCAGGGACATCCCACCATGATGGGAAATGCAAATGGAGGTGCGGGTTCTGATCCTCCCAAATCTCTTGGGATGAGAAGCCCCTAAGTAGGCAATTTGGATTCAGTAGCCTTTTAACTCATTGGTTTTTCTGAGCTTCTCCTCTGTTCCCCAGGGGGCCTGCACTCACTCAGTGGTAGAAAGAGTACACAGTGTTCAGAGCTTATGACTCTTGCACGCAGGATATTTCTGGCCATGATGGGGGTTGTGTTGTTCCTGGGCTGTTCCCATCAGTGCATTTTGAGCCTCTGATCCTCTGTTCCCTAAATGCAGTACACACTGGGCACCACCATCTTGGAACTGAATTTCATATTTATACTCTATGTTCATTTAAGATTTGTTTATTGTTTTCTTTGTGTATTTAAAAAAATTCATATATTCTACATGGAAATTTCATAAATGCTCTAATTACCTTCCCAGGTTGTTTAATGCATATGAACTATTAATGGTCATCTTCCCCGGAGGAGTCTTTGTTTTAACGTAGTTTCAGTCTTTTCATTTTCAGGAATTTCTCTACCTCTTGTATTTTCCATGTTAAAATATTTAAACCATCTGGAGTTTATGTTTTCTATATGGAGTGCAATTAAAAACCTAATTGTACCTTAACCATGTGTAAAGCTGATTGTCCCACTGTAACTAATCAAACACTTGATAATATACCTACCAATACATTATTTTCTAATATATAATGCCAAATACATCAAATGCATACATTTTAGCATTAAAGTTATCATATAATTACTTCATTTTCATGCTGGTATTGAATAACAGATACACAGCTCCACTAATGCTAAAATATCTTTGCTTTCATGAGAGAAACAGTATTTAATCATAGTCTATAAATATGAGGGTTCATTTTGCAGGATTTAGTGGGATATAGTTTAAAATTTTACATATATAGGCATGACTAGAGCTAGGCTATCACTTCTCTTTCTGTTGCACCCTTATTGAAGGTTGTGTTCATAAAACCCTGTAGGCTTCTTAAGGATTAATTAGAAAGCTTAAAAAACAAAAACAGAATAGTGGGATTCTTTAAAGTATTTGAAACTTAACTACTTAATAAGAATGTTTCGTGGCACTATATCAATTTAATTATGCATTTAAAGCCCCATCATTTAAGCCGTGGGTAATAATAAAAATGTTAGTTTAATAGTGTCAATAATAAAACAGAATATAGGCTACTAAATTTATTCTACATTTATTAAGTTTAAACTATTGAATATTTTGTAATGAGTTTTTGCAGCCACTATAACCACTTAGTTTATTTCTCCTATATTTATACTAAATACAATGTTTTCTTTTTATGGAAAATAGATTTTTCATGCAATATGCTTTAAACAAATGTAAATTTAACATGCTTTATTGGTAATGCTTTCAGATGCTTTATCTGAATTATAATATATTTAAATTTGTATTTTGCTAAAAATGTGTTGTATGTATAATTCTCAGATGTATAAAATGAGTCACAGGAGATGTTATTTAATGCAATTATTTCTAAGTGAAGTAGTGTAAACTAGGAGACATTCTTTTCTTTTTTTATTAATTTATTTATATTACATCTCGATTGTTAGCCCTTTCCGTGTTTCCTCCTATTCCTACTTCTCCCCTCCCCTATGTCTGTGACTGAGGGGGACCTCCTCCCCTGTATATGCTCTTAGAGTATCGAGTCTCTTCTTGGTAACTGGCTATCCTTTCTCTGAGTGCCACCAGGCCTCCCCATCCAGGGGAGAAAAGAGGCACCAGAATTCATGTGAGAGTCAGATCTCACTCTCCACTCACCAGTGGAGAATATCATGTTCGTCAGCTAGGTCTTGATAGGGGTTCGAAGTTTACTGCCTATATTCTCCTTGGCTGGTGCTTAGTTTGAGGAGGACCCCAGGACCCAGATCTGCCTGTCATAAAGTTCTTCTTGTAGGTTTCCAGGATCCTGTGGATCCTACTATTTGAGACATTCTTTTCTTATCTAGTCTTCAGGCACACTACAAGCCTAAGGTAGTGGTCATGAGCCCAGAAAAAAATTAACCAAGACTGGGCCAATGTTTGGGGATAAGGACATTGAGATAGATACAGAGAGCCTAGGATTCTGGTAACTCATCAAACTAGAACAAAATGAACACCCCAGGTACAGATCTGATTGTTGGATGTGGTAAGGGTGACCAGACTGAGACACCACCCTCAACTCCTATCTCCATTGTCTATGCATAGCATGAACACTAGGACCAAGCCTCAGGATATAAAAGTTCTTAGCATGTTATGATGATGATGATGATGATGATGATGATGATGGTAGCATTAAAATAATAAAAATTTTAAGAGAATAAACCACTGTCATCACATACCACCATTTTGTGTTTGCATGTTCCAAATATATTTTTATGAATTAACTTATTTACTTTTGTGGGTGACTTCATGTGTGTGTGGATGTGTGCACATGTGTGCATGACTTGTGTGGATGTGTGTGTGTGTGTGTGTGTGTGTGTGTGTGTGTGTGTGTTGCTGTGTACAATAATGCCATTGAATTAGTGTGGAACTCAGAAGAAAACTTAGTAGGAATTGATCCTCTCCTGCTATGCTTGTCCCATGGATAGAAATCAGGTCATTAAACAAGGCAACAAACATCTAGACCCACTGACCCATCTCTCTAGTCTGCTAATACATTTTTTTTTTTTTACTAATAACAAAGACTTCTAACCAAATGAGTGGTAAATACATACTAGTTGCAAACTCTGAAATAGGTTTATTTAGAGAAATGTAAAATATAAAAGGGAGACAGTCTGAATCCTGACTTGCTGTGGCTACATGGCTTCATGAAGGCATTTTCACTACTTTCTATAAGACCTCTTGAGGAAAAATTTGAAAATCTTCTCAGTCATTCATTTTAAGTATTTGATACCATCAATAAAATTAAATGTCATGCAGTTGGAGAAAATAAAACTTCCTATGTGGGGTCTTTAAGATTCATCCATTCCAAATTATGATCTGTACCTAAATAAGGATAAAAAGCTGTGCACATCTACTATCCTCAAAGACCTTTTTTGTTTTAATTTCTTGGCTTTTTTTTAGAAGACTATACAGTATTCCACTGAGTTATTTTCCTACCTGCTTTGTTGTTGTTGTTGTTGTTGTTGTTGTTGTTGTTACAAGCTTCGTAAATTTAAACTTTAAATTGAATGCTAACCATCATAGTGGTAGAACACTATCACTGAAGACATTACATATCTCATTGAACACAGAAAACAATAGAGCCTAGATACCTTCTGATTAGTATTTTTGGCACTTGAATACATTTTGCATGCTACAGAAGAAAAAGTGTAAATAGTAACTCAACTATAAACCCTTCATTATATAATTGTGGCCTGCCTACATGACATGTAATAATGGCACAAATATGGTGGGAGTAACCAAACACTATCTGGATTTAAGGCTTTCTCCAGGAGGTGTAATTCATGCCTGACATATTCAAGAATATGGTACATCACAATAGACTAATATTTTAATGAAAGATTTTATGAAATATAAAATAAAAGCCATGTTTAGACTTTACAGGAATATTATACATTCTGTGAAAAGTTTAAAATGATCAAAATGATACAAAATATATTGAGTGAAATGAACACCATAAACTCAGAAAAAATCAAGTTCAGATAGCTTATGATGTCAGACTCCCCTTTCTCAGTGGTATTCTCATTCTACCTGATCTAGTAACCCCATATCTTGTAAGGAGTGTCACATAGACCTCAGGGAACCAGATCCTATGCTAAAGGAATCCTAGCCATCAGCAAATGACTTTTAGTCATACCTAAAAGTCCTCTACCCACTCATAGGATAATTAATTGCTGTGTTTTCCTTCCTGTGATAGGATCCCATGCTACTGCATGTAAATGAGGTAGTGTACCACTGCATGCAGATTAAGTATTCTAGCAACCCTAGCCCTTGAATAAGACACATTCCCCCTCAAACCCCTCCCCACTGTCCAAGGTTTATAAATAAAGACTGGCTGGTGTGCTCACTCTCACAGGTACTCACCATTGTCCCACCATGACTATCTGAGACTCCATTTATTATACAGAGGAAACACCACTGGATGTCTGGGGCTTGATTATCAGTAAAGGCAGTGATGGCAGCCTGTGTTGGCAGGTGCTGAACTCCAATAGCTAGGTGCTGACCCCCAGTGAAGCACTGCTGGGCCTGCATCTCACAGGACCTGCCTCCCAACAGATTATAGACTTCTGCTGTGCTTAGCACAACATCTTAAGAAAAGGTTGTAACACTTTGGATATCACCACGGGCTTGTGAGGTTCCTGAGTCTCAACTGCCTTCTGATACCAGCAATATCTCTCTAAAAGAGCTAAATTGTAACACCTGGTGGAAACTCATTTTCCTCATCCCCCAGTAAGACAGGGAACCTGGACTGTTGCCCAGGACACAGGCCTCACCCTGAACACTCTAAGCTGCCCCTGAGCAAGAGATAGGACCTTGGGACCTTTGATCTCAAGGTTCATCTCTTCTCCATTTGAAAGCAAGCAACACCTGGACCAACTCACAGGATGTGAAATCCAGGCCACCCACTGGATGCTGAACTACACCAAGAGAGCCTAAAAAATAACACCAACAAAGAAATCAGATTCAGGCCATATAATTGTTTTGAAAGTTTCTAATCTTATGATAGCCATCATTATCTGACAAGTCAATAAAGCTAACCAGCCATGTTTACTAGTATTGTCTTCCCATATAAGGAGTATGCAATAATGGACAAAAAGTGGAAGTACTAGACCAAGTCTTGGCTCATACACTGGTCTGTATTCTTATCCACTTTTTTCTGTAGCTGCCTTACTCTGACTACATGATCTTAGTGCTGTGAAACAAAACAAGAAAATTCTGACTCGTATATCTGTATCATATCCTGAGAGCTTCCTAGTAGACAAATAGGATTTGTGTATGTGGTGGTCTGCCTGGTACATGGATAGAGTAATCTGCTGATGATGAATTTTCTATGGGTGTGACTGCTGATCAATAAACAGAGAGATGGGGATGTACGAATAGATGAAAAATAACCAACAGCACATGCACATAATTAATGTATGCCTTAAGACTAGGCACAGGAAGAAATCCAGGAAAAGTAAAAGCAAATGAAAAAAATAGTACAAGTTTTTGAACCACAGATTCTCAGAGTTTTTATTACCAATGGATTAGTTACAATAATCCTCTGTAAATTCCTTGTGGCCTCAGAAAAGGAACAGACTTGAGTCTTGACTAAATAAGCACAACACCTTGTTGGAGACCATCAGAAAACCCAACTGTAAGTCACCCAACTGTAAGTCACTAGGTTTCGGAACATTCTAGGAAGTTCTTCTGCCTCAGAATTCTATATGCATCTAGATGGTCTAGACCATGCCTTTCATGTGTTTCTTGCTACTAGGACACTAATAGAACACATTTAATCCCATTCAACTTCTGTTTTGTCTTCGTTCTTTTTAAATTTTTTTTTCTAGAAGAAGTTTCACTATGTAGTTCAGGATATCCTGCAACTCACTATATAAACAAGGTTACCTTTGAACACACAGAGATATACCTTCTTCTGCCTCCTTAGTTATGGAATTAAAGGAGTATACCACTATTCCTAACTTATTTCAATTCTTCCTTGTTTATTGGGTCACCACTGAATTCTTCATAAATACACAAAACTACACACACACACACACACACACACACACACACACAAATCTATGCACACACATATGACAGGAAAACAAAAGAGACACTGACCAAAGAGAAAAGGTTTATTTTGACTCATAACACCAACTATAGACAGTCATTGTAGAGAATTCACAGATTCAGGAGCTTGAAATAGCTGCTCACATTGCACATGTAGTCAGGTAGTAGAAAACAATTAAGAAATATGTTCAACCTCCCTTTCTCCTTTTCATAAAGCTCACGATCTCAGCCCAAAGAGTGGTGTCACACATAGTATGCAGATCAACACACCTTAATTGACCTAACCAAGGTATTGCCCCATTAGCTATCCCAGAAGTTTACCTCCAAGGCTATTTTAGATGCCATTAATTTGAGAACTAAGAATAATCACCACAGTAGGAAATGTTGAATGGGATGGGAGGAAGCCAGGCTAAAGGAAAATAGGGGGTGGGGAATATACCAAATGTGTTTTTTAATTATAATGTCTTAAAAGAAATTTTATAAGAAATTCAATTCAATGTACAATAAAAATATAAGCCAATGGAAAAATAGAGCAACCATTTGTTTGTATAATATCTAACTGTGTACATGCACACACACACATACACACACACACACACACACATATGTAAGCACATTTTTAAATAGTAAAATATGAAGGTATTGTATGTGAACTTTAAAAAACTACGATAACATAAAAGGGGAGAAAATATTATATCAAGGTAAGTTTTAGTAAAATATAAAAGCACAACAACTTTAGATACATTTATTAACTTCTTAGTTATACTGTCACTGTGTGATGCCTTAACCCTGACTTGACTTCAGTGAACTGTGTTAAATTTCTGATTATTCCATTCGACCACAAAAGCATACTTTGTATAACATGAAAGTAAAAGAAAAAAGTTGCAAGTGCAATGTCAATGTCACACATAAGGAGTGGACAAGTGCGTGAGAGACAGAGTCCGGGTTTGAGAGGCTACAAAAGGAGTCAGGATTTGCTGGGTAACGCGTTATTAATATGAGTCCCTTCTGAATTCCAAACTGTTGCCTTAAGGAAAGGATTCTGTTACATTCTGTTACATTTCCCCAGTGATGATACTCACTTATAGCAGGAATTCTCATTAGACCTTGAAAGAACTTTACAGAAATAAGGGACACTTTAAACCAAAGTATATGGGTATGTAAAGACAGTCAAAGCCAAAAGTTGAAGTTTAAGAGGCCTCAGAAGATTAAATAACTTTGAAATATTCAAACTCCATTTCATGAATCAAAACCACTTTGGCATTTTTTGATTGGTCTAACCAATGATTTGCATTCACATTCCTCACACATAGTTTCACACTGAAATCTATTGACACCCAGAGTACACTGTACTTAGATGAGGAGTGGGTGTAAAACATACAGAAGATCTGAAAACTGCTGCAGAAAGCTTGGATTTGTATGGAAAAAGCATTAGAATTAGATTTATCGGGAAAATTAGTCTCAATTTACATTTACTTATTTCCTTCTGTTATTAGATTTTTATAATAAAGATTGCACACACTTATGCTTATTACAGGATATTTTGATATGAATCTTCATTGCAGAATGACTAAATCAATCTAGTTAATAACACATTTACTTATATACTTGCTGTTTTTGTAATAAGAACATGTGAATTTGACTCAGTGATTTTTGAAGTATGGAGCATATTATATTGATTGTCTTCACCATGATGTAGAAAAGCTCTCTTAAACGTAGCCCTACACTGTCCACATGAAATTTTCATCCTTTGGCAAATATTTCTCAGTGGCCTACTTCCCAGGTTCTGGGAGCCACAATTTTGCCCTAAAGACTTTTGTACACACACACACACACACACACACACACACACACACACACACACTTGAACAGTTTTGTCTTTTATCTCTAGTTTAATTCATTTATCATAAAATTATTTTGGCATAAACAAAAGAATAGTTTTCTTTTAAAGACACATTTGACTGCTTTTTTGCTAAAACTATAGCCAATTTGAAGCTTTGCTATCAATTCTCACTTCTAAAAGATTTTAAATTGATGAATATTTAGCTGATGATGTTATCTATTTCTGTTCCCGCTTTACTTTTAATGGCTAAGACATGATTATGTTATAAACAGCCGTTCTTCATGAATACTTAAACAGTGATTCAATGAATATCTAAATCTGATTATCATTTTGGTTGTGCTTAACATATGGTACTTATAGTTTTAGTGAAATATATACTACGTTAATCTTGGTGTTTTACTGCCCACGGTGAAAAGCTTTTGGTAGACCAACAAAATGCTTCATAATGTGTTGCCTGATTCAAGCCAAGGGAAACAGCAATTTATGAGCGTCCAACACTACTATTCTAGTTACTAATCTGCCCTTTCAGAAAATTTTACATATAGTTGGTCCCCAAAACACAAAATGAGACAATTAAATTTTTTCTTTCCCATGTTTAAAATTTTAATTCATTTATTACTTCCTCTTCCTTCCTTAATTCTCATCATATTAAAATACTTATTTTAAGAGTTTTTTCCTAATTTTCTGAATTTAATTGAAGCTATTTTAAATTATTAATATCCTACGTAATGAGTTTAATATTTAGATCATGTATTTCTATTTTTTCCTGATTATTATTGCATGCATAAAGATATGATCTTTGTCTAGACAGGAGCTCACCCCCCAACAGGCAGGTAGATGAGAAGTTAGGAACCTTCTTTTAATCAGCAACTGGTTTGTCGCAGGCCCCAGACCATCTCACTTTGCAGGTTGTAACTGAGACAGAGGGAGGCAAAATCCATAAGCTCTGCCCCACTGATGCCAGTTCTGAGTCCAGGGACATCTCTGTGACACTATAAAATCTCTCCTTTGCATTTTATTATTTCACGGGAATGCTGAATCTGGTCTTTGCTGCTCCTTTACCACTGAAACTTTTGCTTTCTTTCTTTCTTTCTTTCTTTCTTTCTTTTGCTCTTTCAAATAGCTCCAATGAGGCTAATAAGAGTTCCATCAGTTTCTCTGTCTCTGAGTTAATTTCATGTCTTACCTATTTTGAAAATCTAAAATGCCTTACAAGGAAAAATTATAGCTGCAGAATGCATTCTGATCAAAAATCTGCTTTATTGGGATTTTTGTCTCCTCAAGACCTGGTTACTACAAAAATTACCCACTGCTTTCACATCTGGCTTTCCAAGGAACTCAGTGGGAACACCAATCTACCAGAAACTAATTGATCCCTCATACCTGGAAGCTGAATTTGTATTAAGGAAAATAAATAAATAAATAAATAAAAGGTGGCTGGCACCTTGTCTTCTCCCAGCATGAAACTCCTAAGAAATTCCCATTTCCTGAGGATCCATTGTTTCAATAACCTGATGCAACTTGCCTCTTTTGGTTACTTTCATTTTTTGTCAGGCTGGAGACTTTTTTCCACTTTCTGTTTTAGCACCTTCATCTTGGGGTGGAACACATCTATATCTGAGACAAACAAAATAAAAAGAATGCAAGTCGCACACAGTTAATATCAAGCGTTCGTGGATAGGAGCAAATTTCCATAACCCCTTGGCTTGCATTTTTCTAGGAGGAGCTGAAGCAAGCCCTTCCCCCTTGTTGCTTAAGACAGGGCTGATCTTGAAGCTTAGGCTGCTCTCAAATTTACAATCTTCCCTGTTTAGCTTCCCAAGAGCTTCAATGACAGGCGTGTACTCTCCCCTCCCCCTTGCACTGAACAATATCCTCTGAGGCCATTGCTGATTAAGTGTGTGGTGGTTAGTTCTCCAAAAGCCCACAATGTCAAACAAGGCACATTTGGAAGGGGGTTAAGTGACAAATATGAAAATTCAGTGCCAATAAGACCATTAGGCAAGACTTGGCATCTAAGGAAGAGAAGAAGTGTATCTTTGGTCAGGCATGCCTGAAGTCCATCCGGCTTACCCTTCTGGGTAATATCCTAGCATCTTGAAATGTTAAGGGTCCTGTCAGAGGTACACTCTGTAGATGTTTAACAGAGAATTTAGTTATAAGCTTTACAAAGCTCAACTAGTATGTAAAACACAAGATAGCTATAACACTTTCCAAAACTACCAACTAAGCAAGTAATACACTGGGAATTATAATGCTTTCCAAAGCTATAGCTGCCAAGCAAAACACATTTATCTGCAAGACTTTTATAAACAACCAGTAAGACTAAAACTATTTTGGAAATGAAGTAATCCTGTACAGATTTTAACATGTGTTACCTCTGAGATGGTTTCCCTAGTTTAAGAGGGCTATCTCACACTTGCCTATTTGGAAGGCTTATGTACTTTAAGGGTAACCTATACACAGACACAGTAACAATTAGCATCATGACACAGAAAAGCTAAATAGACTCTACTTTTAAAGTTTTTGCTTTTGTAAAATGAACTAGAATTGCATCTTTTAATGTTTTTAAAGGTCTTTAAGACTGAAGAGATTAACATTATACGTTGACCTAGTGGCACTCAGAGGAAGGACAGCAGGTCACCATGAAGAGACTTGATACCCTATGAGCATATACAGGGGGAGGTAATCCCTCTCAGGAACAGTCATAGGGGAGGGGAATAAGGGGAAAATGGGAGGGAGGGGAGAATGGGAGGATACAAGGGATGGGAAAGCCATAGAGATGTAACAAGAATAAATTAATAAAAAAAAAGAGAAAAAAAATGTTTTCTTCCATTAAATTTATTCATTATATACATGTATTCAAAATATTCTGAAAAAAAATATTTTCTTACAGTGAGAGAAAAATCTCATGTTCATTTTTTTTTACCCTGCTACCATTCTGTGTTCGTGACTACCAAAGATCCGATTAACCTAGTGAGCATAAATACTGGTCATTAAGTGTTTTTCTGTGAAACAAAATTAAAATAGCTCCAAAAAAAAACCTCTAAATGTCTCTGTTGCTTTGTGTTCATTTAATATATTAATATGAATGGTTTTTATATGAAGAATGTTTTGCTGTCTGTAAAAAAAGAAAATTAAAACACCTTTTATGAATAACAAAAGAAGATTCAAAAATAAAATATCTCAGATAGCAAAGAAAAATGAGGAGATGAAAATCTATATTATTCATTTTCATTTGTATTATACTGGAGAAAAACCATCTAAAGGTAATTAATTGAATTTTCTTTGGAGTGACTTTTGAAATGGCATATTGACCCAATGTTCATTTCATAACACGAGTCAGTGAAATGTTATTGTTAGGATTCTTATAAAACTCAGAAAGTCTTTTTATTCTTTACGAATTAATAGAGCTTAAAAATAAGTCATGGTTTTAAAAATAAGAATAAGAAAAGTGAACACACAGTGGAAGTTTCTAAAGTATTTTAGACATTAAGCAGGTGAATTAGCTATATCTACTGTACAGAAACAAGACAAAATACACTGTATGAGTCAGAGAACGCAGACAAAGTCTACACCTCCAGACACAGTCAAGGTCATTTCAGAGTTGACTGAAACAGAGTATAGTAAGCCCTAGGTCCAGCATGTAGACTATGCCAGAGCTTTTACTGCTGTGATCAGGCTCGGTGGCAACAATGAAAACCCAAGTTTAAAAAAGGGGAAAGTGACGTGTAGCACTGAAATGACAGAAGCACTCAGGAAGTCAAGAAACCGAAGACCAAGATCTGAGGACATTTAATTAAACCTTGCAGTTAACAGGTCGTAAGTGTTACATAGCTGGGATGGGAAAGGCGATTTAGCAGTTGGGAGTCAAGGAATTCCACAAAGTCACACTGCACAAAGAGCCTCACACACAGATTTATTGGCAGGGAGAAATCCAGGAGGGTGGCTGTCGCTGCCGGAAACAGCCATTACAGCTTTTAGGAAATAGCCTATAGACCCATTAGAGAAATCTGGGGGTGGGGCAAGGCTTGGCAGTTGGAGCTTCTCAAGGGGCACCTTGATACTGGTGTACCGGAGGGGTCAGGCCTGGCTACGAGAACAGGCTGGGGTAGGGCCTGGCTGCAGGAGGCCGCCAGGAAGGGATCTTACAGGGGAGTCTCTGTGCACACCAGGGAAATCTGCCCCTACTGCTAAGTTGGTGTGAAGACCCAACACATAGGATCTGGAATTTTTGAAAAGTCATCCCTTGAACATGAGGCAGTAAGGAAGGAGAACAATGAGCATTTAAAAGCTACTGTGCCAAGGCTCCAGGACAGTTGCAAGAAGAAGAGTTGGCATGGAGATCTCTGGTTGACTAGCTTCTAGGACTCATATTATACTGCTCACGAGGCCACCAGCGGCCAAGAGACAGCCCTGTCTTCATGAATAGGCTCTAACAAGTGTTCTTGAGTGCAAATAGAGAACACGTGTCTTTTCAGGGCCTTCCTTGGCAAATGCAGCAGACTATGCACCTCACCATTGCCACTGCAGGCCTAAGTCACTGCCTTTCATGTTAAGATGCTATCATGGGCACTTCCACCTTTGGTCCACATGGAGGAAGTTTACACTCTTAGCTGGGTGGCCCAAGTTATAATTTGCATGCTCAGCCAGGCTCTGTGCCTGCTTCAGGCCTTTCTCACATGAAACCTTAACCATCTCCAGTGGTAAGCAACCTCTTTTTGATCAATCCAGGATTTGAACTTGGTAATTCAAAGTCAGATAACCATTCTGTCTGAAAGACTATGGAGAAGCACTCTGCTACTCTGCTGTCCAAATCTTTTCTTCTCCAGCCTAATGCCATTAAAGTATGTGAAATTAATTTTTGATGATTCCAACAATCTTGATAGAACTGCACAGTGTCATGTGAAATAAAGCAGGCACAAAAGACAGGCACTGCGTGATGTCAGGAACACACAAATCTATTAATGTCACTCAAGCCTATAGATTCTGTAGTATAGAAGCATGGTAGTTGCCAGAGGCTAGGGAAGGTGGCAGACAAGGGGGGTTGTGGTGAAGGGGGAGGGGTGATTAGTCAATGTGGCCTATGTCATAGTTGGCAGTATAAAGTTCTGATGTGCATGAGGGGGTGACTATAGACAATAAGATGAACTGTACATCTCCCTAAGATGGAAATTAAGACTTTGAGGGTTTTCATCATCAAGAAACAATAAACATAAGGAGATACATCTTCAGCCAGGTTTTAATATTATACAATGTGTACCTGCAGAGCACATCATGTGAGCCCACTGAAGTGCAATACCTATGCATTTATTTATCATTTAAAAAGGGAAAAGAAAGACAGACAGACAGAGACAGAAAGATGCAAGAGAGACAGAGATGGAAGGATAGACAGACTCAGAAGAGAGGAGAGAGAGAGAGA
>OU015743.1:52447878-52480993 GCA_907169655.1 Acomys percivali | reverse complement strand
ATAAGTCAGATTTTATGTCAGTTTTAGCTATAAAATTCCCCCAAATTCCCAGACTGCTAAGGTGACATAAATTCAACTCAGATCTCCAACCAAATTAGACACTCGATCTTTTCAAGCTGTTCTCTTTGAATTTATATGCTCTTTAGCTCTTCAGTCTGTGTATTTCAAGTCCCATGATTCATCTCTTAACACTTACTTCTATCTGTAATTCTAAACATTATAATATTATGTTATATAATCCTAGTTTTTTAAATACTTAGTTTTTTCTGATCAAGCATAGAATTTGTAATACATAATCTAAACCATTTTGTGATAGGATCCCCACCCCATCCCCTGCCCTAAAGATGTAAAGAAATGTTTCTTCACTCCAGATAGTGCCTGGACAAACCATAGAAATAATTTAATATTAATCCAGGTTGGTAAATAAAAGAATTTGTTAGAGTTATATATAACAGCATGAGTGGCTAAAAAACAACTGCCCTACTGAAGTCTCACTGCATCAGGAGTGACAAATAACAAAACTCACTGCAGGAGTCCAAATTTTCCATCAACTTTCTATACCCTGTGTATTCCAGCTCCGCCAAAACCATGTGCAACCAGGGGCAGGAGGACTATGGAATACCCTGCTTCCCAATAAAGAAATGTTGACAGAGCCTTTATCAACACCACAGACCACTGTACGGTTCACTGAGTCCAGTGTTTTATCCCCTAGGCCATCACAGCAGTCTGTGCTCCAGGCCAGCCAGTGATCATTTGAGACTCAGAGGAAACAGCTTCACTCTGCCAAGTTTTGTGCTTTCCAAACAATAGCAATTCAGTGAGATTCAAACCACAAACATTGAAGGATAGAAAGACACAATTCTTTTTCCCCATAACTACTGTGTATGTGCACATGTGCACATGTGCATATAGTATGTATGTCTCTGTGTGAGAGAGAGTATGTGTGTGCATGAGCATGCATGCATGTGTGTTTGTGTGTGTGTTTGTATTAGTGCACACATTCCCCTACATATGACTATTGAGTTGAGTCGAGACTACCAGGCATGGAACTTAGGTTGTCAGGTTTCGTGGCTTGTCATGAGGCCTTCATTGATATTTGTATATTTGTTTATCTGTCTGTCTGTTTGTTTACTTATTTATTATTTTTACATTATGCACTTGGGTGTTTTGCCTGCATGTGTGACTGTGTGCCTAGTGCCCCCAGAGACTAGAAGAGGGGACAATACTGGCATGTGGGTACTGGGAATCAAACTTGCTTCCTCTGCAGTAGCAACAATGCTTTTCTTCTCTGAGGCATCTCACTAGCCTCTGAACCTGCATTGTCAAACACGTGGCCATGTTCTATTCTTTTTCATGAAAGCCCCCTTCTTGTCCAGCATCTTTACTACTTTCCAATCAGTTTGTTACATAGAATAAATTCCCATATATTAGTTCCCACCTGCATTTAGCACATAATAATATAAAGATTCCCCCCAATAACCCAGTGATGGATCTACTTTTTCTTCATATCCCTAGACCTTGTCTCTAAATCAATGCCTTTGAGTATTTAATAAATACTTAATTATATATAAGTGGATGAATGTATAAAAAGGAATTTCAACATAGCTTCATACACAGTGGCACAGGAAAGCTTTTTCTGTGGAGCTTCACTGTACAAGTCTTCTCAGCTGCTGCTATGTATCAGAGCTACAGAACTAGAAGGACCCTAACAGAATGTGAATTAAAAGCAGCATCCGATTACCATAATAGTGGTGCTACTCTCTGCAGAAAAGCTTCAGGGAAGACTTAAGGGACTTGCTCCTAAAGGCTTAATGTAAACCTATTGAGTTAATGCTCCTGACTTGCTCTGAGAGTGATTCAGGAAACGCAGCAAATAGAACCCTGTCCTGGCTATTGTGGCTTTCGTCCACATGAACACAGTAACCATCCATGTCTTCATTTTTTCTCTGTAGTACTGGGGATTGAACCTAGGGTTTCATGCATGCTAATTGGGCAGGGATTCCATTATGAATTTCATCTTGTTAGACCTCTTAGTGACCTAGTTGCTTCTCAACCAGAAGTGTGGCTAAATCTCCATGTAGCATGTATCATTCTCTCTCTCTCTCTCTCTCTCTCTCTCTCTCTCTCTCTCTCTCTCTCTCTCTCTCTCTGTCTCTCTATTGATGGATATAAAGAAGCATATCATATTATAAATTGTGTAAGAGGTTGAGTAATCCTTCTTTAGAGAAGACTATTCTCACGCAGCTAGCATTCTTTGCTTGTAGTTCGTTGTATATAGTTGAGACCCCATGAGATTCCCCCTTATGTTAACATGTTTACTGGTGCCCCTCGTGTTAAGATCTTCTTTAAACAGATATACTGAGGAGACTTCATGGATGTTGTCTCCATGAAGCTGAAAGTAGTCAGCTTTCAGATCATACACATAGAAATATCATATGCACTGAGCAGGCTATATTTAATGCATATTTATAAATGTAACATGTACACACATACATTCAAAAATGAAAGAAAACACACTAAGGGTTTGAGAGAAAGGAGGGAAGTATATATGACAGAGATTAAAAGGAGGAGTAAAGAGACAAAATTTTATAATTATATTTTTATTTAAAAACTATGAAAATGATAGAATATTAAGACAGACAGTCTGAAAGCAAAAGAAAACTTCAGCACTACAGACTTGCAGGATCTGTCTTCTTTGAAGTAGTTAGTGAGACTGGATCCCTGACCCATAGGACCAAGAACGACCTTGAATTATAGCCTGTCTTTTGATCCATGCCTTCTACTCTCTGTGATGTTGAAGTGGCCAAGCTAGGTCACATGGTAGGAAGTATCTCTCCATTGCCTAAAAGCCTTCACAAGTCAGAAGATGGCCTCTATTCTCCATGCTTTCTCATGCCCTAACTCTCTGAACATCCTGGAACTTGCAGGGCCCCTTGTCTTCCTCAAGCCACATTATGGCTGCATGTAGCAATGATTCTATATATCCATATCTGCCACTTTAGGGTCCAAGCAGAGATTGACTGAGGGGAAACTCACACCAATCTTCTTTCTACAAACTTGCCCCTCCTTCCTCTGCTCCCTCAGAGTGGGCTCTCCGTAAAGATGAAGCCATGTTGAGCTCAAGGACCAAGATTGTGCAGCCCACTTGTGAGAAGAAAGACAAGTTCAAGTCTACAAGTCTGATCAGCTCACCAAAACTCTTTGACTTTGGAGAGCTGGAATATGATACAGGTTGCGAGCCAAGTTATCTTGGACTGTCTTAATGCCCCATCCATGTTCTTGAACTGATAGTCTATCAATACTATCAGGTAAAACTATCTTTGGAATGTAAAAACAGACCCTTTAGCTTCTACCAACCCCAAGACTAAGAAGGTCATTTGAGGCCTACAGAAAAGTCTATGGTGCTTTGCTGCCACACATCTACCTGACATTCTCACCAGCATGGTTTTATAAGTAACTTTTATTTCCACTGGATCTGCTCATACATGTACATACTGTATTCTGAATTTAGTAAGCACTGTATCCCTCTCTGATTTACCTCTCACCCCTGTCATGCTCTCCTTTTACCCCTAGTACTTTCTCCTTTCCCTATCAGTACACCTTCCACATTCATGTGTGTTTGTCTTGTTTTGAGGTGCACTGGGTTTAGCCAGAATGTATGTCTATGGGTTTACAGGTATCCACTAAAAGATTAGCTTCAAGCTACCTTGGTTTATGATTTTTTACTTTTTTCCCTTTACTCTAATTTTATGAGACTATTAACTCATTGAAATATTGCATTTGGTGTAGTCTCTCTGTCTTCTTGGTCCATGGGCACTTATGTTCCAGAATAAATTCCTCTACTCTTTGAACTGAGAGTTTTGGTTTTGGACATCCATTGACAAAGGCTTTTCTGCATTACAGACTTGGAGAATTTTTAACATAGTTTTTTTGGGGAATTGTAGGGGGGACTACAATTTGTTATTCTCCTTCCTGAGACTCCTGAGTAGCTGGAATTATATGTCTGTCTTTATCTTTTTTTTCCATAGATAAAGTGAAGGTTTTTAATCTTCCAATTTTTGAAAGTCATATTGACTTTCTCCATTTTTAGTGGTTTCCATGTTTGGGCCACAAAAGAACCCATACAACTGAGTGTTTACCTTCTAGGAATAAGAAAAGCAGCAATCAAATAAGCAAGGAACTGTAAAAAGTAATAAATAATATGAAGCAACAGAATTACAGTATGATGTACAGAAGAAGTGCAGAGATGGCTCGTTGAATAAAAGCACATCCCATACAAGAATGGGCACCTGAGTTCAAATCTCCAGAACCCCCAATAAAAATCCAAGCAATTTCAAATGCTTGTAACCCCTAGAGTTGGTAGACAGATAAGCATAACCCAGGAAATCCCTGATCATAGATGCTAACCAAAACTGCCAGCTTCCGTTTCAGTGGGAAATTGTATCTTAAAGGCATAAGGCAGAGAGCAATAGAAGAAAATACCTGACATCTTCCTCTCTCTGGCCCATCCATGTGTGTGCATGTGCATATGTTTGCTCACGTGCACACACACACACACACTCACACACACATACACACACATGCACACACACACACACACACACACGCACACACTAGTGTAATGAAACTTCCCAAAGATTAATATTAAACTGAGTAGTCCATGAGCTTCATTGGACACATGATTCATAAGCCTGGTCTGTGTGTGGACAGAAAGAGCTAGAAGCCTTTAGGAGGATAGCTATATGTGTGAAAAGCATTCTATGAGAATCAGTGAGCACATTGTAACTGAGATGATTGCAACTTCTCTCGGGCTCTTCGGTTAGAATGTGGCTGTAGGAGGTGTGGAAGCCATCCAAGGAAACTCCTGTTTCTCCTGGGAAGGCTTTATACATGCCTAAGAGTAGCAGGCAGGACATTGTGGGGTGATCAGCCCACCCTCAGCAATTTGTAAGTGTCCCTGGCCCCATTTCATTGCCACTTCCACACTATAAGACAGTACAATTTAAGATATGGTCAGAACACAATACTTGGCTCTCTAAATTATATTATAATCTAAAGATCAGCTAGCATTGATTTATGAACTAACAGTGGTTATTTAAGTAAAAACCTTTTGAAGTTATTCACATCATACAAATCAAAATGTGGCTCAAATGCCATGAAAATGAATTATTATCTAATTTGCTTAGCTAAAGGGCTATAATGCTTATCAATGAGCTTTTATGTTAAATTAACAGAGCTCACAGTCTTGGTGAATTTCATATATTCATTAACCTTCCACATTTATTATTCTATCTCTATTCTTAGATGATTGTTATACTCATTACCTAGATCAAAATAATATCCCCCAAATTTTTATGTATTCCTTTGCATGCTTTACATAATTCGCTACACAACCATCGAGTATCTGCACTCCAGACAGGAAGATATTAACATAGAGGGAGATTAAAGATTTTAAAAAGCTTCCACATTCCCTTACTTGAGATCAGGCTTTTGGCCCAGATCTCTCTTAGTTAACAGTGTATCCAACCCTCTAGTGTATCCAAGGGACCTAAACAGTTTCCTTTAAAAGCACAGGCTGCACAGTAGGACCATTTAGACACATCCATCTATTAATACTTTTCAGGGATCCGTAGGTTGTTACATGGAAAAGCAGTGCTGAGAAGTTCAGATATGAAGTAAAGGGGTGAGTGATAAACTGCTTAGAGCTATCCCTGCCAATTGATCCCATTACAACTACTTATCATTGTAATGCTAATTTAAATTATACCAGATAATCTCCAGTTCAGAAAATGAGGGTAGAAATAATAATAATAATAATAATAATAATAATAATAATAATAATAATAATCCATTTAAATGCATTTAAGCTGATGAAGTAGACAGAATGTCCTTCAGGATAATGTTTATTCTTGTCAGGGCTCCGAGCACCAGGGATAGATAGCACAGGAAGCAAGGAGCAAGGAAAAGAAGAAGTACAGCTCAAAAAGGATGGATGCCAGTGATCATCCGGCTGTTTCACTCTCTGCTGTGGTTCATTTGCATGAAAGTCTGCTGAAATTAAGCACGAGCCAACAGAAAATCATCTGTACTTACAAAAATGAAAGTTTCTCCCTGGGAATGCTTAAAGCCCCCAAGAGCAACCTCTGCCAGAATGAACTCAGTCAGTACTTCAGTAAAGGAAAAGGCAGAGCTGGTTAGTTAGGAACTGCTGTTTTTCCTCTTGGCAGATGTTTAAAAGCACAAGGTCTGGATTTTGCAACAGCTCCCATTTCGAAGAATGTGATTCCTCATATTATTTGAAATAGCAAGCACTTTCTTCTTGAGGTCCTAGCAAAATGAGAAAACAACATTACTTTCAAATCCCATGGGCAACCAGTGTTTGCTTCCATGTAGCCCTTCCAAAGGCCGGCTTTGCGCCTGGGCGGCCATTCCTGCCAAAGTCTTGTCAGGAGTACTCTCGGTGCTCTTGCCGTTCATCTGTTCTGTGTGCCCTGCAGACTTCTTTAATTGAAGTTCAGTTTGCACACTTTGGAAGAACTCCACTAGGACCAACCCTGTGCTGGGGAAATTGAAGACCAGCTTCTTCCGAAAGTCATAGGTCTCATTTCTCTGGCAGCCTCTGCAACAAGTGCCCCAGAAGATGAGCAAAGGGCAACTGCCTAGGATTCCTAGATTCTGGTGGTAAGCAGCTTCAAATTAATTGTGAACAACAAATACCATCTAAGAAGACTGGGATGGCATCGTAGACTCTCTGCACCTATGCATCTCTGTATCCTTACCTATGAGCACAGACTATGCGCATAAATGGGGAACCAGCTGAGGGGAATCCAATCTATACACTATCACTGACAATCCTTAAGTGGCTAATTAACTTAGCTTACAATATTCTCTCAAAGCTAATACTGTGCTATCACATCACCTCAACAGAATCCCCATCTCTTGCCTGTTAACTGTACTGGGCTTGCTCTTTCTCTCGTCTACCCCCACCACCCCCGCCCGCTCTCTCTGCCTTTCTCTCCTACCCGCCCCCCGCAATTATTTTACTAGAAACCATGAAAAAGGCTTGAGCTTCTGCACTGCTTTTCCACTTGTTTAGCTATTAAGCTTCCTCTGTGCAATGTAGGTTTATTTAATATATCTCCAACTGCACATTCACCATGCATTGGTTGAATTACTGAGAGACTGTAATTGGGCATTGGAGATTAGCTGTACTATTCCCAGATGTCTTTACTAAATGTGCAAGAGAACACGGACAGTTTATTTATAACCTTGTTACTCTGGGCCTCATTTAACCCTCTTTGTATTTTTAATATGACACACTCAAAATTCAATTCATAGCCCAGTTTGCTAATGTTTTATCAAGTAGCCTACAGCAATTTTAAGTTAAATGCAGTGCATCCACCTGGTAAGTTTGAAAGGGAAAAGGATGGGAGAACTCCTAGAAAAGCTGTGTTAAAGCTGCAAACAGAATTTAAAATTTTTCCAGTCATTACCCATGGAAAGAATTTACAATGTTACATTTTTGTGTAAAAATATACAGTAGTAGATTGTCTTGCTTAATTATGGGATATTAAAATTAAAAACTAACATATTCCCAAAGGGAAAATATTCTTCCTCACTGTGGCAATAGCCTTGAGTCTGTGTCATCTCCATGCATATTAAGAGTTTTGAGGTAGACTATAACATCTTTCCAGTAACAACATTGTCTAGAAGACATTTTTGATGGCTGTGGCAGGGAATCTATTTGCCATCTGATAATGATTAATGTGTGATACAGAAATCCGACAAATTGGATTCTGCATCTCTCACAGTAGGAAGGGGTGAGTTCAGGCCAGCCCATGCCTGGGATCCTGTTAAGCAATGGTACTCAAAGTGAGGATGCACCTTCATCTCAGTTCCCAAGGAATATAACCCTGTCGTTTCCAGTCAATTGACCTTGCAGAAGACAGTGCTTCTCTAAAGGAGTTGTGTTGTGAAGCAATTCTCCATAGTGCTCACTCACTAAAGCAAGTCGGAGTCAGTCAACCTGTTCCAGGAGTTGTGGTTGTATGTGTCCTGCCAAATATGCATCCAACTGTGCAGTAGGGAGAAGTGGAACACAGAGACTGACCAACAGCTGACCTTCTTGAGTCTGACCCATCTCAGACAGCATCTTACTGACTGGAGGCCCTGGGATCCCTTTGCACAGAGCCTTTATTAAAAAAACAAAAACAAAAACAAAAACTTTTGCTACAAATTCTTTAAGTTATTTTTCAACAATTTATTCAGATTTAAAGAATTGTAAAGTATTACAAGATACATAAAGAATATTCTTAAAGAATATAGGGCAAATAACTGCTCCATTTACACGGTTGAACACATAAATTCACTTACTTCATTCTAGAAGGGACAGAGATGTTAAGAAATTTCAAGCACAGTATATTTTAAAGATAAATCACTAGATATTTCAGATAAGTATATCTGAGAGTCAGAATATTTGAAAGCACTGACTTTTATCCTTTCAAATGTGACTCTTTAAGCCCCCTCATGGTTTCACAACCCTTGTAGGGAGATCCTGCTCTCTCGGGGTAAGTAGAAAGCTTCACAAGCAAAGACTCCCTAGCACACATAACCCAATCAAGTCCTCAGGCAGCCGTCCCTAGCCTAAGGCCTCTTTTAGATGAGTCTCACAAGAAAGGGCTGGTGCTCAGTGCCAGAGTCCTGCTCAGCCTGGAACGTGAGGTCCTGATGTACGATCATGATCTTCTATACCAGCTCTGTATCTACAGACCTGTCTACTGTTTCTTAGATAGGGAGTGTACCCTTCCTTCCCCACAGCAATTTTCCTCAGGAAAGTCTTCATTGCCTGGAGAGCTGATCTGTCATAATTCTTAACAAGAACAAGATGGATGCTAAAACCTAGTGACTGACTAGTGATGTCTGCATAGAATATCAACCAAATATACATATTAAAAAAAAAAAAAAAAACAGGAGTGAATGCCCAAGCTACTATGCAAGTCCTTCCCTGGGAGCTGGGCTTTAGAGATCACACACTGCCTGTAATGTTATGGTTTTAGGATGAATAAATCTCCTGTGCATATCCCCAACCTCTTCAAATCAAACAGATCCAATCAGGAATAATCCCTGCCTTTCTCTTTGACAGGGCAAACCTGGTCTTGCTTCCAGACTCCAGTTGCTCTTCTCCTCAGCCTCCCTCAGGACACTCTTCTGCCCCTCAGTGCTTAATGAATAATTCTGATTGATGCTTACGGAGGAGGACTAGGGCACCAGTGGGAAAGAAGCCTGAATGAAGATATGAGGAAATAATTTGTCCATTATCTATTTAATGATTCCCAAGTGGTGCCAATTCCCTCCAGTCCTGTAAAAGCACGAGGCCTAGATAAAAAGCATTCTCCTGCTGATGAGTCTACTGTGATATGAAGAATGAATCTCATTGTGGCCGACGGCAAAAGGTTAACAAGGAAATGATTAACTCACATACAAAAGCTCCTTCCTCTTCCTGTGTCTTCAAAGACTTCAGATACAGAAGGAAAGGATTATGCCAGGGAGAAAGGAAGAACTTACGATTCATCTCTGTGGAAATTAGGGAAGCTTACTTTAGTTTGCTAATGCCATGTTCTGTTTTATTTTTATGAACTTGCAAAGTCAACTAAATGAGGGGGGAGAAAACTGCCTGTAACTAAGGTAACAGCTTGTAAATCATGGTAATGTGAAGTGTCAACAATAGACTAAACAAAAGAATAAAAAGTGCTCTATAAACCTTTTTTCTGTACAGTATGACATATGAAATGTTGAGTTAGTATTGTTTCACTCACTTTCTGCTTTCAAAGCCTGTTACAGGACTTATGCCCAAATACTGAATGATATGTATATCACACACATCCATCTAATATTGATGCACATTAGCAGCCTCCATGCATATGATGGATTATTTTGAGAGCATTAGAGAAATTCTACACAAGTCAAACAAGTCATCTAGTATTAATCACAGTATATTTAAGTAATTGTATGCAATTTTTTTTTTCAGCAAAACGGTACATACATAGTAGTTGGGTTGGGCCAATCCAAAGCCCTAAATCTGGGCCTGAGAGGTAATTGAGTTGATCAGCCCACTGCCTCTCCTGATCTCATGCCCTCAGTGCTGGCTCATTTGCAACCCCAGTAACCAAGGCCAGCTCTACCCTGGTGCCCAGGCAAGGTGCAGGGCCTGCTCTTCTGCTCTCCTGAGTATTGCAGCAAGTGAGGGACAGGGACAGTTCTCCCACTCTCTGACACCAGGGCCAGCTCTCCTGTCTGCACTCATACCTTTGGGGTCAGAACACCTGCAACCCCCACATCCAAGATAGTTCTACTGTGTCGTCCAGGTGAGGTGCAAGGCCTGCTCTTCCCTCTGCTGCTGCAGGTGAGGGGCAGGGACAGATCTCCTGCTCTCACAACCACTGTCAGACCCGGTCAGCTCTCCCTCCTGCCTCCAGTTTCAAGGGTATAAGGGAGGTGGAGAGCAGACAGATCTCTTCTCTGCTGATGCCAAAAGTAGTTTTCCTGCTTAAAAAAGTAGTTTTCTTGTGAAAGTCAATCCCCACTCTCCACTCAACTGTGGAGAATGTCCTACCCATTGGCTAGATCTGGGTAGGGGTTTGATGCTTACTGCATGTACAATCTTTGGCTGGTGCCATAGTTTGAGCAAAAGCCCTGGGCCCAGATCTGCTCATCATAATGTTCTTCTTGTAGGTTTCTAGGACCCTCTGGATCCTACTATTTCCCCATTCTACCATATTCTCTCACCTAGAGTCCCAATAGGATGTCCTCCCCTCTATCTCACTTTCCTGATAAGTGAAGACTTTCATGGGACATGCCCCTTGGGCTAGTATACAGATATAAGTGAGTATATACCATTTGAGTCTTTCTGCTTCTGGGATAACTCACTCATTATGATCATTTCTAGTTCAACCCATGTGTCCATAAATTTCGGAAATTCCTATATTTGACCATGTCCCCTTGATGGGGAGGCCTGGTAGCACTCAGAGGAAGGATAGCAGGATACCAAGAAGACTTAATACCCTATGAGCATATACGGGGGAGGAGGTCCCCCTCAGTCACAGACACAGGGGAGGGGAGTAAGGGGAAAGCAGGAGGGAGGGAGAGAGGGAGGGAGGGAGGGAGGGAGGGAGGGAGGGAGGGAGGGAGGGAGGAATGGGAGAATACAAGGGAAGGGAAAACTATTGAAATGTAATATGAATGAATTAATAAAAAATTAAAAATATAGTTTTCTTGATTAAAAAACAAAATAAACAAACAAACAAAACCTGATAGTTCCAGCCAGTCAGATAGCCTCAAAGGCCTTTAATGATGGACATAGATGTAATGCATATGAATACAACTACCTTATTCAATAAGAAATACAGTTCAGTAAGAAGTGAAAGAAAAAATATTGCTTAGAACCCCCAAGACCAAGTTCTAGCAAAAGAGATTTATTTTTCCCAGGGGGACAGAGGCAAAGATAAGGGACAAACACAGGAGATAGAGGAAGAGGTAGAAGGGAAAGCGAATAATAAAGAGGGGAGAAACGGGGCAAAGGGAGGGGGTAAGGGGAATTTGTCCCCGAAGAGAACAGGACAAAGGACTATCTATGGATAGAGAAGGGGACAGAGAGGGCTTGTAGGAAAATGGTAGCTTATAAAAGTAAAACAGGAAACCTCATGTTAGATTTGAAGTGTTTCATTTTAATTTGGCATGTTAATTACGTAAGCCAAAGGGGACTTTCGATTGCTGGACTTCAGTATTTTGACAGCTGTACCTTGGTAGCCTGCCTCAGGAGAAGGCAGTGGCCAAATAAGCGACCTTAGGGGCCAGCTTCAGGAATGCAATCTGAAGGTTTTTTAGCAAGGCAAATGAAATGGGAAAGAGAGGCAAGGCCTGCCGGAGCCAAGTTGGACATGCTCAAGCTGGCCAAAGTCCTTTTAGGAGTACTATTCAGATGAAAACCCAATGAATATGCCTCTTGCAACAATCCAAAGTGTGCGCATGCCTGTTCGTGTGTGAGTAAGTGTACGCATGAGTGTGGATGGCAGAAGTCAGCATTAGGTCCTGCCTTCCTCAGGAACCATCATGCTTGTTTCGGGTTTGTTGTCATTGTTTGTTTGGGTGCTTTTCTATCTTCAACTTATTTTTTTTATTCTTCTCTCATATATTACATCCTAACCAGTCTCCCCTCCATCCTCTCCTCCCAGTCTCTCCCCCTCACCTCCCTGTGCCCAATCCATTCGTCTTCCATTTCTCTTTAGAAAGGAGCAAGCCTGCCATTGATATCAACCAAACACGGCCTATCAAGTTGAAATAAGACTAGGCACCTCCTTTCCTATTAAGACTGGACAAGACAACCCAGAAGGATAACAAGGGTCCAAAAAGCAGGCAGAAGAGTTAGACCCCTGCCCCTCTTCCCACTATTTAGCATCTCACAAAAACATCAAGCTAACCACCAGAGAATAAATGACCAGAGAATCTGGTTTAGACTCAGGCAGATTCCATGTTTGTTGGTTCACTCTCTGTGAGCAGCTTAGTTGAGAATGTGGGTTTTCTTGTAGTGTCCTTGACCCCTCTGCCTCCTCCAATTCTTCCTCCACCTCTGCCACAGGATTCCCAGAGTTCTGCCTTAAGGCTTGGCTGTGGGTCTTCACATCTTTGATGATGATTGTGTTACACTCCTGTTTATGAGCATAGCAGACTATCACTAGGAATAATTTCATTGGTTTTTAAAATTGTCTGGTGTTTTTGGTTCTGCCTTGAGTCTCTAGGCTGATCTTCCTCTGGTTCCTGGCCATCCATGTAATGTCAGGAGTGGGATGTTTCATAGCCTGGGTCTCAGCTGGACCAGTCATTTTTCAGACATACCTCAATTTCTGCTCCATCTTTACCCCTGCACATCTCGTAGGCAGGACACATTTTAGGCCAAAGGTTTTGTGGCTGAGTTGATGCCCCAATCCTTCTACTAGAAGTATTACCCGGTTACAGGAGATGGCCAGTTCTGGCTCTGTATCCCTCATTGCTAGGAGTCTTAGCTAGAGTCACTCTTGTAGATCCCTTTGAATTTGCATTGCACTAGGTTTCTTGCTTGTCCTCAAAATGTTCCCCAATTCCAGTTGTCTCTACCAGTATTCTCTCCCAATCTTTGTTTTGAGACCAGATCTCTCACTAGAAACTGGGGATCATTGATTAAGGTAGTTCCTGCTGGCCAGCTATCCTTGATGATCTACCTGTCTCTGTCTCCCAGTGCTAGGAATACAGGCAGGCATCTCTATGCCCAGCTACTTAGAGTGGTGCAGCAAACACTTTACTTACCAAGCTGTCTCCATCTTTAATTCCCTCTAGTTTGAACTCCTACCAACAGTTCCTCCTACAGCTCTTCTTACTTCTCGCCAACATTTGTTGTAAGATTTCTTCATGAGAGCCATTCTGACTGAGGTAAGGTGGCACCTCAAAGTTGTTATAAATTGCATTAAATGATAACTAGGAATGTTAAACACTTTTGAAAATAGTACCAGCTGGGTGTGGTGGTGCATTCCTTTAATCCCAGCACTTGGGAGGCAGAGGCAGGCAGACCTCTGTGAGTTCGAGGCCAGTCTGGTCTACAAAGTGAGCCCAGTACAGCCAAGGCTACACAGAGAAACCCTGACTCAAAAAGGAAAAACAAAACAAAACAAATAAAATAGAATCAGCCATTTGTGGTTTTGTTTTGTTAGACTGTGAACTGTTTGTCTCACTAGACCATTTATTGTTTGGCAGTTTCATTGGTTTAGTACTTAATTTCCATATATCTTTGTAAATTCTAGATATCAGCCTTTTGACTGGTGCATAGCTGGTGAAGATTTTCTCCCATTTGGCAGGCTATTTGCTTGTTGATAGTTTCCTTACACTACATAGGAACTTTCCATTTTCATGTAGTCACGTCTATTGGTTCTTGGGGCTGGAGTCTGGGCTATTTCTGTTCTGTTCAGAAACTTGAGAAAGACATTTACTTACACAAATATCTTGAATAGGAGTACCTATATTTTCCTTTAGGAGTATTAGCATTTAGAGTTTTATATTAAGCCCTTTTACATATGAAAGTCTATACAGAGGTTCTTCAAAAAATTAAAAACATAATTACTTGCTATACCATTCCTAGGCATATAGCCAAATGACTCAATACCCTACCATAGACAGACTTGCACATCAATGCTTACTTCAAGATTCATAACAGCAAAGAGAAACAACCAGACCAGATGCTATTTAATGAAGTAACAGATAATGTAAATGTGATACACACACACACACACACACACAAACACAAACACAAAAACATACACATGCATCATGTAATATAACTCAGCTGTAAGAAAATGAAATCATGAAAATTTCAGGGAAACGAATGAAGCTTGAAAGTATGATATTAGCCAGGAGTGATGGCATAAACCTTTAATCCCCGTACTTTGAAAGCAGAGGCAGGTGGATCTCTGTGAGAACCTAATCTGGTCTACAAAGAGAGTCCAGGACAGTCAGGACTACAAGAGAAACCCTATCTCAAAAGAAAAAAAGGAGGAAAGAAAGAAAGAACAAAAGAAAAAGAAAGAAATATTTTAGTGAGGATCTAAACTTATAAAGATAAAAACCACATGTTCTCTGTCATACACAGAACCTGTTCTACAGTGTGTTTGTGTGTGTGTGTGTGTGCACACGCGCACACGAGTGAGCGCACACATGCACGCACACACTCATGCACACATGCACAGGCCAACTGCCAGCATGAGTAGGCACTAAATCTACAAAGGAGATCAAGAGGGTAATAATATGTGATGAGGAAGAATGTGGGTGAGCAAAAGGCATGAAAGAGGAAAATAATCAGGGCAGTGGCACAGAAGGGAACAGAAGTCTCTGAGGGTGAGGAAGATGGGTGAAAGAGGCTGATGTTTTCCCTGAAAGTTCCAAAATGGCACCTAGCACATTATATGCTAATTTTAAAAACTAAAAATATACAACATCCCTGTAACACTTTTCAAGAATCCCACCGACTATATGCAAATCTGCATTCCCAAGTATGTAAACCCTGAAGTGTTAGTTATCCTTGTTTTCTGAGCATAAAATATAAGATTTATATTATTAAGCATACCAAGAGTATAAAAGTCCACTCAAGTTTCAAAGATCTAAGTCAAGTTAATGAATTGTATTTGCAACAGTAAATAAGCTCTCATCCTCTTCCATTCTTGACACACACACACACACACACACACACACATACCTGAAGATACAGTCCAATTGCCTGTGTATTTATATCCCTCCTCTGTTCCTGAGTTATTGCATTTGGATGCATTATCATGGGTATAATTACCATATAATCTCTTAACAAATTCATGATGGGTATTTTAGAAGCAGGTTTTCCTTCCAGGTCCTGTCATTGGAGATGTTTGATATTAGATGATTGGTTTGATCTCCAGTATGTTTCAGAAAAGTTTTACCCAAGTTCCAATCATTATTTGCAAACGTGCTCTAAGCACTGGGACTTTGAAATGGGAATGAAGCAAGCCTAATGAGTCCTTCTGGGGCTCATATAAGCAATCAAACTCTTGGAAGGAACAAGAGGCAGTGAAGTGATTGATGGTCCCTGTATACTATAGTATACAACAAACCCATGTGAGACTTGCAAGGGCAGATATTTTTCAATCTGTAGATTTATAATTACTATTTAAATTGTATCCCATATACTATAAATAAGAGTAATTAATAAATAACAATGATTACATGTAATTTGCATTTCTGAAAAGTAAATAGCTTTCACTGTTCCTGTAAATACTTAAGATGTATTGTCTCACTCAAGATCCAATTTTTTCTCACTAAATATTTTTCTTATCAGATAAAGTTTTATATATTTTGCCATGTGCCAGAAACTCTGTCCCAAAGCCGCTCTCTCAAGCCCTCTCCAAAGTTCTCCTAAACAGGAAGTCAAAGTCAAAGAGTCCCCAGGTGGTGAAACCAGGGAGCAGCAGCAGTGCCCTTGCTGCATAGCAAGCTCAGAGTCCAGCACGTACTAAAGAGTGCAAAATCAGATGCAACACTGTACTAAAATTTTTATTCAGGAGCTTGGCAGTCACTTGCTGCTGAATTCTCATGCTTCCCAAGGCCACACATACATTACCCCATTCTGCTATCAGAAACACAGAGAGAGCAGCAAGGAGGAAGGAGATGTGGGAGGTGGTGATGTTTGAGAGAGCTAATAAAAATAGGAAATGACTCCAAAATAAACTGGAAACATGAAACCAGGCCTAGGATGCCTACATATCACTACTTCAAAGACAAAAGTCTTCTTCACTTTTCCCTACATTGAAAATGCTTCAAGTAGAGGTTTCTACCAGATAGCCTTTAGGTTGTTACTACAAACTGTCCTTTACCTGTCTTTAGAAGGTATAGGAAGGGGGTTAGTATAGTCTTGTAGAGTTTCAGCATCCACACAGAAATATTTCTACTCTTACATGTAAAATACACTATCTTCTTTTTAGTAAATAAATTTATTACATCATTGGCTCCAGGTACAAAATTATATTTACAAACCAAATAATATCTTTAATCCACAGTCTATAGTATGGAATATTCATCTTTTGCACTTATGATAACAGAGTTAAGAAATCCATCAGTTCATCTTTGCTTCCTAAGTGTAACTGAATGAAACATTTCATGCTTGCCCGTCCACACGCAAAGGATGAGGAGCATGGTGACTGCTGTAAAGGATGACCTTGAAGGAAAGACACCTTCCCTTCAGTTGTGGAGTAAAACATTTGATACAGCATTAAAGTTTCTTTCATGAGCTCCTATTATAAGCAAAATCAGGGCAAATCTAGACAACTTTCCAGGTAAAATACAGGAGGAGGCAGGCACCATGCTCTGATATCCCATATGAAAACGATTCGGACTTAAGAGTGTTGTCTATTGCTTGTTGTCACTATCAAAGAACTTATAGTCTAGTTGATAATATAGAGCTCATTTGTGTATGTTCTAGAACTTTCTATGAGTTACTTTGTTTTTATTTTTTTCAGTTACTTCATCATATTAAACTGTCTACTTCATAAAGATCAACAAACATTATATTTACTTGTTGCATATGATATGCATGTCACTCCCTTACAGATCAGAAAGCAAACTTTCAGGAGTCCCCCTCTCTCTTTCTACTATGTGGGCCCCTGAGATTGAACTTAGGTTGTAAGCCTTGACAGCAAACCCTTTTACTCATTGAGCCATCTTGCTTGGGATTTTCTATTGGTTTGCAAACCTGTGCATGATTAGATATCTATACGTACACCTGTGAAGCAGTCTCGTGGCCATGCTAATATAGACATGTCTGATGTCTCCTAACGTGTTCTTTGGTTTCTTTGTTTGGTTCCTTCTATTTTGCTAGGTTTGTGTAAGGACATCAGACACAGTTTTAAGTTAATAATATAGTGTAATATATGTGCATGTTATATTGCATAGAAAATCTCTAAAATGAATTCATCTTACATATTGGAAACTTCATACCAACTAAATAACAAAAGGACCACTGTTCTCAACCCCTGGCAGCTATCACTCGACTTCTGGTTACTTTAAGATTGAATATTCTAAATATTTTCATAAAGAGAGAATCCTACAGATTTTTTTTCTGTGTTGCTGGCTTATTTAACTAAATACTGTGTTCTTCAAGTTTACCATGTCATTGCAAATGACAGGGATTCCTGAACTAAATATCACTGTTTTTTGTTTGCTAAGCTTTCTTCAGCTATTCAGCTTGCATGGAGACCTAGAGTGTTTAAATAATTTGTCTGTCAGGGTACTGAGGAGATGAATATGAGCATGCAAACAGATCTTGGAGATTCCAGTAGACATTTACGGGAATTACAAAACAAGTTGTACTCCACCTTTTTAATTAAAACATAAAGCATTATCTTAAAATTTTTAAAGCATATTTTATCATTGTCTTTGTTCACTTTATGTCAAAATGGCATGTATAAAATAAAAATGAATTTAGAATGCTAAAACTTTCCACATATACATTTAATACTAGGCAAATGGATAAATGATTAGCTAAAAAGGAAACAGAGGTTAAATTGACATTTATTATATGTAAGAATAAAACCTTAAAGATAAATCAGACTAATCTACTGATTCGGTGTGCACTAAATAGACATTTACATTTAAATTTGATTTTTAAAAGCAATTAAAAGTATCAACCATTCTATAATCTGAAGTTGGCCTTATCTGAGCTCCACTTGTATTCTCTGAATGATTCTTTTAAAATCCCTACATTTTTTCTTAGGTTATAAACTACAACCTTGAGATTTATCACTTTCAAAATTGTAATAAAAATTTCCAGGCACTAGTCATAAAGACCGGGGTTCTCTAATAAAGTAAGAACTCAGCATTCAGAACATAGTGCTCTACCACTACCTTGAAAATGAAAGATGTGCCAACTCTTTAAGACAACCAGCACAACCTTAGGGCCAGGAAGTTCATATCAACGAAAGTATTTTAAGTGTTCTTTAATAATGATCTACTGTGAATTGTTAATCAGGAACATAGAAATTTTTGTATTGTAAGTCCTGTTCTCATGTCATCATTCTTACTTTTATGTGACATTTGGCTCTATCAGATCTGTATTCTGACTCCTAGCATTGCCTGCCTTCTGGAAGCCATTACTCTGTGTGTAGGAGCAGTGCATGCCCTGGCCAGGAAAGGCCCAAAACTTGACAGAGCATCACCAAACCCAGCAAAGTGCAAGAGATTCACACGTGCAAGATCAAGCTTATACACTGCACTATACAAACCGTAGTAAAAACAAAGGAGAAGAAAAAAAGGAAGAAAGGAAGGAAGGGAGGAAGGAAGGAAGGAAGGAAGGAAGGAAGGAAGGAAGGAAGGAAGATAGGAAGGAAGGAAGGGCCCTAGCACTTACAAATAAAACATAGGCAGATAAAATGAGAAGAGATCTAAAAGGAAAACCAAAGGCTCTACATTTTTTCTCACACATTAACATAACACCAGGGCATCCTTTTCCTCACCTGTGCATCATCTCCCCCTAAGTTACTCTACATACTGAAGCTGGAATATCACAATGTCCCAACCTAGTGGCTGACCTCCTCTTAGGACCCTAGGGGTTGTTGGTGGCTACATAGTTCTAGAGCTCACTAACTCATAGTGACCTCAGTTACTATGTAAGAGTCAGCAAAGCAATCAGACAGTGTCCTCCACACCCTCCTCTCCTAATACTATGCCCAGGTGCCCACGGAGTACAACCAGCAAGGTAGGAGAAAAGTTGCTCCTCTTCAACGTGGTTCTCAGAACATGCCCCTCTGAGAGATGCACAAGTCCAGAGTTCCAATGTTTTATATCAAATATGGAAACAAATATGCTTTATCAATCCATTCTGTGAACCTTGGTCGCTATAGCCAGTCAAAACATAACAGGTACTCAGATCTTTGCTATGGTTGTCACATTACTTTCCTTTCAATGTGAAAGAAATCTACTGTGAAGTCCAGAGCCAATCATGTGAGTCACCCTTTGAAATTACACATTGCTGTAACCTGCCAGAAAATATTAGCAAGAAGAAAATCTAGCAGTCTATTTTACAAGTTGGGGCCACATAGCATCTACTGCAAATCTTACTTAAGCCTTATGTACGTGCTTCAAATTGCATAGGCATCATGTAGAAACACACCACTTAAATAAACTTGAAAAAATATTTATATCTTACTGTCAGTTCTGAAAATTTTACATACATATAATTATGTGTAATAATAAATAGTATTTACTGCAAACCTAGAAGTTACTCAGAACAAGAATTTCCTTTTTAAAAACTACGAATATGACATACAAAATGACTAATTACCACAACATTTTAAAAATCACCAATAACTATTAGGTCTTTTATCACCCTACTCATTCCTTTGATAAGTTTATGATCTATTATAGGAGTCAATAATTTAATTACTCACTCAAAAGCATAATTAAGATCATGACACTATTTTGAAGAAGATAGTCAAGCCATAGTAAGTAGGATAAGCAGGATTTAGTCAAGGCTTCAAGAAAGGCTTTCTGAAGTAAATATGATTGGTTGTGAGTAGTTAATTGGGGGGAAATAGTATCTAGTAAAGTGCTTGTGCCAGGTCTTGGGAAGGGCCATCCTGTGGTCATGTGTTAAAATGGGGAACAACAGGATGGAGAATCTCAGTGAGCCTGTGGAGAAGACAAGGCACATATGTCCAAGCTCTGTTCAAGAAGGTGGTCTCTATTCTAATTTCATTAGCTGATCCATAGCAATTTTAAGCAGGAAACCCTGGGTGATACAAGTACATATTAAAAGAAGCACCAGAGCTACTATATGGGGTGCAAAGAAATCCTCAAGAATCAACTGCAGGAGTTTGGATGAATGTTCTCAACGGACTGAAATTGGGGAAGTAAGTAAAATAAGATTTTCTACAGCGAAGAAAAAGACATGTTAAACTGCAGTGATTTTTTTTTTCAGAGTAAGGAAGGAGTCCAAAGAGCACTCACTCTCAAGGGCATGTCCCTCCAACCATATCAGGACTAGTCCCTTGATATCATAAACATTAAAAAGAGCAAGGATGGAAGAGGGAAAAGAATCAAGAATTTATTTTAGGTCATGCTAGGATTGGCTGCTTTTGTGACCACCCAGATTTGGAACATATAATTCTGGAGTAAAACGAGTCTGGTCTGGAGACATAAACACCCGAGTCAGCTATGCTGACTGAGCTAACTTTGCTGATCTCTGCAGAGAAACTAAAGCATCAATACTTGAAAGCCAGCGAAAGATGCTCAGAGTGAGTGCCAACAGAGACTTTGGAGGACACAAAAGAGCATTTATAGTGTTGAGAACCACAGACGAATTTGTTTGAAAGAAGAAAATGCTCACCATCTATTGTGGAATGCCAAACAGGCTATTGGAATCAGTTCTTCAGGTTCTGCTCACATTCTGCCAAAAGAGAAAATAAAACCTTGTAAATGATTCACAAAAGAGGAATGAATGCATAAAACCAGGCTGTAGGAAACAATGCTAAATCATACCAACTGTGTCCATACAAATTTTAAAGACTATGAAATGATATATTTTGCATCCAAATGAGCAAAAAGGCGAATATTGGCAAGGTTGCGAGAATACCAATTAAGAATTTTTCTTGTACTAGTTTGCATTCCCACCAGCAATGAAAGAGTGTTCCTCTCTCCCCACATCCTCTCCAGCATGTGGTGTCCCTTGAGTTTTTGATCTTAGCCACTCTGATGGGTGTAAGATGGAATCTCAGAGTTGTTTTGATTTGCATTTCCCTGATGACTAAGGAGGCTGAGCATTTCTTTAAGTGTTTCTCTGCCATTGGAAATCTATCTGGTGCTATCTCAGAAAACCGGGAATAGGGCTTCCTCAAGACCCAGCTATTCCACTTCTTGGAATATACCCAGAAGATGCTCCAGCACACAACAAGAAAATTTGCTCAACAATGTCCATAGCAGCCTTATTCATAATAGCCAGATCATGGAAAGAGCCTAAATGTCCCTCAGTAGAAGAATGGATAAAGAAACTGTGGTACATATACACTATGGAATACTACTCAGCTATTAAAAACAAGGAATTCTCGAAATTTGTGGACAAATGGATTGAGCTAGAGATGATCATAATGAGTGAGTTAACCCAGAAGCAGAAAGACTCAAATGGTATATACTCACTTTATCTGCATACTAGCCCAATGGGCATGTCCCACGAAAGCCTTCCCTTACCAGGAAACTGGGACAGAGGGGAGGGCATCCTATTGGGACTCTAGATGAGAGAACCATGTGAGAATAGCAATGTAGAAGGATCCAGTGGGTCCTAGAAACCTACAAGTAGAACATTATGATAGGCAGATTTGGGTCAAGGGGACCCACTCAAACTAAGGCACTAGCCAAGGACAATACAGGCGGTAAACTTTCAACCCCTACCCAGATCTAGCCCATGGACAGGACAGTCTCCACATTTGAGTGGAGAGTGGGATATGACTTTCTCATGTACTCTGGTGCCTCACATTTGACTATGTCCCCTGGAGGGGGAGACCTAGTGGCACTCAGAGGAAGGACAGCAGGTCACCAAGAAGAGACTTGATACCCTATGAGCATATACAAGGGGAGGTAATCCCTCTCAGGAACAGTCATAGGGGAGGGGAATAAGGGGAAAATGGGAGGGAGGGGAGAATGGGAGGATACAAGGGATGGGATAACCATAGAGATGTAACAAGAATAAATTAATAAATAATAAAAATAAAAAAAAACAGTTGACAAGATTTTAAAAAGATTTGTAGAAATGAGTTATCATGGCTTTTAGTAAAAAACTTATCACTCAAAAAAAAAGAATTTTTCTTAAAAATAAAGTCATACAATAATTTTTCAAATGTGGCTATACATATTTATGGAAATATTTTGATGTTCATTTGGCAGAATAATTCCACTGGTCAAAAGAAATAACTTAGAAATCCTCAAGAAGATATGACAAAATAACATTATTGAGGACTAATTTGTATGATATCCAAATCATAACAATAACGTGTCAATAATGTGTGTGTTCCAAGTAGCCGTATCATTCTAAGTAGCAAACTGAGGCCCTGAGAGTTCATATAGCTTTCCTCCTACATCCTGTCCGATGACAGTCATCACAACCCAGCATGTTGGACTGAGAGTACACACTGCATTAAAGTGCCATGTGATTCTCAAGACTTTTTCTTTTCATTGGAATTTATGCTTCATGTTGTCTTTTGCAGTTTTTCAAGGGTTTTGCAGATCTATCCTGTAACAGATTCATCTCCTGGCTTTTCAAATGTCTGGAGCAGAGAAAATGTTGAATATTTTTGCTCAGCGAAGAGGTGAAGGAACTCATGAATCTTAAGTGAAAGCACACAGGTGAACAATCCACTATGCATTAGCATATAAATTGGGAGGGCACTTGCTGCTCCAAACCTGGAATCTCTTCTCCTGATGCCATGACTCCTAGTCTACCAAGTTAGTTTATTGGCATCCTATAGTCTAGAAATTTCTATTTGGTTGACCTTGGATGCTTGGTGGGCATAACAATAGGCAAGAAATACCTGGGAAGCAACACTTAGTTTCTTGCCTTAGATATCTGAATGTACACTTAGTTATCTCATCCTCATTGTTAATTAATCCAATTATTTTTCAGAATTCATTATCAGGCTTTAGATATATCCTTGTAAAAATTGTAAGAAAAGTTGCTTTGGGCCACTTCTATTGTTGCATACTATGTAACCGGTTTCCCCCCCTACACACACACACACACACAAAAATGCATTTTCCCTAGAATTTAAAATTTTTAGGTATTAATTCCTTGTTCAAATGTTCTTAACTACTTTACCTGAAATACGCATGGGCCTAATAATTAACCTCTTCACTTAATTTGATCTTATATATAAGTCCCTCATCTTAATGACTTTTCTAATGCTTTGAGGAGATTCCATGACCAAGATACATTTTTTTCAGCTTATTTCACAGAGAGAGTTTTAAACACAGTGCACAGATACAAGCTAGAACCAAAAGAACAGTGTTGGTACTTAGGTCTGGAGAAAGAACATACAATAGACCTCAGTTAAGAAATCAATATCGCCTCTCAGGAACAGTAATAGGGGAGGGGACTAAGGGGAAATGGGAGGGAGGGGAGAATGGGAGGATACAAGGGATGGGATAACCATAGAGATGAAACAAGAATAAATTAATAAAAAAAAGAAATCAATATTGCTTCATTAGGGTGCTTATGTCTGAATTTTTTCATAAAACATTTTTATGAAAAAAAAAAACAAGCAAAACAAAGTAAACTCAAAAGTGAGCCTCAAGAATAACACATACAGGATGGATTTATATATTTAAAAAATGATCGTGTCTTGACTTAGAGAAGGGAGAAACATTTTCCAAAAGTGTTACTTGTCCACAGAGCTCTTTATTATAAAACAAATGTGTTGAGCTTCAAACAACACTCATGTATCTTGTCTTAGTAAACTTTCTCATGCATTATATTTTGGAGAAATTACATGTGAGCTCTGCATCTCCATCACTCCTATCTCTCCCCATTCCAACTCCTCTAGCCCCACATCTCCCTCCCAAATTCATGATCTCTTTTTAAATTATTTAATATATATATATATATATATATAATGATTGTGTGCACATATGCACCCATGTATATAAAACATAATGAGTCTGCTTAGCATTGCTTATATGTCCATGTGTCAATCATTGAGCACTTGAGACTAGATAAAACTATATAAAAAGTTCATCCCTGGAGAAAATTGATTATCTGTCTGTTAGCAGCTGTTCATCCCAGTAGCATTTTTTAAATATAAGAAAATAAAATATAATACAGTAAAACAAAATCTACCACGTCTAAGTTAGACAAGACAAACCAAGAGAAAACTAGAAGAGCCCCAAGAGAAGATATAGGAATCAAAGATCCATGAACACCATTCAGCAGTTCCATAAAAGTACTAACCCAAAAGCTGTACAATATAGGGAGAGAACCTGGTGAAGTCCACTGTTGGGCCTGTGATTGCTTCTCCCAGCTCTGATGGTTCCTTGGAGCTTTGCTCAGTTAGTTCAGAGGCTCTTGTTCTCCTGATGTCCTCTGTCCCCTGTCTCCCTCACTTCTTTTCCCTCCTCTTCCACAGTGTTCCTTAAGCTCTAGGGGGAAGAACTTGATGAAAACATCTCATTTAGAGCTGTGTGTTTCAAATTATTTCTTTCTCTGTAATGTCTGCCTGTGGGTCTCCGTATTCCTTCCCATTTGCTGGAGAAGGAGTCCTCTCCGATCATGGTTGAATAGGACACCTACATGTGAGTACAGCAGAATATCATTAGAAGTCACTTTTTTGTAACATTTTGTTTTTAATAATAGTATTTGCTTTTTCCCTAGGTCTCTGGGCTATGTAGAATCTGGTCCTTGGTTACCCAAGGACTGTCAGATACGTGTTCCATCTCATGAAGTAGGCCTTAAGTCAAATCAAATGTTGATTGGTTACTACCACAAGGTTTGTGATGCACTGCCCTATCATATTTTGCCTGTAGGGCTGATTGCAAAAATCAGGTGTCCACAGGTGTGTGGATATGTCTGGTCAACTGGATTCTCTACCTTTTAAATAACATAGATAAAGTCAGATAGGCAAAAGGCATCCAGAGTTGGGCAGCAGAGTCAAAGACTGCTCCTACTCCCATTGTTAGGGGACCCAGATGTTGCTACATGTATATAGGGGCTCTAGGTACGGGCCATGCATGCTGTTCGGTTGGTGGTTAAGTCTCTGTCAACCCCCTTGGACCCAGGTTAGTTCACACTGCAGGTTTTCTTGAAGAGTCCTTGACTCTCAGGCTCTAGCCTTCCTCCCACTCCTCCACAAAACTCCCCGGGGCCTCAATCTATTATTTGGTTGTGGATAATTGCATCTGTTTGCATCAGCTGCTGTATAAAGAATCTCAGAAGACAGTTATGTTAGGCTCCTGCCTGCAATCATAGCAGAGTATTAGTAACAGTAACAGGGGTTGACTCTGCATTTAAAGATGTTTGTATTATTTTACAGATAAATTTACAATGAGACCGGTTAACTCCTGGCAATACCCACCTTATCTCAAAGAAGATGATGAACATCAAAGAACCTCTTTATGGAGATAATTTCAAATGTTGTAAACAAGCCACTGGGTAAAATGTCCTCATATTTGCCACAAACAGAATTCTGCCTAAAAAAGGCCAAGCTTGGATGTAGGCTGAGTTGATGGCCAAACTCTGCCAACACAGGGTATGCAAGTCCTCAATAGTTCCTGCCTCACAAATATGTCTGTCAGCTATGTTGGGCCAGAAAGCTGAAGACGGTGGTCCAACATTATAGAGAATTTTGGATTACTGTTTAGGCAGCAAGCTGTCTCTGTCATCTTCTCATTTGGGAAGCTGCTAACCTGCACTCCATGTATACTCAGGTAATCAATTTTATTTTTTCCCAAGTCTCTGATAGGTTGAAGACCAGATATTTTAATTTTACAATTAAGCTTAATTGTTTAGGGATTAAGATGTTTCTAGGTCTAGATAGATGGTTTAAGTTGATAATGATAATATATGATAGATATTGATTTACATTCAGAATTTTAGCCTCACCATGACAGGAAAGATGGTTTCTTCAAAGTTGCCAAATAAAAATAGCCAAAACACTATGAATGTAACATTTATATAATTCTTGACTATTTCACAGTTCTTTTTACTGTAGCTAATTTATTGTATATGTGTGTAATAAAATAAATACATATGTAAAAATATTTTTTAAAATTGTAATAAAAATTTGTCATACAAAAAAAGAATAATGATAGGAGTTGTCTCTCTCCCATGAGATGGGTCTGAATTTGGGCTATTCATTGATTTGATATTCCCTAAACATGTGCTTTATCTCAATCCCTACATTTTTTGTAGGCAAGACAAATTTTGGGTCTAAGGTTTTATGGGTTGATGGGTATCCCACTCTTTCCACTGAAAGTACCACCTGGTTACAGGAGGTGGTGACTAAGGCTTGGTGGTAACCCCTAATGCTTGGAGTCTCAGCTAGGATCACCCCCATAGACTCTCAGGTGCCTTCCTAGTGTCCCAGAGATGCTGCCCCCCAACCAATTTCTATTCTTTCTCTCAGTCCTCTCCCTTTTCCTACAACTGATTCCCCAAATCAGTTACCCTCCACTCAATTCCCTCCCTCCATTTATTTCAGATGTCTATTTTATATTTTCATCTGAGTGAGATTCAAGCATCTTCCCTTAGGCCCTAGGCTTCTCTCTCCCTCCCTCCTTCTCTCCCTCTCCCTTTCCCTCTCCCTCTCCCTCTCCATCCCTCCCTCCCTCCCTCCTTCTTCTTTCTTTCTCTCTCTCTCTCTCTCTCTCTCTCTCTCTCTCTCTCTCTCTCTCTGTCCCTTTATTTGACTTTGGTGGCCTAGAATTATTTTTTCTTTCTGTTTTCATTGTTGTAGTTAACTTCCTTCAGTTGGAGTTTTTCTTTTACCACCTTCTGTAAGGCTAGATTTACAGATTAATATTGCTTATATTTGGCTTTATCATAGAATATCTTATTTTCATTTTGTCCTATTGGAAGTGTCCTTTGACTTTCATCTGTAGCAAAATGGATGAGCAAAAAAAAAGGCCATCCTTAGTAAGATATACAGGAAGAAAAACATGGTATATACTCGTTTAGAAGTGGACATTATCTGTTAAGTAATTGACAATCGCACTACAGTACACAGACCCAAAGATGCTAAGTAACAAGGAGGGTTCAAGGGAGAAAAGATGTATCTCCCTAGGATGGGAAAATGAAAAGACTTTGAGCATGCACAGGAGGCAGGTGGGGCTCAAAGCAGGAGTGATAAGACAGGAGTGGAAGAGATAGAAGGAAAAAATACTGGGAAAGATAACTGGAATTGAGGGGGTAATGTAGCAACCTACTGCAGTAAAAACTCCCTGGAATCTACAAGAGTGGTCCTAGTGATGGGGATATGGAACCCCAACTGGCTGTCTTCTATAATCACTAAAGACTCCAAGCATTAGGATTGGGATGTCAACCCAGCCACAAATCCTTCTACCTTAAAATGTCTTCCCTGAAAGATGTGCTCAAACAATGGTGGGGCAGAACTAGTGAGAGTGGTCAAAACATAACTGGTCCAACTTGTAGGCCATGCTACAAGAAGAAGCCCATGCCCAACAATGCCTGGATGGCCAAGAACCAGAGAGGGGACAGCCTAAAGACCCAGGATGGAACCAAACGTGACTGGCAAAAATAAAGTAAATGGAGTGATTCCTAATGACATTCTGCTATACTAATAGATAGGTGCTTAGGCAATTGTCATTGGAGAGGCTTCATCCAGCAACCAATACAAAGACCTACAAGCAGATACCAGTCAGAGCCAGGGGAACCCTGCAGAGGGGGGAGAGAAAAGATTGTAAGAGCCAGAGGAGGTGATACCATGAGGACACAGCCCACAGAATCAACTAAGCTGGGCTCATAAAGGCTCACAGAAACCAAGGCAACAAACACAGGCCCTGCATGGATCTAAGCTAGGTCCTCTACATACACCTTGTGGTTGTGTAGCCTGTTCTTGAGAGACTCCCAACAATAGGTCTGGGGGGGTACTTCCCTGAGTTTTTTTAAACCTGAGTTTGTAACCCTTTCCTTCCACTATGTTGTCTCATTCAGACATGGTATGAGGTTTGTACTTCTCTTACTATAGTTTGTTAGGCCATATTTGGTAGATATCCCTGGGAGGCCTGCTTACTCTTTCATCTTTCCTTCCTTCCTTCTTTCCTTCCTTCCTTCCTTCCTTCCTTCTTTCCTTTCTTTCTTCCTTCTTTCTTTTTCACTTTTTTTCAAGACAGGGTTTCAATGAATAACCACTCTGGCTGTCCTGGAACTCCCATTGTGGTCCCTCTCGAACTGACAGGGATCCACCTGATTCTTTCTCCTGAGTGCTGAGGTTAAAGGCATATGCCACACACCTGGATTCTTTCTTCCTTTTTTTCTTTTTCTTTTTCTTTCTTTCTTTTGTTCTTTTTTTTCTGGCTGCCTGTCTGTCTTTTTGAAGGGGAGCAGAAGCAAAGTTGATCTTAGAAAGAGGGAAAATTGGGGAGGGACTAAGAGGGGTGGAGGGAGAAAAAACTGTGATCAGGATATAATGTATGAAATACGAATAAAAAATAAAAGTTAAAAAATAAAATAGCAACAAAACTATCTTATTATCTCCATTTATACTCATGAGAATATTGCTGGGTATAGTAGTCTGCAGCCACAAATGTGGTCTCTGAGAGTCTGCAGCACATCTGTGCAGGAACGTCTGGCATTTAGTCTCCCTTGAGGGAAGAGAGAGAGATTTATTGGTTACTCCTTTGTGTTATAATGAACAGGAAGTTTTTTATTCTAACATTGTTGGTAATACTTGGGTGGCACTCACATAAATTCAGACTAAATGTTTTATTGGAAGCCAGCACAGAACGAATGAATCCAATATTTTTAAATGAGTTTGAACATAAAACTCAAACTTGGAAACTGGAGATTTAGCTCAATTGTCAAGGATATAAATGTCTCTTCCAGAGAACTATGGTTTGGGTTCTAATACCTTTTTTGAGTGGTTCACAAACCACGTGTCACTCCAATAGTATAGATCTGATGCCCTCTTCTGGCCTCTTCAGCATCTATACACATGTGGTGTACATACACACATCTAGATACACACAAATAAACATAAATTTAATTTTTTCAAATAAATAAAACCCTGTTAAAAGTCTCCAATGTAACTCTTGTCTACACCAGTACCTCGATCATGGAGTTCAGATCTTAAATGTTCAACCAGAGTCCATGTGTTAAATATTAAGTTCCAGCTTCGTGTTCTTAGAAGATATTGAAGACTTAAAGAAATAGGATCTCATGGGATATTTTCCAGGGGTTGGTGACATGCTCATGAAGAGGAAAGTGAGACCCCAATACTTATTCCTTTATTATTTCTATTTCTTGGTCATAAAACGAATGGATTTTGTTCTGCCACAAACTCTCTATCATGAAATCCTAAGCTATCATAAGCCAAGAAGCAACTGACCTAGCTAACAGTGAGTTGGAATTTCTACCCTATGTGCCCAGATGACCTTCCCCTGAATACTCTTAGTATCTCAACTGTTACAATGATACCCTGACTAGATGCGGGCAGAAGTTTTTGGAGAATCATTTCGTATGTTTTTTATTTGTTTTGTTTCATTTTTCCTTGCAGTCATTTTCCCATGGTCTTTCTCTCATAGCAACTGAAAGAATTTTTGTTGAAATTTTGTTGACCAGTGGAAAAGAAGTCTGTGAGGCAAAAACAAAGAAACTGTTAAAGTGGTCACTAGTCTATCAACAAAAGAACAGAGGATCAGGGAGTATATCTGTAATAAACAGGCACTTAGAATGCCCTTTGGCAACCTCAGCAAGTGACGATTTATTGGCAATGGCTTCATCATATTGTATATGTGTGACTGAAATAAGACATAGCTTTCCAATCATTTCCAACACTTTCTCTTTTATTAAAAATAAAATAAATCACAATCACTGAAACCAAGCCAAAAAAAACATTTTGATACTCCATAACTCTCCTATACTTCTTCAATAAAATCTTCTGCAAATGTGTTTCTCCAAATCCATAAAGTACATTATGTGTTCCTCCAATCTTTTCCATAGCTATAATCCAATTTTAGAACCTTAACTTTTCCACTGGGATTAATCATCATAAATGGGCCATATATGTCACATTCTACTTTCTATACCACCTCTGTCTTACTACCTCACTGAATTTTGACACAAATGTGTTTTTAATGTGCCTTCCATTTAAATCTACTGGTGAGGTTGGCATGGTAGTGCATAGCTATTGATATATTCCCAGCAGTCAGGAAGAAGAGGCAGGAGGTCCATGATCTAAAAACCAGCTGAGACGATATAGCAAGACCTTGGTTCAATGAAATAATGATGTTGATTGGTATGCAGTAAATCTTCAAGTCCTTATAGGGTTTCTAACCTCAGCAGAAATCTGTGGGATCTTCACATAGAGGGAAATCATTTTTTAAAAAAGAAGGGTATGAGAAATATAGAAGGCTTTGTGTATTTTGGCATTGTCTAGATCATCACTTCCCTTCAGTCCATGTTTGTCCCTCCTGAACTGCTGTAAAGAGAACTGTCTATTAAGGGATAGGAGCAGACAGAGCCATGATCTTCTTCCCTTTAGCAAAGGACTTGGCTTCCTTAACTGTAAAACAACACAGAGATAATTTCCACTTTAACTGGCAGAACTTTTACATGTTAACTTGTACTTTGAAAATCTAAGAAGAGGGTTTAGGATAGTTGTAAATGTTTTTCTAGGTACAGAATACTATGTTGCCAAACCACTGCTTAATATCTCCCAAATTCACATTTGGCAAATGCTTAGATATGCCCCATTCACATTACAATTCAAATTACTCCCCAGAATATGTGACTGGATGATAGATAGAGGGATAAATGGATGTAATAAGGCATATAGTATTAAAAAACAAAACCTCAGGGCCCCCGAAGCTCGTGAGCTCCACAAAGATGCAGGCGTCAGCTTCAAAAGGAGGGAGAGCTCATGACTCCATGAGATGGAAAACGGGAAGACATCACCATAAACACCTAATTCAAAGTGTCATCGACACCTTGAGGACTCCTTCCTTTGAATCCTTACAAGATTTATATGAAACACAATCAAAATTGGATATTTGGGGAACAGAAAATTGACCATATATGTATGTGTTAATATGACATATTATTGATTCTAGAGTACATTGAGAACTTAATTAATCATAAATGTAAAAACTACAGGTATAAAGTACATCTGTCACCCATAAAATCACAGTGGATCTTATAAGGCTTAAATATTAATATTTTGAAGTAAATGTAAGTTAATTCCAGAAAACTTCTATCAGAGTTGTATGTCTTAATTATTTTGAATATTTTGCTTATTATTGCCCATATCACTTATACTAAGAAGCATGTCTATAATTTTGAAAGTGAACACATCAATAAAGTAAGTTGTATTTCAGCATTACTGAAATCAACCTCATGGCATTCTAAACTTTAACATTTGCATATTAAACCTAAGTAGAAAGAAAGGGGATGACTATAGCACAGTGGGCTTTGTTTGTTTTGTTAATTATCTAAAAATAAATACCAAGACAAACATTGGAGCACATGTTTTAATAATTTGTCAACAAGTTTAAGTTCAATGCTACAAAAGAACTGATGGCTCCAACCATTGTTAGACAAAAGTTCAACACAAAATATTCTAAAGTTCTGAATTCTCCACTTTAACAGAACCTGAATAATTTCATGTGGTTTCATGTTTTACATTTCAGACATAAATCAGTCCTCATTCTCTTCTCTTTCACTGTTCTAAAAATGGGAATATTTTGGTTAGAGGTGAGAGTGAGTTAATCATTGTAACTGTTAACATATTCTCTCTGACCTATATTTCATTTTTTATAAAAATAAATGTGTGGCATAAGAAAATTGACTATCTCATAGACAGAGGGATCTGTTAGCAATTGTATTTGCAGTTGAAAATTACTTTGAAAAAACTATAACAGAGTTTGTACATTCTTCCCAAATTGATACAGATGTTACTACAGTGTGGCCAGTTTGGCTTTTCTGAGCCTATCAATAACTCTCTGCACATTTCTTTCTTAATTCCATAACAAAGTTGAAATCAGCTCTGCGATGCAGCAAACTACTATAATAGGAAATGGTTCTAATTAAGCACCACCCTGAAAATGATGCTGTAAGCGACGCATTGTCATCTGTGGTTAAAAATACTTGCTTAAAAAAAATCAGCCTGCAAGCCCAAGAGCTGTGACTGTGTATTTATAACAGCCCAGCATCATCTTCGCTGTGCAAAATAATGTTTCATTTTCTACTCCTATTGACTTCCTTCTCTTTGTACAGTTTATAAAAATGTCCTTTGTTTGGTTACAACCACATTATTTGTATCAGAGAAAAATCTTTGAAAGATAACAAAAACAGTTCTGTGGAAATCTCTTGGTTCTACATGAGACAGTGCTATAGATTGCTGAGCGTTTGTCTCGGGTTCATTCAGGTATCTAACTCTTGTACAGTTCAGAGAAGGAGAAATTCTGTAAAGAATGAAAGTCCAGGGCCAAAGGTGGAAACATGCATAGTAGGTAGAAAGACTTATTGAGTGAGCATACTGACCTGAGCTCAGATGCCCAGCACCATGGGGAAAAACGTGCTTGTGGCCACACAGACTTGTAACCTCAGTGCTGGGCATAGGGGTAGGGACAGATGATCATTTGTGTTTGCTGGCCTAATTCCTGGTTCACTGAGAGACCTTGTCATATGGGAAAAAAGGAGAGAATGATAGCTCAAGACAAGAGAAGTTTTCTCTGGCTTCCTCATGTACACACACATCCACACACAGAGCACATACAACACACAACGTAGGCACTGGGTCAGACACACACATCCTCACACATAGCACATACTTCACACACCACAGACATGGTGTCAATCACA
>OU015743.1:52400397-52447868 GCA_907169655.1 Acomys percivali | reverse complement strand
CACACATAGCACATACTTCACACACCACAGACATGGTGTCAATCACACAAATTCCCTCACACAGCACATACAATATACACCACAGGCATGGTACCAGGTACATACATCTTCACAAACAGAACATATAACACACACCACAGACACAGTGTCAGACACACAAATCCCCATACATAGGACATACAGCACATACCACAGCATGGGGTCAAGCACACACACACAACACACACCACAGACACAGTGTCAGACACATACATACCCACACATAGCACACACCACAGGCATAGTACCTAGCATAGACATCCCCACACATAGCACATACAACAGACATGGTGTCAGGCACACACATCACAACACACAGCACATACAATACCCACCACAGACACAGTGTCCAGCACACACATCCCCACACATAGCATATACAGCACACACCTTAAGCACATTGTTCAACGGTGATACGAACTTTATGGAAAGAAAAGAGAAAAAGCAACTGTTCATGGTATATAGGTGATATTTTATTTTAGATTATTTTAAAAAATCTTGTGACAAGATAAAAAAAACTTTAAAAAGCAGAAGCATAATAAAATTTAACACTGGTTATAGCAGAGACCTACACATACAACTATCTTTCTAAAGGAAGCCATATTGTCTTTGGCAGCACTATAGGTATGGAATATATTATATTTAATTGGAAAGAGACTTAGATAAAAAGAAAGACCACATGATCTTTCTACAGGTGGAATATAATAAAAGTGAATCCAGAAAAGAGAGTATAAAAGTGGTTGCATCAAGCAGAGCAAGGAGATAAGGACCAAAGGCTAAAAATTTCCAGTCAGACTGGGAGATGTTTAAGATGTCTATTGTATATCTTAATGACTGCAGTTAAAAATATGTTGTATTCTTAAAAACATTAAATATATTTTTCTTGTCATTTATTCTGTATATCTCATTTCTATGATATTTTGATACTAAATTTGTATAACTGTGTAGCTTAGAATTAATTTTAACATGAATATTTGCATTTCCTTCAAAGAAAAGATACCCCAAACAGTTAGAATGGCCAATAATCTTTCAAATGTATTTGCTCCTATCATATGAATGGTGACTATGTGACACCCTGCATAAGTTGATTGATTCAATTGGGCACTACGCAACCCAAAAACATTTTAAACAACATAGTCTACATGAGGATAAATATATTTTAGTTGTTATTAAACATGTGTAAAATGTCTTGAAGCTGAAAAAAAGAAATATATATGAAAAGACGGAGATACACAGGGAATAGCATCATGTGACTAGCAAAGTAAATTTTGGAGTTATTCCAGAATGATCAAGAACAGCAGATGTATGAAAGCCAAGGAAGGCTCTTTGCCAGCATCAGAAGACGCATGGCTCTGCTGATACTCTGTTAGTGTGTGTGGCAGCGGTGTGTGTGTGTGTGTGTGTGTTTGCTTATGTGAATATGTGGTGTGTTTTTGTGTAAAGGTGTGTGTGGTGTGTGCATTCAGTGTGTGTGTGTGAATGTATGTGATATGTGTGCATGAATGTGGAGTGTGTGTGTGTTTAAAGGTGAGTGTGGTGTGTGTGTCTGTAGGTATGAATGCTTATGTGGATGTGTGTTGTGTGCACTTGTGGAGGAATGCTTATGACATCAGAAGTCAATGAATGTCTTCACCTTATTTTTTGAGACTGGATCTCTTACTGAGTTCCCACTTCAATAAGCAACTTATCAGATTCCACTAGACTGACTGACTAAAATTTCTCAATGCCTCCTTGTCCTAATCTTGCCAGCACTGGCGTCACAGATGTTTGCTACTCATGCCACTGTTTACATGGGTCCTCAGAATCCAATCTCAGGTCTTACACAGCCTCTCCATTGACATCTTAATAATCAGACTTTTAGTTCCTGCAATCCTGACAGAATACATGATATTTTAAGTCATCTGGTTTATTATATTTTATTATAACCTCTCTAGAAAAGTATCAAAAGAGTTTTCTTGCTTTGTTAAGACATTCCCATAGATAAAGAAAACAAAGAAACCATACCCAAGTCCTCGTAGTGTCAGCCGGGATTGTCATGTGGGAAAGACATGAGCATAAGATAGGCACGTCTCATATTTCAGGGTCTTATGGATCCTTCATGAACACTGCCCTGATGACCATGTGTACAGTTCATTCCACAATTACAGGAAACTAACAACCAAAAATAACAGAGGGATTTTTTAAAAGCTGTTAAAAGGAAAGATTCGTTTTCCAGTTGCCATATGGACATGGTAGGAAATACCTCCACATTTCATTTTAAACTTTACTTTTAATTGCTGTATGACTGAAAGAATGTTAACAGGGATTTTATATAAAATTGCCTATTCAGTGAAGCGTTACATTTTAGAACTCAAATGGACAGGTCTCATTTCTCAAAAGGTTCTGTCATAATGAATAAATACAGTGCCTGGTCTCAACAATGTCTCTGATACTAAGGGGCAAGACCCTGGGAGCTTGAATGGTAAATGTGATACCCTATATAGATGAATCAAAACCACCATTTTTGGAATTAACCATCACTAATTAACAGAATGTCAAAAATTATGACTCTACTCTCTAGATGTGAAGTTCATGCGATTATAATGATTTATGTCCGATGGAATATGGGAAATGAATGCATAACCAGATCCCACATATTTCAAACACATGATAATTGCTGTTGCATAGTCTGTTATTTGTCTCATGAATATACTTTGGTGGAAAAAGAGGAGAGGCCTATTATCTAATCTTCAGAAATTTTTCAGTGGAAGTAATTGACTATCCAAATACTCAATGTCTTTTCCCTTGAGGCAATACAAACATTTGTGTTTAATTATTATATTCCAAATTATATAGTAGTACGAATTTTGTATCAAAATATCATAGAAGTACGAAACCTATGTAGAATACTTTTAAGGAAAGAGTATTTATAATATTTCTAGTGAAGGCATCTCTAGGATATTTTTACAAAGCAGACGCTCATGTGACTATGTAACATTTACTATGAAGAAATCAAGCCCTTTACTTGTTGAGAACCCAAAATTTAACATCAAATTTCACACTAATTAATTGTGAGAACACACGTGTTGATGGGATTCTATTTTTCCATGAAAACAAAATATTTCTCATTTTCAAGTATGTATTTTTTCCTGAACCTATTAATTTGCCACAGTTCATCTTCTAACGAGATTAACATGATTTTTGAAATTAAAATTTTCTAAACTTAAGTGATAATTGAACAATCAGTTGAATTTATTAAATATATTCACAAATAAAAGGAAAATTACATTGAAAGATTATGAATGTCTTATACTTTGGAATTTTCACTTTGTAACACATTATTCTCGGGTGCTATTCTGTATTTCTTCTGAGCTAATTTCAGAAAAAAATCATCTGTCTATGTGTCTACAAATATCTGTAGGTGTGAAAATCTCATAAACAAAAGAAAAGGTTTCTATATCAAGCCCATAGCTTACTGTGAAATGCATTTTATCAGAAGATGAAAATAAAAATTTCCATCAAGTAGTTTTTGAAGTCATCTATTTGAAGCATTTGCTGTTTTTGAAGTAAAAAAAAAAAAAAAAAAAACAAAAAACAGCCATTAAAGAAAACTCTGGAATTATTGGGTTCTCTGTTGCTGCATTTCTTTTTCTTTGCAAAACACACACACACACACACACACACACACACACACACACACACACACACACACACACACACACACACACCTTGTTCCTTTATTTTTGGAAAGAAAGCCATCAAACTTCTGAAAGCAACTTCCTTACCCCACTATATTGAAAATGAAAATAACCGACTCAAAACATGTTTGCCTCACTTATAAAGCTAGTCAGTATTCATATGCAGAGAATGAGAGTTACAGGAATTGTACATGATTGTCCATGCAAAGAAACTGTAGGAACCAAGGAAATCAGGAAGATTCCTTTCTCATTTTCCAATTTATCATTTTTAAAATGCCCACTTTTGATCACAGCAGGTAAAACTAAACTCATTTCTGAATATTTACTCTTTCTAAGAAATAGACTGAGTAAAACTATTATGACTAAAGAGAGTAAAACAACAAATCAGTAACCTGATTTACAATTGAATGAACAACAATCACTTGAAGCAGGTGAACATGATTTCAAGTTACAGCAAGAAAAAGAAAACAAAGATTCCTCAGATTCATAGTGCTCAAGATTTTAACTCCTTTCATAATACCTTGCCACATTACATTGCTCAAGGTCAACTCATATGTTCTGTGGTTCTTCACTGCAGATTTTAACATTCCTTCAGAGGGACAGGAAGGAACCATAAAGCTGATTTAACTCACACAGAAGTAACAGAACTCAGGAAGCATCTCCACATGGTTATATGAATGACAAACAATGGCAGGGAAAGAAGAGAGCCTTCTATGATGGAGCCGTGGTGCACCCATGCTGTAGTGGCCATTTCCAATCTACAGCTGCCAGAGTCACTCTTCCTCTTGTAAATAATCAGAATAAACCCACTTGTTCACCAAGCTCCCGTTCTATGGGATCATTTCATTGACTTCTCATTCTTCTGGTCTGGAAGGAATAGAAACGGAGTCCCCCAGGAAAGTGAAGCAGTATACTTAGAGCTTGGACATGGTTTGAGAGAACTCAATGTCACACAGGGTCACTTCCCTGTGAATCATTGACCAGGATGCCCTAGAGACCCAGCACAACAAAGGGGTTATTGTCACTGCTACTGGATGCAGAACAGAACGAGAAGGTAGGTTTCTGCAGCTGAAAACACAGCATGCTTTGGTTTAAGAACATGTAGCAATCCAAATGAAACTGAACTGGATGCTCCTTCTCTTAAAGATTGCTTTTCACAGTGCCAGGACAGTATATTTAAGCTACACAGGGATAATAGTTACTAATACTACTGCTCAGTTAAAAACTCAATGTGACACACTGTCACTGTGAGAGACAAATTTATGTTTTAAGTTTAAATTACTGTACCATGTCTACCTATCATCTATCTATCTATCATCTATCATCTCTCTCTATTTATCTATCTATAGATATATCAGATATTTATAACATATGTATAACACACACCAATAACACATATAACACACACAGAAGACACATATATATCTCCTCTAACCTGTGAGTCTCTTGCCCAAGGAGAGATACTTCCTACGAGGCTGGAGGCTATTGTTCATATAAGATAACAAGCCACATGTTTCCACATCAATAAACAAGTTTGGTTGACGCAGCACACTGGATATATTTGAGAACATGTAGGTGAGAGGTCTGTAGGTAGAAAGTAAATCAGGATATGTTCTTACCTCTGGTTGGATAAAGGTGGGAAATAAATGTGGTCTTATGGGTTTGCCTTCATAGGCCAATGTAGCTCATGGCTATTTTCTGGAAAACCCAGGATGGACCTGGTGGGAGTCCATAAGCTCGGCCAGTATTTAATTAAATCTTTCTTCAAATGTGGTTGTTTTATTCTCACCTGTTTGGATTAGCATGACTGTGCTAGGCAAGATATATCTCCAGTACAAAGATGGCATTCTGTTATGGGTATAATCAATGACTTTCCACATGGATTTGAGACTACTTCTACAGAAGGAAACTTGTGTTTCTTACTTGGTTGCAAGGCATGTACTAGTGGCTGGCCATAGGCATGAATAGGGAGGGTACTGCTGTTGCTAATTTTAACAGACATGGATTGATTATCAATTTGTCCTCTACTCATTTGTTCATATATCAACACATAATTGGTGCTGTCAGCCTTGGTCGTGAAAGGAAGGTTTTTTCCCATTGGCTAGTGACTGTGGAGGTTCATAACCAGCCAAACTTCTGAGAATAAGTGACTGCTATTGAGACATATCTTCTCAATTCTCAGCCCCAAATGGAAGAAAACAATCACACATCCAAGGCTTAGGGACCATCACAGAAGAAATGGCCAGAAAGAATGTTAGAGATTATTGGAAAGATGGAGGGTTATAGAGATGTTTCATCTCTTTGAAAAGGAAGGAGAGTATCTCAAGAGGTTTATTAAACTCACAAGAAACTTACAAGATACTCACAAAAATGTACAGTACTTGTGAGATGTCTTTCTAAGGTTGTACTAGCAATAAACATTTTGTAGGAAGGAAGGAATGGGATTTCAAAGATGCAGCTGTCTGAGTCAATCATGCTCCTGTTGACCCCATACTGTCTTAGTTAGGCCCAGTTTACTCATTGATTTGCAAACAGGACCTGGATGGTATTGTGTCTTTGTCTATCATTATTCTAACTGCATGAAGGAAACAAGTACAATCTCTATGGAAAATAAATATAAATACAATTAACAGAGCCAGGCATGGTGGCACACACCTATAATTCCAGCACTATGGGAGGCAGAGGTAGGCAGATTCTTATGAGCTTGAGGCCAGCCTGGTCTACAAAGTGAGTCCAGGGCATCCAAGGCTACAAAGAGAAACCCTGTCTCTAAAATCCCCAAAACAAAACAGCAAAAATGTTACCAGATGCAAAGACAAAACTACTCACAAAAAAACTCCTACCAAGTTAGAGAAGTCATTTGGAACAGAAGCTTTACACTGGATTTTAAATGTTCAGTATCGAATCTGTTTTATGTACTTACTATGCACCAAGAGTGAAAAGCCCATGACTGAGTTAGAGTCACAAAAACAATTACTGCATGTCCTCTTTCATAACTCACGCCCATTCCTGCGTTCTGTCCTCACTCATCCCTTAACAGTGAGCCTTTGTTTTTCTCCTTTCTACAGGTCATACTGTATCCACATGAGCATTTGTTTACATCTATACATAGATTATTGACTAGATTTAGTATATAATGGAGAACATATGGGAGTTTTTACTGAGATTTTGGGACCTTACATAATATTATCTAGTCTAACTTAATCCACTTCCCTGCATATTGGATGTTTTTAATATTATACATGTATGTATATACCTATATAGTTTCTTATGAGTGCCTGTGGCATTTTGCTTTATGATATTTCAAATTCAGCAATAGTAAGGAAACAACACTTTTTTCTGTAGAGAAAATAGCATTTGACACTGCACCAGTGGCAGTCATTCCTCTAAAAGTTATAATAGTTCAAAAGATACAATTTCACACCTACATTATATGGTCATTTCTGTCATAGTCTCCATTTAACCAAGAAAACAGGACCACAGTGGCAAGTACCAAACAGCCAATGCCGCAGAGCTGATGATGTAACGGAAGGATGGCCGATGCCACAGAGCTGATGATGTAATGGAAGGATGGCGATGCTGCAGAGCTGATGTAACGGAAGGCCTAGAAGCATAATCAGACCGCCATATGGAATGGAATGGTCAGTTGTTACTGGGAAAGGATTTTGCCGTCAAGTAATAAGACATATCCCTAAATAAATAAATATTATTGAGATAAGCTCCTAGAAAATATTTTAACAAGCAATTTACAGAGCAAAATTGGAAAATGTCTTGTGTCTAGACAGTGTTAATAGAAAGCGGAGATGGGAGATGGTGGCTTTAGCATTTGGCATAATGTGTAGCATTAGATAGCTAGAGGCTCTGATTAAAAGCAATCAGCTAGCCATGTAACTCCAGTTATGCCCCCAAGCCATTTCTGGGCACTGCTTATTGCCTGGGTGATTTTAAAATGTTGGTGAAATTATTTTATCAATATTCTCATACTTCCCTGCTGCTATAAGCAGGGGTTTCAGCCACTGAAGTCTAATTGGTCATATGTTCTTTTATGTACAAAAGCAAGGATTCTATAAAAGAAAAGCTGACAATTAGAAATTTTATCATGCTCAATAACTATGTATGTACCCATTGCCAACATAATAAGAGCACAGCAATGAGTAAAACATGTCTGTTTATACTTTTATACAGTATTGGAAAAACAAGACAGAATTTACTCATATACAGCAAAGCCATTCTCAAATTGATCATAAAGCTCAGAATCCTTGGCTCCTTCAGTTGTAGCTTTAATTGCCCCCAAAGAGACACAGTTTACTTCCTTCTGCCAGGAGGAGAGATAACAGGTGTATACAAAATGACTCTAGTTTCAAAGGTTGAACAGTGTTGTGGGGTTTGTGCCTAGAGAAGAAGACTAGTACTCATACGTGCATGCACGCGCACACACACACACAGAGAGAGAGAGGGAGAGAGAGAGAGAGAGAGAGAGAGAGAGAGAGAGAGAGAGAGAGAGGGAGAGAGGGAGAGAGACAGACAGACAGACAGACAGACAGACAGACAGACACAGACAGAAAGAGAAAGACAGAGACACAGACAGAGAGAGAAAGAGACACAGACACAGACAGACAGAGAGACACAGACAGAGAAAGACAGAGAGAGAAAGAGAGAGAGAGAGAGAGAGAGAGAGAGAGAGAGAGAGAGAGAGAGATCATCTGTATCACGATAGCATAGATTACTCCAGAATAACAATGTCTAGACAAGTAGGTGGTTTCTGTTGGATTTAGGGAAGCAGTGAAAATGTTTACTTTAAAAGAATCATTATGAAGTAAAATTGTACTTTATCAAGAAGAGTAGGCTAAAAGAGACAGAACAGGGAACATATGTAAAGAAACGTGCATACCTCTGTGTCTTATTTTAATTGATTCGGTAAAATACAGGAAGTCACGCTGTTCAAAGGATGTAATCTATAGGCCTGTAAATGTAAGAATTTAAAAAGTTAAAATTCAATTTAAAATAAGCTTGTTACTTATTTCTCTTATCTCAATGGATTCCTTTGTAAATGGAGTTTTACGGTTTTTCATAAGGTGCCCCTATAATGTTATGTGTGAGGAAGAGGTGATAATAAGATTAGCAATGAAAGGTTACAAAGTTTGAGGTACTTTTGATTAAACGCACGGGTGCTTTTTGTTTTGGTTTTTGTCTCTGTGTTTGTTCTGTGTGGGTTTTCACTTTTTTGTTTGTTTGTTTTGTTTTGTTTTTGCTGATTTAATGATCATACTTGTCCCATTTCTCGGAAAATAAGATGATGTTACTTGATGACTTCTGTGAAATTTTTAACTATTATTACTGTTAGTGAAAAACAGAGCAGAAGTCATCAAGTTCACCTTTCTTCTTAATGTTTGCTTTGGGACCACACTCAACACACACTGGCCTGTAACCTGAAATATGTGCATATAAGTATAGCTGTGTGTACACAGAAGTTTATTTCTTATTTAGTAAAAAAAAAAACTAATGGGGCTTTTGCTAAGAATTTTGATCCATCCTGGATTCTTCTTCTTCCAGGTACTGCAGAACTCAGCTCTTGGAATAGTTGCTGTTCTTATAGCACACCATTTATTCTAAGAGTGGTTGTCTCCTTATTTTTAAGGCTCTTAAACAATTTACAGAGTCATACTTTACCAGTCATTTACTAAAGCTCATTGCATATATAAACTTTACAAGATTGTGTTAAGGCCTTTATTATCTCTAATGTACTTTAAATAATGTGAATATTTCCCATGTGTGTTCCCCTTGAAATATTGAACCCTTTAACACCCCTATAACACCCCTATAATGTTGAAACTTCATCTGTATAGCTTTCCTGGTACATCCTTAGTTCATTGCTTAAAAAAAACATTATTCTACCTGGCTATTGCAGGTGTTAGCCTAACTGCCTCCACACTAAAAATATATACTACCTTCCATATCAACAATTATCCTTCTACGAGTATTTTAATGATCATCTCTGGCCCAATGTACTTCACAGAGAAATTGAGTGAAATCCCACTTTAGTCATTGTAGGTCTTCTAATGTGAGCTACACTGGCACAGGAATAGTTTTAATTTTCAAAAGAGTAAAGAACTCTATTTTAGAATTAACAGTGAGAGAGAAATACAGATGACCAAATTACTGGTCTTCTAAAATGTCATATAAAATGAAAGAGGACAAAGATAATGAGATGTATTTACTTCAGAACAGCTTGCACCACTGTTACAGATGCCTGACAGTGTAGCTTGCCCTTCCTTGATACTTAATTATGAACTAAGAATCTGCACCATTTACTTTAAAAGGGAGTTGATTTGCAGATTTACTGTAAATCAAGGCATTTGACTTTAGGAAACATACCTTCAGATCATCAGGAGAAAGCTGACCTAGTCCTGCATGCAAAGTATAGGGAAGGAAGGAATGAAGGAAGGAAAGCTGGTTTCCACTGTAAGCATTTGTGGTAACAAGGTATTTTGGATCCTAACACAGAAATGTAATTTAAAAGCTAGCTCCTGGGCAGTTGTACATCTAGATTTCCACCACTGGTTGTCATGAGAAAGCAACAGCTGCCCAGAGTTTTCCCCTCAGCAGCTTATCTTGGCTGAATCAACGCTCGATGTCAGACCTGAGCAGGGCTCAAAGGACGTTCTGAAACTAGGCACAGTAATTAAGGGTCTGGACATTGAGCATAGCATCCCCTCCTATTCCAGAACCCGTTCTGCACCTATGCTGGTAACTGGGTTTATGCCATCACGGGCAAGGGTAAAGGAAATATCCTAAAGAGAGACTTGTAGATACTTTAATCATGGCTTGTTACTGATGGGGACAGACAGTAAAATGGTTGAGAGCATTTTGCTAAATAAACATCTCTGGAATCCCCAAGGAAAATGGCTGCCTGTGTTTCAGCAAAAGGCACGCACAAATGCAATAAGTCACACAAGATAAGAGTTCATGGGGCCATCATGCAGATGACTCCAGAGAGACCCCTGGAAGAACTCCAGAAAGGTCTCTCCGCCCAAAGCACAACATAATCCTTCACCCTAGATCCAGAATGGCAGACCTAGGAGAGTGGGCATAGATTGACACATAACATATGAGCGCAGAAGAAATAAATGTGCTGTAAAGGCCCTGCCAGTTCAGGTGGCTTTGACCTGACAGAAATCTTGTGAAAGCTGTTTGTATATCTACCATGTAGATTGCAAGGAAAAACAGAAAACAAGATAATTCTCTGAAAACTTGCAATTTAAATCCTCAAGGAGAAAAGAGAATAATTCTGAAAAAAGAATGGATTGCTACAACACAGGAATTTTGAAAGAACAAACATGCTCTACACAATATGATAATCATGAATTAATATGAATTAATATATCACCTATTAAAACTTTATTAACATTTTGAAAAGTAACCAAACACAAAAATGTTAATTTGAAGTTATCATTTTTGACATTGAATTTTTTAGTGTATATACTCTAGTTATATAAAATGAAGTTTAAAGATATTAAAAGCCAACATTAATTATATTCAAACATGAACTCATTTCTATAAAATGTATACATATTACATCTATTAAAATGAATCGATTGTTTTATCTTATGTTAATTGTACAAAACCATGGCTTCGATTGCCTGTTTTCACATCTGTACATAATGTACTTTGGTGATATCTGCTCCCAATATTATCTTCTCTCCCTTCTCTCTTCTTCTTGAACTCTTTCAACTTTCATAACCAATGAACGCATCTAAAGTTTATATTGTTAATATATTGTAATATGAAGGAAATACATACTTGCTCTAAATCTTTTAAGTATTTCACTTTATAATGCACACACACACACACACACACACACACACACACACACACACCCCTCCCCATCCATGAATCAAAAAGGAAGTTCATAAACAGTGACCTAACAGCGCTATAGAGGACTCTACATGCGCAGTCTAAGATAGTAAGTGAGCATAAAGACAGCTCAGCTGCACCTGCCAAGATGAGTGTTTTCTAAACACAAGAGGACACTGAACTTGTAGAAATCAACATTACAGAGATCATCTCTTTTGTGTCTTGGTTGAAATCTTACAACCAACCAACCATATGAATAAGTGCATGAGGTCTCACGCACTAAACAACAAGTAAAAACATGGCATTCTTTTGGACATGTTTCATAAGCCAAAGGAGAAAGGTGCAACAGAAACTTAAAAAAATGGTTCATGATAATTTCTAGTTGTGTAGGGAAAATTGAGTCATATTGAAAAGAAATCTGCACACAGACGCCAGCTCTTGGCAAGAACCAAACAATCACCTCTTAAGTTTTGTTGCTGCTGCAATACTGAGCACTCACCTGCAGCAAACCGGCTAGAACTGCATTGCTAGTCTCGCTCTCTGTCTTGCTTGGATCTGAAACAAGGCAGATCTGTAAGGGTATTATTTACTTGGACAATTAACTGAGGGAGAATCCCTCCCTCCGTATGGGAGACTTGCAGAAATGGCCAATTCTAAACAGAGTCCAAATGTAAGGAGTTTCAGGGAGGAGCAACACTACTTCTAGCCTGATTACATACTCCAGGTAGCAGTGTTTAGTGCACCAGTTTTGCCACTGCCCTTAACTGATGGCAGAATTCATTGTCTTCAGCCTTCTAAGGTGAGCTAAACATCCATGGCTCAGCATGAGATTGGGATTGTAAAGGCATCTCGATTGTGATGTGGATGGAGCAGTTTTTCGACTAAGGGGTCACAGCCTCTCCAGAGTTCAGGGAGCCATATAAGCCAAACTAACTCATGGTGATGTACATCCTTTCCATCAGCTCTGCTTCTCCAAAGAACCTTGACTAGCACAATCCCTGAACTCCAAGGACCCACTTACTATTTGAACTTTTGAGGTGATATTTATCCTTTTTTTTCTGAGTTTCAAGGCAGAGAGACTTACAAATTGAAAGTCACTGTGTATATACATTCAAATAATAACACACAATATTATATCTTCCTGCCTGTAATAGTTTTAAGGTGTTTTTAATTACTAAAACACTTACAAGATGTAATCATTTTCGGTTTTTTAGAAAATTCTAGATTGTAATCTCTGAGCAAAATGTCTGACTAATTCTTTCTAATTTATAGTTTACTGGTCATATTAATAGTATTTAAGGGAATCCAAGATGGCGGCGAGCAGTGTGGACCGTGTTTAGAAGCTCCAGTGACCAATTCAGGGAATTGTACAGATTTCTGAGCCAGAACACCAAAGTCCCAACACCACGGCAGCAGGAGTGCTCCAGGGCTCGGAGGGACCAGGGTGCGGAGGATCTGCATGCCCCTGAACATGGAAGCAGTGCGGATTTTCTCGGATCAGAGCAGCAGCGGCGGCACCAGCGGCACCAGCAACACCAGAGGCACCAGTTGCACCAGCAGCAGCGGCTGAGGTTTGCAGCTCAGAGCCTTCCAGTGGAGGCAGTTATTGTGGTGGCAGGTGGCAGTTGCTGCAGGAGAGGGGCCTCTGGACAGGAATTGGCTCGCATGGTGCCTTGTGAAACAAACTGGACTCGGCAGACAGTTCAGCCCCAGAGTCCCAGGTACAGCTCAGTGTGCAGTGCCATGGAGACGCTGGCTCAGCACAGCAATCAATTCTGCCCAAGGCAACATCTTAGCACAGCGGCAGCTCCCCTGCTGTGACGCAGGCTGGGCGGGGCGCTCAGGTCCACCTTAGGCGCCAGCTCAGCGCAGCCGCAGTTCACCTGCTGTGACACAGGCTGGGCAGAGAGCTCAGTTCCACCAGAGGAACTAGCTCGTATCAACGAGCAGTTCTGCCCAAGACACTAGCTCACCTCAACGGGCAGTTCTGGGGCGCTGACGCAGTCTGAGGTCAGCACGCAGGTTCAGCCCAGAGGCCCTAGCTGGACTTGCCAGGCAGATTAGGCCCAGAGTTTCTAGCTGAGCTGTGCACACAGGCTCGGCGGCCCCAAGACTCTGGCTGGACTATCCACACAGTATAGGCCCAGAGTCCCAGGCTGAATTCAGCTTGCAGTATGGGTCCATAGTCCCTGGCTGAGCTCAGTGCACAATTCTGTCCTGGAGACACGGGTGGAGCTCGCCGTGCAGTTTAGGGCCAGAGTCCCTAACCATGCTTGGCAGTCAGATTGGACACAGAGACTCTAGTAGAGCTTTTGGCACAGTCCCGGCTCTAAGACTCTGGTTGGACACAGTGTGCAATTTGAGTCCAGAATTCCTGGTTGAGCTGGGCGGACAGTTCAGGCCTGAGTCAATAACTGACCACAGCACGCATTTTGGCCAAAATCCCCTAGCTGAGCTTGGTGAGCAGTCGCAGTACAAAAATTCTGGCTGGACCCTGTATGCATTTTGAGCCTAGAATTCCTAGCTGAGCTCGGCAGATGGTTCAGGACTCGAGAATCTAGCTGAGCTCGGCGGGTGGTTTGGGCCTAATCTCCCTGGCTGGACTTGACAGGAAACCCAGAAGGCTGTGGATACCTTGGCTTGACCCAATGCTCATCCAGAGACCCAGAACAATTGCAGGACCCACAACACAGGGGAGCTGAGGACCATTGGCTGTGAGAGCCCAAAATGACAGGGCTAACCTCCTGCCATCCACAACAGTGAAGCCTCAGAGCTTCCAGCCTACGGTAATCGTGACAAAACAAGTGAATCTATCATCAGGCTCCCTCCATCAAACTCTGGAAGCTACCCAACAAAAACAAAGCCGGCAAGATGTCTAAAGGTCAACATAAAAGCATACACAAAAAAACCCAAAACAACATGGCGTCTCCAGTTTCCAGCTATCCCAAAGAAAACAACCAAGAGACCTCAAATACAATGGAAATACAAGAAAATGACCTCAAATCCTTAATAATGAGCATATTAATGGAGGAAACAAATAAAATTCGTAATCAAATACAGGAAGACGCAGCCAAACAGGTGAGAGACATAAAAGAAGCACATAGAGTGGAACTGGAAAAATTTCAGGAAAATGCAAACAACCAGATGAAAGAAATAAATAAAACTGTTCAAGCTCTGAAGACCTATAAAGAGGCAATGGAAGAAACTCAGGAATATACAAACAATCATATAAAAGAAATCAAAAAATCAGTTCAAGATCTGAAGACGAAAATGGATTCAATGATAAACACACAGACAGAAGAAAAACGAGAACGTGGGACCTCAGAGAAGAAGGCGAGCAACACAGAGGTGAGCTTTTCTAACAGAATCCAAGAGACGGAAGAACGAATTTCAGGTCTAGAAGATACAATCACAGATCTTGAAGCAACCATTAAAGAAAATGCCAAATCTGGAAAACTCCTGACACAAAACATCCAAGAAATTAAGGACACAATGAAAAGAAGAAATCTGAGGATAATAGGCAGTGAAGAAAGAGAAGATATCAGACTCCAAGGCCCAGAAACTATTTTCAACAAAATCATAGAAGAAAATTTCCCAATCTAAAGAAAGAGATGCCTATAAACATACAAGAGGCCTACAGAACATCAAATAGAATTGACGAGAAAAGGAAAACTTCCTGTCACATAATAATCAAAACACAAAACATACAGAACAAGAAAAAAATATTAAAAGCTGCAAGGGAAAAGGGCCAAATAACATTTAATGGCAAACCTATCAGAATTACACCCGACTTCTCAGCAGAGACCATAAAAGCCAGAAGAGGCTGGACAGAGATCCTGCAAACCCTAAGAGACCACAGATGCCAGGCCAGAATACTTTACCCAGTAAAACTATCAATAACCATTGATGGAGAACACAAAATATTCCATGACAAAAACAAATTCAAACAGTACTTATCCACAAACCCAGCTTCACAGAAGGTACTAGAAGGAAAACTCCATCCCAAAGGGTCAAGCTACAACCAAAACTACTAAGGAAATAGGTAACTATACCATGGCAAAAACACAGCTACACAAATGCTCGATTGGAAACAACATCAAAATTAGAACTCTTAACAGTCACTGGTCATTAATATCTCTCAACATCAATAGTCTCAATTCTCCAATAAAAAGACATAGACTAACTGAATGGGTGCATAAACAAGATCCAACATTCTTCTGCATTCAAGAAACACATCTCACCCATAACGATAGGCACTATCTCAGGGTAAAAGGTTGGAAAAAATATTCCAAGCAAATGGTCACAAGGGCAAGCAGGCGTAGCCATTTTAATATCAAACAAGATAGACTTTCAACCAAAATTAATCAAAAGGGATGCAGAAGGACACTTCATACTCATCAAAGGTAAAGACATCCAAGATGACATCACAATTCTGAACATCTATGCTCCCAATACAAGGGCACCCACATTTGTAAAAGATCTGCTAAAAAAACTTAAACGACACATCGATCACCACACAATAATAGTGGGAGACTTCAACACCCCACTCTCACTGAAGGATAAGTCATTGAAACAGAAACTAAGCCGAGAAATAACATCATTAACCAATGCCATGGGTCAAATGGATCTAACAGATATTTAGAGAACTTTTCACCCAAACAAGAAAGAATAAACCTTCTTCTCTGCACCCCATGGAACATTCTCCAAAACTGATCACATTGTAGGTCACAAAGCAGGCCTCAACAGATACAAGAGGATTGAAATAATACCTTGTATCCTATCAGATCACCATGCTCTTAGGCTGCAATTCAACAACAACAGAAACAACAAAAAGCCTACACGTACGTGGAACCTAAACAACTCTCTGCTAAATGACACATGGGTCAGGGAAGAAATAAAGAAAGAAATCAAGGAGTTTCTGAAATTCAATGAAAATGAGGGAACAACATACCCTAACTTGTGAGATACATTGAAAGCAGTGCTAAGAGGAAAATTGATAGCACTAAGTGCCTTTAAAAAGAAATTGGAAACATCGCACATAAGCAACTTGACAAAACAGCTGGAAGTCCTAGGAAAAAAAAGAAGCAGAAACACCCAAAAGGAGTAGACGTCTGGAATTAATCAAACTCAGGGCTGAAATTAACAAATTAGAAACTAAGAAAACAGTCCAAAGAATCAACAAAACCAAGAGCTGGTGCTTTGAGAAAATCAAAAAGATAGACAGACTGCTAGCCAAACTAACTAAAAGGCAGAGAAACAGTATTGAAATCAACAAAATCAGAAATGAAAAGGAAGACATAACAACAGACACTGAAGAAATACAAATCATAAGATCCTACTTTGAAGGCATATATGCCACAAAATTTGAAAATCTAAGGGAAATTGACGATTTTCCTGATCAATTTCACTTGCCAAAGTTGAGTGAAGAACAGATAAACAAGCTAAATAGTCCCATTTCCCCTACAAAAATAGAAGCAATCATTGATAGTCTCCCAACCAAAAAAAGCCCAGGGCCAGATGGTTTCTTTGCAGAATTCTACCAGACCTTCAAAGGCGAGCTAATACCGATACTCTTCAAGCTACTCCAAAACATAGAACTGGATGGAACATTACCAAATTCATTCTATGAGGCCATAGTCATGTTGATACCTAAGCCTCACAAAGACTCAACAAAGAAAGAGAATTGCAGACCAATTTCTCTTATGAACATCGATGCAAAAATACTAAATAAAATTCTTGCAAAAAAAATACAAGAACACATAAAGGATATCATTCATCATGACCAAGTAGGATTCATTCCAGGCATGCAGGGATGGTTTAATATACTGAAATCCATCAATGTAATCCACCATATAAACAAACTGAAAGAGAAAAACCACATGATCATCTCTTTAGATGCAGAGAAAGCATTTGATAAAATCCAACACCCATTCATGTTTAAAGTTTGAGAGAGATCGGGGATACAAGGCACTTTTCTCAACATAATAAAGGCTATCTACAGCAAGCCAATAGCCAAAATCAAAGTAAATGGTGAGATACTCAAGGAAATTCCTCTAAAATCGGGAACAAGGCAAGGCTGCCCACTCTCTCCATATCTCTTCAATATAGTACTCGAAGTTCTAGCCAGAGCAATAAGACAACAAAAGGAGATCAAGGGTATCTAAATGGGAAAGGAGGAAGTCAAACTATCCCTATTTGCATATAATATGATAGTATACATAAGAGACCCTCAAAATTCCACCAGAGAACTCCTACAGCTGATAAACACTTTCAGCAATTTCGCTGGATACACAATTAACTCAAAAAAGTCTGTAGCCTTCCTATACACAAATGACAAGCTTGCAGAGGAAGAAATTAGGAAAGCCATACCTTTCACATTAGCCACAAGCAATATAAAATATCTAGGAGTTACTTTAACTAAGCAAGTGAAGGAGTTGTTTGAAAAAAATTTCAAAACTCTGAAGAAGGAGATTGAAGATGACATGAGAAGATGGAAGGATCTTCCTTGCTCATGGATCAGGAAAATTAACATAGTAAAAATGGCCATCCTACCAAAAGCAATCTACAGATTCAATGCAATCCCTATCAAAATACCTACACAATTATTTAAAGACATTGAAAGTTCAATTCTGAACTTCATATGGAAAAACAAAAAACCCAGAACAGCAAAAACGATCTTTTACAATAAAAGGTGCTGCGGAGGAATCTCCATACCTGATTTCAAATTGTACTATAAAGCAATTGTAATTAAAACAGCATGGTACTGGCACAGCAACAGACTGGTTAATCAGTGGAATCGAACTGAAGACCCAAATATGAATCCACACACATATGGTCACTTGACAAAGAAGCCAAATCCATTCAATGGAAAAAGGATAGCATCTTCAACAAATGGTGCTGGTCTAACTGGATGTCTATGTGTAAAAAAATGCAACTGGACCCATATTTGTCACCTTACACAAAACTCAAATCCAAGTGGATTAAAGACCTCAACATAAAAGCAGAGACATTAAGTCACTTAGAAGAAAAAGTGGGGAAGAGCCTGGAACATATTGGCACAGGAGACAACTTCCTGAACAGAACACCAACAGCACAGGCCATAATATCAACAATTAATAAATGGGACCTCATGAGGCTGAGAAGCTTCTGTAAGGCTGGAGACACCGTCAAGAGAACAAAGCGACAGCCTACAGACTGGGAAAAGACCTTCACCAACCCTACATCTGACAAAGGTCTAATATCAAAATATATAAAGAACTCAAGAAAATAAACACCACAAACCAAATAACCCAATTGAGAAATGGGGCTTGGAACTAAACAGAGAATTCTCAACAGAGGAATATCAAATGGCTGAGAAACACTTAAAGAAATGCTCAACCTCCTTAGTCATCAGGGAAATGCAAATCAAAACAACTCTGAGATTCCATCTTACACCTATCAGAATGGCTCAGATCAAAAACTCAAGCAAGTCAAATCCCTCTCTCCACTCAAGTGTGGAGACTGTCTTGTCCATGAGCTAGATCAGGGTAGGGGTTTAAATTTTTCCGCCTGTATTGTCCTTGGCTAGGGCCTTAGTTTGAGCGGGACCCCATGACCCAAATCTGCCTATCATAATGTTCTACTTGTAGGCACTCAGAAGAAGGACAGCAGGTCACTGAGAAGAGACTTGATACCCTATGAGCATATACAGAGGGAGGTAATCCCTCTGAGGAACAGGCATAGGGGAGGGGAATAAGGGGAAAATGGGAGGGAGGGGAGAATGGGAGGATACAAGGGATGGGATAACCATAGAGATGTAACAAGAATAAATTAATTAAAAATAAAAATTAAAAAATTAAAAAAAATTAAAAAAAAATTAAAAAAAAATAAAAACAAACAAACAAAAAAAAAACAAAAACTCAAGCAACACCACATGCTGGAGAGAATGTGGAGGGAGAGGAACACTCCTTCATTGCTGGTGGGACTGCAAACTAGTATAACCACTTTGGAAATCTATCTGGTGCTATCTCAGAAAACTGGGAATAGGGCTTCCTCAAGACCCAGCTATTCCACTCCTTGGAATATACCCAGAAGATGCGCCAGGACACAACAAGAAAATTTGCTCAACCATGTTCATAGCAGCCTTATTCAAAATAGCTAGATCATGGAAACAGCCTAAATGTCCCTCAGGAGAAGAATGGATAAAGAAACTGTGGTACATATACACTATGAAATACTACTCAGATATTAAAAACAAGGAATTCCCGAAATTTGTGGATAAATGGATTGAGCTAGAAATGATCATAATGAGTGAGTTAATCCAGAAGCAGAAAGACTCAAATGGTATATACTCACTTATATCTGCATACTAACCCAATGGGCATGTCCCACGAAAGCCTTCCCTTACCAGGAAACTGGGACAGAGGGGAGGACATCCTTTTGGGACTGTAGATGAGAGAAACATGGGAGAATAGCAATGTAGAAGGATCCAGAAGGTCCTAGAAACCTACAAGTAGAACATTATGATAGGCAGATTTGGCCAAGGGGTCTTGCCCAAACTAAGGCACCAGCCAAGGACAATACAGGCGGTAAACTTTAAAGCCCTACTCAGATCATGCCAATGGTCAGAACAGTCTCCACACTTGAGTGGAGAGTGGGATATGACTTTATCACATACTCTGGTGCCTCACATTTGACCATGTCCCCTGGAGGGGGAGACCTGGTGGCACTTAGAGGAAGGACAGCAGGTCACCGAGAAGAGACTTGATTCCCTCGGAGCATCTGCAGAGGGAGGTAATCCACCTCAGGAACATTCATAGGGGAGGGGAATAAGGGAGAAATGGGAGGGAGGGAAGAATGGGAGGATACAAGGGATGGGATAACCATTGAGTTATAACAAGAATAAATTAATTTAAAAAAAAAGAAAAGGAAAAAGAAAAAAAAGAACTCAAGAAATTATACACCACCAAACCAAATAACCCAATTGAGAAATGGGGCTTGGAACTAAACAGAGAATTCTCAACAGAGGAATATCCAATGGCTGAGAAACACTTAAAGAAATGCTCAACCTCCTTAGTCATCAGGGAAATGCAAATCAAAACAACTCTGAGATTCCATCCTACACCCATCAGAATGGCTAAGATCAAAAACTCAAGCAACACCACATGCTGGAGAGGATGTGGGGAGAGAGGAACACTCCTTCATTGCTGGTGGGAATGCAAACTAGTACAACCACTTTGAAAATCTATCTGGTGCTATCTCAGAAAACTGGGAATAGGGCTTCCTCAAGACCCAGCTATTCCACTCCTTGGAATATACCCAGAAGATGCGCCAGCACACAACAAGAAAATTTGCTCAACCATGTTCATAGCAGCCTTATTCAAAATAGCTATATCATGGAAACAGCCTAAATGTCCCTCAGGAGAAGAATGGATAGAGAAACTGTGGTACATATACACTATGGAATACTACTCTGCTATTAAAAACAAGGAATTTCCGAAATTTGTGGACAAATGGATTGAGCTAGAGATGATCATAATGAGTGAGTTAACCCAGAAGCAGAAAGACTCAAATGGTATATACTCACTTATATCTGCATACTAGCCCAATGGGCATGTCCCACGAAAGCCTTCCCTTACCAGGAAACTGGGACAGAAGGGAGGACACCCTATTGGGACTCTAGATGAGAGAACTATGGGAGAATAGCAAAATAGAAAAATCCAGTGGGTCCTAGAAACCTACAAGTAGAACATTATGATAGGCAGATTTGGGCTAAGGGGTCTCGCTCAAACTAAGGCACCAGCCAAGGACAATACAGGTGGTAAACTTTAAACCCCTACCCAGATCAAGCCAATGGTCAGAACAGTCTCCACACTTGAATGGAGAGCAGGATATGACTTTCTCACGTACTCTGGTGCCGCACATTTGACCATGTCCCCTGCAGGGGGAGACCTGGTGGCACCTAGAGGAAGGACAGCAGGTCACTGAGAAGAGACTTGATAACCTATGAACATATATAAGGGGAGGATATCCCCCTCAGGAACATTCATAGGGGAGGGGAATAAGGGGAAAATGGGAGGGAGGGAAAAGTGGGAGGATACAAGGGATGGGATAACCATAGAGATGTAACAAGAATAAATTAATTAAATTAAAAATTTAAATTTAAATTAAAAAAATAGTATTTAAATGTTTAAAATTATACTTAATAAAATGTTTTTAAAATTTATATTCATAACATAACTTATAGTAGTAGCTGTATTCTCTTTGGCAATAATTAAGAGGTTAGAATATTCAGGGGGTACATGAAAGGTAGAGCATAAGAAATTGGAATGTGATTGCAGCCTGGAACTGATAGAGAAGTAAGTCATCCTTAAATATTCATCAGACCTGAAGAGCTTATGTGCTGTCCCAGAAAGTTAGCACATCACCGCAGCAAGATTTAGCTCAATCCTAGTTTTTCTAGCATCTACTTGTTGACACCTTCCTCCAATCTGATACACATGTAGCTGAGTTGATATTTTTATCACCGAAAATATTCAAAACCTGCACTCAAATGATGTACAGTGCCCTCGATGGCAGTGTGCTCTCTGTAGTTCTTAGACTTTATCACCTTGTGAGTCAAACAATTATATTGCACTTCTTGTTTCTAATGAAACACGTCTATTCATGATTTCTGTGAATGCATGTATATAGACAAATAAAAACATCACATTGTAGCTAATAAATATGTTTTAATATTATGTGTCAAAAAGAAATTCCAATATTAGAAAAAAGAACAGTGACTGTATTGAAAGAATGCAGTACCAATATTTTACTAGCTCATTTATAGTAACAGTGTTTACTACTATTACTACTACTACTGTTGCTGCTTCTACTACAACTACTACTCCCATCACTACCACCACCATCACCATGCATTAGCACAATCTTTTATTGATATTATATAAGGTATTTTCACATGGAAATCTTTATTTAAAATGTAACTACCTCTTAAATACAGATATAAGAATCCAATCTTTTTCAATTTGTATTTTCTGTTACTAGAAATTATAGAGTCAACTTGAGACGTCATTTAAATGAATCCCATTTCAAGTAGAATATACTTGGCATCAACTTATTGCTTACAACTGGAGAAGCTTTCTGAGAAATGGGTCATTAGATTTGATCATTATGCAAACATTACAAAATCATTTGTACAATGTCTTAATGTATGAGATGTATAAAGGATGCTGCCTACATCACACACTGTGTATACAGAGAAGGAAATTAAACGGGTAAGGTAACTTCAGAAAACAGAGCCTGGTAAATACATCAACAAGAGCCATATCCATGGCAAGTTCAGCTTTTGTTATTATAAAGTATTAAGACGCCAAGGAGATCTGCACACCTGTAATTTCTGTGCTCCAGAGGCTGAGGCAGGAGAACCTCAATTTGAGGATAGTCTGGATTACATGTAAAGTTCTAGGCCAGCCTGAGCTACATATTGAATAAAGGCCAGATTATATAGCAAGATGTTATATATAAATATAAAACAACACTGGAAGATTCTGTACTTATCTACATGCATGTGCATAGCTTTCTAAAGTACTAAAATTGATTGTTCACAGTAGGATGCATGAGTGATGCAGTGCACTGGCACATCATGATAGAGCAGTGATGTCACCAGACAAGCAGAATTATTCCACTATATCATGATATTATTGGCACACATATGAGGGACATCACTAACTGCAATAATAATATTTTGACATAATATACTCTTAAATTTAGACTAGAGCTCTTAGTAATGTATTTTTTCTTTCTTTGTACATGTTGATTTTTTCAGTAATATATTTTTTCTACATTTTTTATTTTGCCACAAAATCCTTGAGCTTTTTAATATTAGAGCTAGAATCCTTAACTATAGTTATCATTCATTATTTTTATGGCCAAAGCTAAAAAATTGGATATATGTTATCAGATCACAAAAAGCAATAGCCTTGAATCTCTCATTTAGCTTGTGTTTTTCTGCATTTGACTATTAGACACCCAAAATAACAAGAGTTTTTTTGTTTGATTAATTCTCCATGGAAAATGGAAGCCTGAAAACTCTTCTCTGTCCTTGTGTAAAAGAAAAATACTGGTCTTTTAAAATAATGAACATAATTTACTATAAAAGTACAACTGAAATTATCCATTAAAAGAATAAGATAAGATATCTTTATAAACCTCTCTTCCAGCTGAATATTTCCATCTACAAGAGCAAATATTTTTGTGATTTTTTTCCTAGTTCATAAAATGGGTATATGATATTTTTGCCTAGCTTTACTAGCATAAGATAAATGCCTTAGGTTCATCAATGTTTTTGCTTATTCAGTAGTGTGTCTGCTTTTAGATATCTGGGGTATTCATGAGCATGTCAAAGTTATATGAAGAACAGACCATGTGATAATTGTCTGCTAGTTGAATCATACTAGTACCATCAGTGGAATAATCTTAATAGAACATTGAATTTTTCTTCTGTCTTAAGGATAATAGAAGACTGAGAGAAAAGCATGTGAGTGCTATTGGAGGAAAATGGCTGATACAAATTCAAGTAATTGTTCAGTGAAAAAAATGAATCTTATATAATGACGATAGAAGATTTTTCTGTGTTATTTGCTACAATTTGATGTGAAAATCTAATTTTGAGAGAAGATGTTCTGATTCCAAATCTCATGCCTCCCAAATAAGTAGTTTTGGAAAAGTCACCTCACCTCTCTAAGTTTACATTTAACTACATGCAATGGAAGTGACAATATAATTTAATTACCTAGAAAAATAAGTTCGGTAAGTTGCAAGAAAATACATTGCTATAAAGCTATATTTACCAAAATGGTTATAGTTGCAGTTTGTGAATTAAGCAACAACAACAATTACTATATGTTGTATTTTATGTTGTTTCTGATATTAAAAACAATGGTGTTGGCATTTAGATTCCTGTGCACTTGCAAATCTGGCCTGAACTTCAGGAATAATAGTAGGAACATGAGAAATCCAAACATCCTTAAGTGTCTGTCTTAAGGTCTAAGAGTGTAACTTAGCTCAGAAGTTTTGCTCTGGTATTCAACTATCTCCCAGAAGTCTTGAGTAAGTTCTAAGGGTGTCTTCCAGCACAGGCTAAGCACTGGATTTTGTATTTGTTACATATCAATTTTAGTAAAGATATACATCTTCAAGCTAGTCTAATATGCTAAACAAATTAATGTAAATTTGCTCTCCAAAGGTTCTAAACAGTGTTTAGTTTTAATCTATGTCTCAATCACTTTGAGTAAGCTGTAATGTTATATCTCAGTTAACTTGAGTGATTACAAATTGTGTGAAGATGGTCTTATAGCTGTTTGTGAAATACAAGGCAATCTTACAACACAATTTCAGTAATGAAAATTGAACTAAAGAACTTAAGAAATGGAATTCACTAAAATTGCAAAGCAAGCCTGACTCAATCCCACTGCTGGGGCTATTCTGTGGAGACTGAACAGAAAAGATCCAGTAGCCTGTTTCCTTAAATGCCCTACTCTGCTGACTCCAGAAAACTGAAAGTTATTTCAAGTTGCCTACTTACTGTCCCTTCTTATTCCCTCTGTTAGAAACTTCACCCCAGATTACATGTGTATTGGTCTTAGTTCACAAGACTCCCTTTGTAATTGTTATTTCCAAACCCTTGCACTCATTTGAGAGTTTGGTTTTTTGTTTTGTTTTGTTGTTGTTGTTGTTGTTGTTGTTGTTGTTGTTGTTGTTTTGCTAAGGATTATTAATAAATATTATTTAATTTTGATGAGTTTCCCTAATGATCATTGTGAAGAGTCAGCGGTAACCCTATACATAGTCCTTCCTTTCTTGAGCCAGCTCCTTATATTTGGACTATCTGGTACTTCAAAACCAATTTCTTGACCATTACTATCTGGCACTTGTCCTAGGATCCATGTTGAAAAACTTCCCAGGAAGAAACATGAGCTCCAGACTTTATGTAGTGATGCGTGTGCCTCGGTTCATCTACCACCCCACACACTGATTCTTCAAGAATATTTTGGGATTTATTTAAAACTGGATTTGTTTTCCTTGATGAAATCTACCTACTCTGCTCATTTCTCATTTCCTCCTAGTCATTCATTCCTAAGGAACTTTTTGTTTCACAGATATATAATAAAAATCAAAGGATATTAGACAGTGATACTAATTGGCAGATTCATTTACATAAATACTCAAAGTCCTTAAAATTTTTTCTTAATATTGAAGAAACTAAAACAGAAGTCTGTTATGCAATCAGAGGTTTAATTCTCACTCAGAATGGCAAAAAGAATAGACACCAGAAGTGGTTGAAGAGAAGGAACACAGAAAGGGAGCCTACCGTAGATGTTCTCCAACCGACTCAATCCAGCAGAGGATCCAAGCAGATGCTGAGACTCACAGCCAAATTTCAGGGTAGAGTGTAGGGAGTCTTATAGAAAATTTGGGAGACAGGAGGGCCAGCCATGAAGAGGAGCTCCACAAGGAGAGTAGTGGAGCCAACAAATCCAGGCAGAGAAGGGGGCTGCTACAGAGACTGATGTACCAACCAAGGACCTTGATCAGATGTAGTAGATAGGCAGCACAGTATATTTTTGGTTCCCATGAACATGGGGAATAGGGACTACCATTGAAATAGACTGTGGTGCCCACTCAAGGAGCACTTCTCTCTGATGGGCCAGCCTTCCAGGCCACAGAGGAAAAGGATACAGGCAATCCAGATAAGACTTGGTAGCTTGAGGTTATATGTTAGGGGAGGAGGCCTCCTCCTTTCTGAGGACTAGTGGAGGGAGGAGGGGAGGGGAAAGAGAGGAAAGGTAGGACTGGAAAGGGACAATGAATGGGGCTACAAGTGGGATATAAAGCAAACAAATTTTTAGAAATCAAAACAAATCATAAAAAATAAATAAATAAAAGCAACTTAAAGGCTCATACAAACTCACAGAGACTGAAGCAACAAGGGCAGCCTACACTGAACTGCCAGGTCCTAAGCATACACATTATATCTTTCAGTTGAGTAGTTTTATGGGACTTCTCAGGGTGTGAATGATTCCTGTGCCCACCCTGAAGCTCTTTTCCATGGTATTGCTTTGCCAGCCTCGATGTGATTTTTAAAAATCTTGTCACATTTTATTATGTTCCATTTGGTTGTTGTTTCCTAGAAGCTTCTTCCTTTCTGATGAGAGACAGAAAAGGAGTGGATCTGCATGCAAGAAGAGATGGGGAGGGGAGGCTGTAATCAAAATATATCTCATGAAAAATTAATCTATTTCCAATAAACAATAAAGTAGCTGAAATCCTACTGTAATCATAAGTACACAAAAATGTTCTTTAATCTGACAAAAGTAGTACACATAGGAAAAAGAAGTGATGCTCTATGCTTCATCAAAAATCAAAACTTTAATTTAATGAGGTTTTTTTAAATGATAACCTCCAGAGTAGGTGTAATTTTCTTTCTTTATGTAAATATATTTTAGTTAAAAATATAATTAAAGTTTGAGTATAATAATGCACACATTTAATCTCAGCACTCTGGAATCAGAGGCAAACAAATTTTTGTAACTTTGATTTTAGCCTAGTCTACATAATGATTTCAAGGATAGCCAGGTTACATAGAGACTCTTCTCAAAATTATTGTTTTATTTTATTAATTTATTCTTGTTACATCTCAGTGGTTATCCCCTCCCTTGTATCCTCCCATTCCCCCCTCCCTCCCATTTTCCCCTTACTCCCCTCCCCTATGACTGTGACAAAGGGGGATTTCCTTCCCCTGTATATGCTCTTAACTGTATCTCAGATAACATATTTGATCCAGAAATTACTGTTTAAAGATGTAAGACCATAACAACTGACATTCACTTAGTACCTTGTCTTGATGACACATACCAGTAATCTCAACATTAGAAAGACGGTAATGGGGGATAAGAGTTCAAGGGCATCTCTGGCCACATTGGAAGCTTGAGTCAGATCTGTGATACACAAAAACCCGTCTCAAAAAAACATAAAACCAAAAATAAATGCCCTACGATAGAGTTGTGTAAAATAGTTATTAATATTTTCTATTACTACTTAATGATGATTACTGCTATCATTTTCTAGCCTGCTACCATATCAATAAAAGACATAGATACTTGTTAGGTTTTTAATACATAAGCTCTGGAACTGGGCAGAAAATAACCCCCCTAAGTTATCTTTTACCTTCTAGCCTCACATCCCATGCCAACTGCTCCAATACTCAGTTCCTGGGCTACTTCTCATCCAATATCCTGTAAATAATTGCACATGATTCTCATCTGGGCTGTTTCTCTCCATCACCGATCCTAAGAGCAGGCTTCTCCCGGCCACTATTGTTGTTCACACTAACATACTGAAACTTGCTCTCTTCTCCTCTTCTCTGTCTCTCCTGAACCTCTCACACATGATCATTCCTCCTAGCCCATGACCCTTAGCCCTGCCTACCACTCTTCTTCCCTGCCCAGGTAAGGCTTTACTCAGCCAATCCGGGATAATTTCAGAAGCAAGGTTCACAAACATTATTTTGGGTACATGATAGTCTGCTTATGAAAGACAACACACAGACCTCAGGGAGCCAAACAATTATGGATTAAATATAAAGAACAAGGCCACACTATAGCAAAATAATATTCATTTCAGTAAGAATATCAAAACAATTAAATTATAGCTTTAGAAAGTGATAAGAATGAGAAGCAACCAGAAATAGGTTGTGTCATAAGGTTTTAAGGAAATGCTAGTTAAAACTATAACTCCATAACATAATTTCTGCATTCAAGCAGAAATTAAATTAATTGGAGCAACTGTTATTTACCTGCTGTATCACTAATAATAAACATTATGTCCTACAATTTGAAAAGATAGTTTTAGCAATTTCTTATAAAAAATGAACATATTTATATAATGAACATACAATCCCACTCTAGGCTATTTTTCCAGAAAACATAAAAGCACATCTACAACACTATACATCAATCTTTATAGACACAATAACAAAAATGCATACCCTAACACTTAAATAAAAATACAACAATAGCAATTAAGCATTTTATATCATTTTTATTTTTTAAAACTCAAAACTCAAAAACAAGTGTATATTTTTCCTTCAGAGCTCAATACCTTTCAGATATGACAAAATGCCTGTGTTCAGTGGATATATAGGATTACTGACTAATGTATGAGACACCAAGGATTTATAACCGCCTAAAAATATCCTAGATAATCATTATCACATGCCAGCTCCCTCCACATAGGTAGCCATAAAACAGCCACTCATAACTGATTGATAAATCTATGTAATCTTCCAGATATATTATAAAGGCTGACAATTCATATTCAAATTCTTAGCAATTCATTGTGAATGATCTTATTCAATAAGCCCCATGGTTGGTGATGCTCAAATACTTGACTATTGACATACATAGGACAATGTGGTCAATACAAGTTATTCATGGAAACTCCAATAAAAAAGGAAATGTTATCATCATGGAAAAAAAAAGCGGAGGAATTCCAAGATGGCAGCGCCTATCACACACTGTATCTGATCTACAGCACAGAGACCAGGGACTGGAATAAGAAGCATAAACTGAAAGAACTAGTGAACACTACGTGAGTGGGGTCCTGCTCAGTGCAGCCTGCAAGCAGGTCTGGCCCTGAATCAAACAACTACCCTCGGAGGTACTGAACCAACTCCCCAGACTTTGGAACAGAACCCACCTGCTGCTAGAGCCAGCCTCTATAGGCCAGGCTCAGTGTGCGGGACAGTGGATCACAGGAGCTCCTGGCCTGGGGAACTCTCAGGGAAATAAGTGAATCTGTCCTCAGACACCCCCACCTGCCCCAAACCAGTCCACTGAGAGACCCCAAGACCACTGTGAAGCTCAAGCTATGGTGAACACGGTGCCCAGCAACAGCATGCATGGTCAGGGTGGGTTCTGCCAGAGCCAGGCAACAGGCCTCAGTGGACCGAGCCTGCAAAACTAGGCTGATACAACTCAGCCAGGTCAGTCTCCATAGCCCATCAGGGACTCCCACGCTTGTGGGAGAAGCTGGACTGCCCTGAGGGATATGGAAGGGGGGCTGAATTGTGGCCACAACTCAGTGGGACTGAACTGCCAAAGGTGCACAATCTAGACTAGTCTGCTATCTAGACTGTTCTAGGAAGGATCCTGACTGCTGGCCACAGTGGTCTGAGCCAAGACAACTGAGCAGCTAAAGCCTGGCAAGGAGTGTACCCACAGCCCAGCAGGGACTCCCACACTTGTGGAAGAAGCTGGACTACCCTGAGGGTCTGGCAGGGGGTCTGAATTGCAGCCACGACTCAGTGGGGCTGAACTGCCAAAGGTGCACAATCTAGACTGGTCCACTATATAGACTGTTCCAGGCAGGAACCTGACTGAGGGCCACATCAGTCCTAGTTTGGACAATTGGGCAGTTAAACTTGGGCTAGCCAGTCTCCACAGCCCGGCAGTGTCTCCCACGCACTTGGGAGAGGCTGGACTGCCCCAATGGGTCAGGACAAATATTAAACAGTGGCCCCCAACACAACTGGTCTGAATCCCCTCAGTAGTGTAAACAGAATCAGACAAAAGCCTACCTCTAGCTGACCCAGCCAGGAGATTAAGGTGTAGAGCAAAGTCTCCTGGAACAGAAACAAGGTCACATGCCAGTTCCAGAGAAGAATTCCCTGATCCCCAAAGGCAAGAACACATCACCTATAATCACTCACCAACTATCTACTCTCAATGACCAGTGAAGGACACCAGAAGCTAACACCCAACAACATACATAGCAAAATGACTAAAGGATAGCATAAGAATGCAAACAACAAAAACCAAAACAACTCAGCATCTCCAGATCCCAGCTATCCCAAAGAAAGTAACCCTGAGAAATTAAACACATTCAAAATGCAAGAAAATGACCTCAAATCCTTTGTAATGAAGATAATAATGGAAGAAATTAATAAAATCTGTAATCAAATGCAGGAAGACACAGCCAAACAGGCGGAAGACATAAAAGAGGCCTATAGAGAGGCACTGGAAAAAATTCAAAAAATAAAAACACCCAGATGAAGGAAATCAATAAAATAGTTCAAGATCTGAAGATGAAAATGGAAACAGTGATAAAAGCACACAGAGAAGAAAAACAGGATCAAGAGACATTAGAGAATAAAGCAAGCAACAGAGATGTGACCTTCTCTAACAAAATCCAAGAAATGGAGGAATGAAGCTCAAGACTTGAAGATACAATTGTAGAACTCGAAACAACCATCAAAGATATTGCTAAATCCGAATAATTCCAGACACAAAACATCCAAGAAATCAAGGACACATGAAAAGATGAAATCTGAGAATAATAGGCATTGAGGAAAGAGAAGATGCCTTACTCTAAGGCCCAGAAAATATCTTCAACAGAATCATAGAAGAAAAATTCCCCAATTTGAAGAAGCAGATGTATATACACATACAAGAGGCCTACAGAACACCAAATAGAATAGACCAGAAAAGAAAATCTTCCTGACACTTAATAATAAAAACATAACATACAATGGCCAACCTATTAGAATTACACCTGAATTCTCTGCAGAGACCATAAAATCCAGAAGAGCCTGGACAGAGGTCCTGCAAACCCTAAGACACCACAGATGTCAGGTCAGACTACTATACCAAGGGAAAATATCAATAACCATTGATGGAGAAAACAAACTATTCCATGACAAAACAAATTCGAACAGAACCTATCCACTTATCTGGCTTCACAGGAATGGAAAGTAGAAGGAAAACTCGACCCCAAAGAGACATATTATAACCAAAACTACACGGGAAATAGGTAGCTACAACATCACAAAAACACAACCATACAAACTCTCTACTGGGACCAACATCAAAAATTAAGGGACATAACAGTGACTGGTCATTAATATCTCTCAACATCAATGGTCTCAATTCTCCAATAAAAAACACAGACTAACAGAATGGATGCATAAACAAGATCTGACATTCTTCTGCATTCAAGAAACATATCTCACCCACAAGAACAGACGTACCCTCAGGGTAAAAGGCTGGAAAAATATTCCAGGAAAATGGTCAAAAGAGGCAATCTGGTGTAACCATTTTAATATATAATAAAATAGATTTTCAGTCAAAATTAATCAAAAGGGATAAAGAAGGACACTTCATACTCATCAAGGGTAAAATCAACCAAGATGTCATCACAATTCTGATCATCTATGCTCCAAATGGAAGGACACCCACATTTGTAAAAGAACTATTTAAAAAGCTTAAACCACACATATGCATCGATCCCCACACATAAATAGTATGAGACTTCAACACCCCAATTTCACTGAAGGATAGGTCATTGAAACAGAAACTAAGCCAAGAAATAACATCATTAACGAACATCATGAATCAAATGGATCTAACAGATATTTACAGAACTTTTCACCCAAATACAAAGGACTATACCTAATTCTTTGCACCCCATGGAACCTTCTCCAAAATTGATCATATAGTAGGTCACAAAGCAAGACTCAACAGAAACCAGAAGATGGAAATAATACCTTGTATCCTGTCATATCACCATGGCTTAAGACTGGACTTCAACAACAACAGAAATAACAAAAAGCCTACACAAATATAGAAACTAAACAACTCTATACTTAATGACACCTGGGTCAGGGAAAAATAATGAAAGAAATTAAGGACTTCCTGAAATTCAATGATAATGAAGGACCAACATACCCAAATTTTGGGGACACACAAAAAGTGGTGCTAAGAGGAAAATTCATAGCACTAAGTACCTTTAGAAAGAAATTGAAAACATCCCACATAAGCAACCTAACAACACATCTGGAAGCCCTAGGAAATAAAGCAGAAACACCCAAGGGGAGTAAACATCTGGAAATAATCAAACTCAGGGCTGAAATCAATAAATTAGAAACAAAGAGAACAATGCAAAAAAAATTACAAAACCAGAAGTTGGTTCTTTGAGAAAATCAACAAGATAGACAAACCGTTAGCCAAATTAACAAAAAGGCAGGGAGACACTATCCAAATCAGCAAAATCTGAAAAGAAAAGGGAGACATAACAACAGACACTGAAGAAATACAAAGAATCATACGATCCTACTTTAACGGCATATTTGCCACAAAATTTAAAAATCTAAGGGAAATGGACAATTTTCTTGATCAATTCCACTTGCCAAAATCGAATCAAGAGCAGATAAACAAATTAAGTAGTCTTATTACTCCTATAGAAATAGAAGCAATCATTGATAGCCTCCCAACCAAAAAAAGCCGAGGGCCAGATGATTTCAGTGCAGAACTCTACCAGACCTTCAAATAAGATCTAATACCAATACTCTTCAAGCTACTCCAAAAGATAGAAATGGATGGATCATTACCAAATTCATTCTATGAGGCCATAGTCACATTGATACATAAATCTATATAGACCCAACAAAAAAAAGAAAATTTCAGACCAATTTCTCTTATGAACATTGACACAAAAATACTCAATAAAATACTCCCAAAATGATTACAAGAACATATCAAAGATATCATTCACCATGACCAAGTAGGCTTCATTCCAGGCATGCAGGGATGGTTTAATATATGGAAATCCATCAATGTAATCCACCATATAAAAAAAGCTGAAAGAAAAAACCACATGATCATCTTCTTAGATTAAAAAAAAGCATTTGACAAAAATACAACACCCATTTATTTTTAAATTTTAGGAGAGATCAGGGATACAAGGTGCATACCTAAACATAATAAAGCTATATACAGCAAGCCAATAGCCAACATCAAATTAAATGGAGAGATAATCAAGGAAATTCTTCTAAAATTGGCAAGGCTTCTGACTTTCTCCATACCTCTTCAATATAGTTCTTGAAGTTCTAGCCAGAGCAATAAGACAACAAAAGGAGATCAAGTGGATCCAAATGGGAAAGGAGTAAGAGAAATTATCCCTATTTTCACATAAGACAATGTACATAAGTGATGCCCATAATTCAACCAGGGAACTCCTACAGCTGATAAAAACATCTTCAGCAAAATGGCTGGATACAAAATTAACTTTAAAAAGTAAGTTGCCTTCCTTTCTACAACTGACAATCATACAGAAGAAGAAGTTAAGAAAACTATACCCTTCACAATAGTTACAATCAATATAAAATATCTAGGAGTAACTCTAACCAAGCAAGTGAAGGACTTGTTTGAAAAAAACTTTAAACCTGAAGAAAGAGATTGAAGATGACATGAGAAGATGGAAGGATCACCTTTGTTCATGGACTGGAAGAATTAACATTGTAAAAATGACCATCTTACCAAAAGCAATTTATAGATTCAATGCAACCCCTATCAAACTATATACGTTCCAGGCTCTTCCCCACTTTTTCCTCTAACTGATTTTGTGTCTCTGGTTTTATGTTGAGGTCTTTAATCCACTTGGACTTGAGTTTTGTGCAGGTGATATATATGGGTCTAATTGTATTTTTCTACATCCAGTTAGACCACCACCATTTGCTGAATATTCTATCCTTTTTCCATTGAATAGATTTGGCTTCTTTGTCAAAACCAAGAGACCATATGTGTGTGGATTCATTTCTGGGTCTTCGATTAAATTCCATTGATCAACCAGCCTATTGCTGTGCCAGTACCATGCTGTTTTAATTACTGTTGCTTTATAGTACAGCTTGAGAGCAGATGTAGATATTCCTCTGGAGGATCTTTTATTGTATAGGATTGGTTTAGCTATTCCATTTTTATGTTTTTCCATATGAAGTTCAGAACTGATCTTTTAATGTCTTTAAATTTTTTATATGTATTTTGGTATAGATTGTATTGAATCTGTAAATTGCTTTTGGTAAGATTACCATTTTTCTGTTAATTGTCTCAATGCATGAAAAAGGAAGATCTTTCCATCTTCTAATGTCATTTTCAATCTCTTTCTTCAGAGTTTTGAAGTTTTTTTCAAACAAACCTTTCACTTGCTTGGTTAGAGTTACTCCTAAATATTTTATATTGCTCGTGGCTAATGTGAGGGGTTTAGTTTTCCTAATTTCTTCCTCTGTATATTTGTCATTTGTATATTGAAAGGATACTTACCTTTTTTAGTTAATTTTGTATCCAGCCATTTTGCTGAAGGTGTTTATCAGCTATAGGAGTTCTCTGGTGGAATTTTGGGTTTCACTTATGTACACTATCTTATCATCTGCAAATAGGGATAATTTGAGTTCCTCCTTTCCCATTTTGATTCCTTGGTCTCCTTTTGTTGTCTTATTGCTCTGGCTAGAACTTCAACACCCATATTGAGGAGATATGGAGAAAGTGAGCAGCCTAGCCTGTTCCCCGATTTTACAGGAATTTCCTTGAGTCTCTCTCCATTTAATTTGATGTTGGCTCTTTGCTTGCTGTATATAACCTTTATTATGTTTAGCTATGTACCTTGTATCCCTGCTCTCTCCCTATCTGCTTATTTAAACTTACTGGCATGGCTGTTCTCTGGCTTGTAAGCCATCCTACTACTTACCTAATACTAACTTTGCAGCTTTCCCTTTATGGGATCATTTAAACTTCATTTTGATAAACACTTTTTATTGTCAGAATAAGCAACTTGCCTAATTTCCCAACCAAAGCCACTTAAAAATAATTCAACAGCATCCATGAATAAGCTAAGTCATCCATGCATTTAGGGTTCTAGGCTACCTGAAAACAAACATTTAATTTTGGATTACTCTTGCACAGAGTAGAAATAACACTGAATTATTTTGAGGATGACACTGCCAACCGACATTGACATTTGGAGCCCAGTTGCTGAGTGGCTTCACTCTCTGGGCTAAATAATCATCTTCATCATTCATTTTAAATGAACAGTGACATGTCATTAATTAGCATTAATCAGGAAATTACCACATAATCACAGAGCAAATGTGGCCCACGCATGCCTCATTAGACTGCCATAGCTTTAGACATGAACTGCAAAGTTAGACTCACAATTTTGAGAATTTTAGAAAAATGCTCATTTAACAAAACCTTACACAATTTGAGGAATTTTTTTAAAATCTAGAAGTAATTTTTTAAGATGAATGAAATATTAAATTTACCTATAACCTTGGATATTTTTATAAAAGTTGAGATTTTTTTTACAGCCAAAGAAGTATAAGCCTGTATCACATATAAGAAAAATAAATAAATAAATAAATAAATAAATAAATAAATAAGTCATGTACTATTTTGTTAACTATATCTGTAGTAAAAGAAAGAAAATATTGATACACAGTAATGTTAATTAAAATGTCAATATACCCATCAATTTTTTTCTGCTGCTGATTTTAATGAAAGATAGCCTACAAAAATAAAAATGAGATAAACACATGGCACTTTCAAATTTTGAACAATATACATCTTAGCAGACATTTTGTTTGAAAGTCTCTTAACTGAAATAAAAATTAATGACAATGGTAACAAAAATATGTTTCCATAAAAAGAGTAAAATTGTTGAAAATTTTATTCCACCCACCACTGAGAATGTGACAACTGGAAACCTGTTATTTAACCTTCATCTAAGCAGTTCCTTGGTAAAATAAACAAAGATGTTTGTCCTGAATGAGGAAATACATGAATGTGTAGAGTATTTATATCACTTAAAAACTCACAGATAAAATGGCTATTCCAATAACAAGAACATATTAATTTAATTTATCTGTATGTATTATGTACCTATTGCTATTAACATTTTTTCTTTTTTTTAAATTAAGTTATTCAGATTACATCTCAATTGCTACCCCTCATTTGTTTCCTCCCATTCCTCCTTCTCACCCTCGCTCAACCTATTACCTTCCCATAGGTCTGTGATAAAAGGAGACCTCTTCCACAATCATATGGTCACAGCCTATCAAGTCTCATCGTGGTAGCCTGCTTATCCTTTCTCTGAGTGCTACCAGGCCTCCCCACCAGGTGAAGTAGTAAAATAAGGTGCACCAGGGTTCATGTCAGAGTCAGTCTCCACTCTCCACACAACTGTGGAGAATATCCTGTCCATTGGCTAGATCTGAGTAGGGGTTCAATATTTACTGCATATATTGTCCTTGGTTGGTGCAGTAGCTTGAGCAGAGCTCCTTGGGTCCAGATCTACCAATCATGATGTTCTTCTTATAGGTTTCTAGGACCCTCTGGATAATTATATGTCCCTATTCTCCCATATTTCTCTCACCTAGAATCCTAATAGGAGGTCCCCACATCTATCCCAATCTCTTGGTAAGTGAAGACTTTCAGGTTACATCCCTGTTGGACTAGTGTCCAATTATAATCAGTATATACCATATGAGTATTTCTGAGTCTGGGTTACCTCGTTCAATATGATCATTTCTAGTTCCATCCATCTGCCCACAAATTTCAGGATTTTCTTGTTTTTAATAGCTGAGTAGTATTCTATAGTGTAAATATACCAGTTTCTTTATCCACTCTTCAAGTGAGGGATATTTAGGTTGTTTCCAGGTTCTCACTATTACAAATAAGGCTGCTATGAACATGGTTGAGCATATGTCCATGTTGTATGTAGAGTACATTCTGGGTATATTGCAAGCAGTGGTATAGCTGAGTCTTGAGGTACCCCTATTCCCAGTATTCTGAGAGAGTCAGATAGATTTCCAAAGTGGTTATACAAGTTTACACTCCCACCAGTAATGAAGGAGTGTTCCCCTATCTCCAAATCCTTACCAGCATGTGCTGTCACTTGAGATTTTTATCTTGACCATGCAGATGAGTGTAAGATGGAATGTCAGAGTCATTTTGATTGACATTTCCCTTATGACTCATGATGTTGGGCATTTCTTTAAGTGTTTGTCAGCCATTCAATATTCCTCAGTTGAGAATTCTCTGTTTAGTTCTTAGCCCCATTTCTTGACTGAGTTATTGATTTTTGTGGTGTTTAATTTCTTGAGTTATTTATATATTTTGGATATTAGGCCTTTGTCAGATACAGGATTGGTGAAGATCTTTCCCAGTCTGTATACTGTTGCTTTGTTCTGTTGATAGTGTCTTCTATCTTACAGAAGCTTCTCAGCCTCATGAGGGTCCCATTTATTAATTGTTGACCTAAAGGCCTAGAATGTTGGAGTTCTGTTCAGGAAATTGTCTCCTGTGCCAATAAGTCCCAGGCTCTTCCCCATTTTTTCTTCTAACCGCTTTAGTGTCTATGGTTTTATGTTGAGGTCTTTAATCCACTTGGACTTGAGTTTTTGTGCAAGGTGATAAATATGAGTCTAATTATATTTTTCAACATGTAGATATCCAGTTAGGTAAGCACCATTTGTTGAAGATGCTATCCTTTTTCCATTGAATAGATTTGGCTTCTTTGTCAAAAATCAAGTGACCATATGTGTGTGGGTTTATTTCTGTGTCTTTGATTCAATTCCATTTATCAACCAGCCTATTGCTGTCCCAGTACCATGTTGTTTTAATTACTGTTGCTCTATAGTACAGCTTGAGATCAGGTATGGAGATTCCTCCGGAGGATCTTTAACTACAGTATTGTTTTAGCTATTGTGGGTTTTTTGTTTTTCCATATGAAATTGAGAATTGATCTTTCAATCTTTTGTAGGTATTTTGATAGGGATTGCATTGAATCTGTAAATTGCTTTTGGTAAGATGGCCATTTTTTCTGTTAATTCTCCTGATCCATGAACAAGGGAGATCTTTCCATCTTCTGATGTCATCTTCAATCTCTTTATTCAGAGACTTGAAGTTTTTTCAAACAAGTCTTCCACTGGCTTGGTTAGAGTTACTCCTAGCTATTTTATATTGCTTGTGGCTATCGAGAAGGGTGTAGTTTTCCTAATTTCTTTCTCTGTATGATTGTCATTTTTATATAGGAAGGTTACTGATTTATGAGTTAATTTTGTATCCAGTCATTTTGCGGAAGGTGTTTATCAGCTGTAGAAGTTCTCTGGTGGAATTTTGGGGGTCACTTATGTACACTATCATATCATGTGCAAATAGGGATAATTTGACTTCCTCCTTTCCCATTTGGATCCCCTTGATCTCCTTTTGATGTCTTATTGCTCTGGCTAGAACTTCAAGTACTATATTGAAGAGATATGGAGAGAGTGGGCAGCCTTGCCTGGTCCCCGATTTTAGAGGAATTTACTTGAGTATCTCTCCATTTAATTTGATGTTAGCTATTGGCTTGTTGTATATAGCCTTTATTATGTTTAGGTATGTGCCTTGTATCCCCAATCTCTCTGAAACTTTAAACATGAAAGGACATTGGATCTAGTCAACTGCTTTTTCTGCATCTAAGGACATGATCATATGGTTTTCTTTCTTTCAGTTTGTTTATATGGGGGATTACATTGATGGATTTCCATACATTAAACCATCCCTGTATGCCTAGAATGAAGCCTACATGGTCATGGTAAATGATATCTTTGACGTGTATTTGTATTTGGTTTCAAGTATTTTATTTTGTATTTTTGCATCAGTGTTCATAAGAGAAATTGATCTGAAATTCTCTTTCTTTGTTGGATCTTTGTGAGGTTTAGGTATCAAAGTAACCGTGGCCTCATAGAATGAGTTTGTTATTATTCCAGCCATTTCTATCTTTTGGAGTAGTTTGAAGAGTAATGCTATAAGCTCTTCTTTGAAGTTCTGGTAGAATTCTGTGCTGAAACCATCTACCCCTGACCTTCTTTTGGTTGGGAGATTATTAATGACTGCTTCTTTTTCTGTAGGAAAAATAGGACTATTTGTTTTTTTGTTGTTGTTTAACTTATCTTGATTCAAGTTTGGCAAGTGTAATTGATCAAGAAAATGGCCCATTTCCCTTAGATTTTCACATTTTGTGGTGTACATGCCTTTGAAATAGGATCTTTTGATTCTTTGTATTTCTTCAGCGTCTGTTGTTAAGTCTCCCTTTTCATTTCTAATTTGGTTAATTTGGGTAGTGTCTCTCTGCCTTTTATTTAGTTTGGCTAACAGTTTGTCTATCTTGTTGATTTTCACAAGGAATCAGCTCCTGGTTTTGCTGATTCTTTGAATTGTTGTCTTTGTTTCTAATTTACTGATTTCTGTCCTGAGTTTGATTATTTTTCGAAATCTACTCTTCTTGGATGTTTCTGCTCCTTTTTTCCCCTAGGGTTTCCTGTTGTGTCATTAAGTTACTTACATGAGATGTTTCCAATTTCTTTATAAAATCACTTAGTGCTGTGAATTACTTTCTTAGCACTGCTTTCAATATGTCCCACAAATTTGGGTATGTTGTTCCTTCATCTTCACTTAATTTCAGGAAGTCCTTAATTTCTTTCTTCATTTCTTCCCTGACCAAGGTGTCATTAAGTAGAGAGTTGTTTAGTTTCCATGTAATGCTAGGCTTTTTGTTATTTCTGTTCTTTTTGAAGTCCAGATTTAGACCATTGTGAATTAGACAGGATACAAGGTATTATTTCAATCTTCTTCTATCTGTTGAGGCTAGCTTTGTGACCTCCTATATGATCAATTTTGGAGAAGGTTCCATGGGGTGATAAGAAGAAGGTATAATCCTTTGTGTTTGTGTGAAAAGTTCTGTAGATATCTGTTAGATCCATTGATCTATGGCATTGGTTAGTGTCATTATTTTTCTGTTTAGTTTCTATTTCAATGACTTATCCTTTGATGAAAGAGGGGGGGTTGAAATCTCCCAGTATTATTGTGTGGGGATCTATGTGTGGTTTAGGCTTTATTAGCAGGTCTTTTACAAATGTGAGTCCCCTTGTGTTGGGAGTATAGATGTTCAGAATTATGATGTCCTCTTGGATGACTTTAACTTTGTTGAGTTTGAAGTGTCCTTCCTCATCTCTTTTGATTAATTTTGGTTGAAAGTCTACTTTGTTATATATTAAAATGGCTATACCAGCTTGCTTCTTGTGTCTGTTTGCTTGGAAAATCTTTTCCAGGCTTTTATCCTGAGGTAATGTCTATTCTTGTGTCTGAAAAGTGTTTTTTGAATGCAGAAGAATGTTGGGTCTTGTTTATGCATCCATTCGATTAGTCTGTGTTTTTTTATTGCAGAATTAAGAGCATTGATGTTGAGAGATATTAATGACCAGTGACTGTTAAAACCCTTGATTTTGATGTCGGTTGCAGTAGAGCTTTTGAAATGATGTAGTTGTCTATTTCCTGTATCATTTAGGTTGTATTTTATCACTTTGGGATGGAGTTTTCCTTCTACTAAATTCTGTAAAGCCAAATTTGTGGATGGGTACTGTTTGAATTTGTTTTTATTATGCATTATCTTGTTTTCTCCATCAATGGTTATTGATAGTTTCACTCAGTATAGCAGTCTGACCTGGCATCTGTGGTCTCTTAGGGTTTGCAGAACCTCTGTCCAGGCACTTCTGGATTTCATGGTCTCTGCTGAGAAGTCGGGTGTAATTCTGATAGGTTTGCCTTATATGTTACTTGGTCCTTTTCCCTTGATGCTTTTAATATTTTTTCTTTGTTCCGTGTATTTTGTGTTTTGATTATTATGTGGTGGGAAAATTTTATTTTCTGGTCTAGAATTATTTGGTGTTCTGTAGGCCTCTTGTATGTGTATATGCCCCTGCTTCTTTAGATTGGGGAAATTTTCTTCTATGATTTTGTTGAAAATATTTTTGGGGCCTTGGAGACAGGTATCTTCTCCATCCTCAATGCCTATTATCCTCCATTTTCATCTTTTCATGGTGTCGTCGGTTTTTCTGATGTATTGTTTCAGGAATTTTTCAGATTTAGCAATTTATTTGATGGTTGCTTCAAGTTCTATGGTTATATCTTCTAGTCCTGAGATTTGTTCCTTCATTTTTTTGATTGTCTTAGAGAAGTTCCCTCTTTGTTACTTGCTTTCTTTTCTAAGTTCTCTCATTCCTGCGTTTCTTCTCTCTGAGCCTTTATCATTGTTTCCATTTTGATCTTCAGATTTTGAGTTGTTTTATTGATTTCCTTCATCTGATTGTATTTTCATGAATTTCTTCCGGTGCTTCTCTGTAGTCCTGTTTTATGTCTTCACCCTATTTGGCTGTATTTCCTACAGTTGTTTACAGATTTTATTCATTTCCTCCATTATCATCTTCATTACTAGGCATCTGAGATCATTTTCTTGTATTTCAATTGTGTTTGAGTTTTCAGGATTGCTTTCTTTGGGATAGCTGTGATCTGGAGATGCTATATTGTTTTGGGTTTTGTTGTTTATGTTTTTTATGCTGGACTTTAGTCATCTTGCTGTCTGTGATGTTGAGAGATAGTTTCTTCTGTCCTTCACTGGTTGTTGAGAGTGGATTGTTGGTGAGTAATTATAGGTTGAGGGCTTTTGCCTGTGGGGATCAGGGAACTCTTCACTGGAATAGGCAGGTGATCTGGTTTTGACTCCAGTAGACTTTGCTCCACACCCTGGGCTCCCCACTGGTTCAGTAGTGGTTGGTGCTGGTGCTCTGCAGCCCAGGATCAGTTCAAGGTAGTGTATATAGAGTCACTTAACCTGTCTTTGGCTGAGCTTTGAGTATCCTGCCTTCAGGCCTTGGGGCTTTGGATCCTAGGCTCAGATCTCCCTAGAGTGCCTGAATCCCATGCTAGGTTCTACTAGTTGTTTATGGTTCTTTCTGATCTATCCATGCAATGGGGCCTGGGTTCTGCCCACCAGGGAGAGAGCAGGTATTGCCTTCTGCTTGTGATTGATTGGCTAGATTTCTGCACTATCCCCTGAGCCCTGCCCAGCCTCTCCCAAGAGTGTGGAAGGCCCTGCTAGGCTGTGGAGCCTGTCTAGGCTGGGGAAATTCTGACTAATTGTAAAGGAACTGTCTGCTGGGGCCTGTAGCTAAGTTCCTGCCTGTTCCCATGTCCACAGCTGTCTGGGCCCCCTGTGGACTGGCACACGGTGGGTGTGGGAGATATGAGGACAGATCGACCCATTTCCCTGAAATTTCCCAAGGCTAAGAGCTCTGGTGCTTCACTTCCTTGAGTTCAGTACCATATAACGAGTTCATGTTGTAGAACAAGGCTACAGTTCAGAGTTCACAGGTAAGTTCTGGTCCAGACCCTGGGCACTGGGCTCCCATAATCCATGGGCAATTGGATGACTGGAGGCCAGACTCACCTGTGGTCTTCACTGTGTGGACCCCTCTCACCTAGTGATCTTCAGTTCTTGTGGTCTGTGGATCCCAGTGAGGTCCCTTGTCTCCTCCCTGTAGATCAGATACAGTGAGTATTTGGTGCTGCCATCTTGGATTCCTCTGCTATTAACTTTTAAGAAACCATTAGATTGAAGTGATCATTGTACCATTAAGGAAAGATATTGAAAATAATTCTATCATTTCAAAGTTTTATATAATTCAACTAATATAAGCCAACAGACTAAATAGGATAACTTATATTAGAGTCCAGAAGCCAGACATGGTGGCACATGCCTTTAATCCCAGCACTCAGGAGGTGGAGGCAGGAAGATCTCTATGATTTCAAGGTCAGCCTGGTCTACAAAGTGAGTCCAAATCAGCCAACACTACACAGAGAAAGTCTGTCTTGAAGGAAAAAAATGTCCAGAAATTGGATAAACTATGAAGTGACAGCAATCTTTTGTAAGATGTCAGTCTCTCATGTGGCTTCTAAGAGCATCAGCATACATAGTTTAATAACCTTTACTACAGTGGAGGTAAAACATATTAAAATGCCAGAATCACACTCTTCATTAGGTTCCCTGGTCTAGCAAAGTTGATGGGATAGTCACTGCACTGGCCTGGTTCCCACGTGTGGTTTAGTCATAGCACATGGAATTGTGGGCTTTAATCTTTCTAAAACCTACTTCATTATGGCTTCTTTAAGTCCTCTACCTCCCTTCCCACCCACCCACCCTAGATAGGAGAGAAGGAAGATTAATAGGAACAGGAGAGGTAGACCATTTTAGACTCAGTTCCTTGGGGCCGATTCCACTCTTCATCATCAGGGTTCCCGTAGACCCATCAAAAAACAAACCAGCAATTCAGCAAAGGATTGCAGCCACAGCAGCAGGAACTTTGAAGTGTTTTCTGGAGCATTTCCTCCTTTCCTATCTTTTGTCATGGTAAGGTATATGCTCTGCATTTGTATGTTGGAAGTGTGTGATCTACTTTTTTAGTTTGCTTTGTTTTCATTGTTTATTTGTTTGATTTATTTTTATTTATTTATTTATATATTTATTTATTTGCTTTTTTATTCTGATTACCAGAGCTTATAGCTAAGAGGTTGCCATGAGACTCAAAAGAAACTTTGAGCTTCTGTTGAAGATACGTTGGACTTTTGTTAAACAGTCTTATGACTGAAAAGCCTATGGGGACTATTGAATTTGGACTGAATGTATTTTATGTTATGAGTTGGCTACAAGCCTTTGGGGGTCTAGGAATTTAATGTGGTGGTTTTTAAAGAACATGGCTCCCAATAAGCTCATATATACAAATGCTTAGTCATCAGCAAGTGACACTACTTAGAAGGATTAGAAGATATGGCCTTATTGAAGAAAGTGTGTTACTGGGGGTGGATTTTAAGGTTTCAGAAGCCAAAGCAAAACCAGTGTCTCTCTCTTCCAATGTAAAATCCTCAATCACTTCTTTAGCACCATGTCTGCCTCCATGCTGCCATGCTTACTGCCACTAAAATGGACTAAATTTCTGAAACTGTAAGCAAGTCCCAAATAAATTCTCTCTTTTATGAGTTTCCATGGTCATGTTGCATATTTTCACATCAATAGAACACTGACTAAGACGATGGCCCTTTCCACAGCTGTTTTCTTCATGACCACCAGCAGAGACTCTCGTTTCATCCCTCTGTGGTGGCAGCTGACATAATGTAATAACACCACCAAGTCACAACATGACACATAAAACAATACAACATATCACAACACAATACACTAAAACATATCACAACAGCATATGTGTCACAAAACACAACACAGTGCAGTCATCTCACCATTTTGCCCATTCTTTTGATGAAAAACAAACTACAAGTTCTATCTGCACTTAAGGAAAGAAGCCAGACTTTCCTGTCCACCATGCAAAGACAAAATGGCTGCTAAAGGGGAAGAACAAAATAAAAGGAACTTCTGGTATCCTTAATGCAACATCTCTTCAAGACCAGGAATTTCTACTTTGGAGATTTTTACAGACAATTTCTGTCTTGTGAGGCTTTAGGAAGTCCCTTGGTAAACTTTGATATCGCTGGGATGAGTCATGCAGTGACTAGTTTTTTTGCAGTAATAAATATTAAATTCAGCATGCCCCCGCTGTGGTAATCAGAGTCTTTGGGATTGTTAAATTAGCATTCATTATAAGAGTAAGTACATTCTCCACTTGCTCTGATTCTCTACCTCAGGGATCCCATAAGTCATTGCATAGCAGGAATTTACTGTATAACACAGAGTATGACTGATAGCTTCCTATCATAGAAAGATAATACCAAGGAGACCATCTGATTTCTCAACAGCTTCAATTGCTAGGAAAGTAATCTCTGAATGAATAGGCTTTAATTTATGATTAGTTAATTGAATGATAGAATCAGTCTGTTTTCAAATGTTAAACATATTTAAATGAATCACATTTGGACATAAGTTAATATTAAAGCCATGTTTGCAATTTTGGCTCAACTTCTGAAATGTAAGGCATTCTGGCCAGACACTACCACCTTCAAAGTCTAAAGAATGACTATGAAAACTGGAAAAGGCCACCTGCTTTGAATTGACTAGCTGGCATTTAAGCTGTTCATTTCCTCTTCTCAGAAATCATTCAAAAAATGTAAAAGAGAGTTCTGGTTCACCCAGACTCCTCAAAGGCTGAGTATCAAACGTGTAATTTGTAACTGATGGTTTAAAATACTATTTACCATAGATAGCTTAACCTAAACTCAAGCTTAATTTTAAAATTTGATGAAAAATTCCTGAGAATGAAACACAAGGCCTCATCCATTCTTTGGTTATTGGATCTTATTTTAAACTCCGATGTTTATAGAAGACACAATTGCTTCAGTGTTAATACAATGTTTTTCTCAATCTACACTTATTTTGAATATGTGACTGAGTGATAGGTATGAAGGTTGAAAGATTTATTTTTTAGAATGTTTTACCTTTCTTAAAATCAGCATTTCATTTAGTAGTAAATATTTCCTGGAATAATTTCCTCTATGTCAACTACCTAATGTGTATGACTATGAGTTCAAGAGGATGTTTATAAAGGAAAATATTCTTTTTGATTTGACATTATAAATACCAGAAACACAAGAGAAACAAAATAGCTCGGCAAGTACACATACTTGTTGTGAAAATGTGATGATTGAGTTTGAACCCTGTAATCCACATAAAGGTACGAGAGACTCAGTCACAACAAGTTGTCTTCTCATCTCATCTGCCCAAATGTGACATGACATGCACACACACACACACACACACACACACACACGCACACATACACACACACACACCATTATCATCATCATCATTATAGCAATAACAATAAAAAGCAATACTAATAGGTTTTCTTCTGAGTGAGGATCAATAGTAAAGAAAAAAGATGTAATGTCAGTGCCAAGAGAAAACAATATCCTTAACATTATAGCTTTGGTAGTTTTTGGACTACAACATCAGAGAAAATGTATTCATGGTCCCCAGCAGACAGAGCTGGCTCACTCTGCCTAGTGAGGGCTGTCTACTCAGAGGCACCACTACAGATACCCTGAGACGACCCAAAGGGACCTAAAGGCTACTGAATTGCATGTAAATTTAGCAAGAAGATTTTTCTGTTGAGTTTTGTTTCCATTCATAAGCAATTTTGAGAAAAAGTGTTGATTTAATGATGGGATTTTGTTAGATCATCAGCATTCATTAAATTAATGTTTGTTGACCACTTAGTGAGACCAGGAACTAAGAGAAATTTAAATGGGCTGCCCCTGAAATTTCCCAGAAGCTAAACATAATAAAATAATCAGAGCAAGAAACAAAAAGACAAAAAAAAAATGAGTTTAAATAAATACATAAAAGAAAAAAGAGAAACTTCCTTAGTGTGAGATGATGATAGGACAAACAGAAAGTGTCTAGATAGGAAAGCTTTTAGAACTAAGTTCTTAATGCTTTGAAGGAATCAAAATACTAAGTTCTTAATGCTTTGAAGGAATCAAAATACAAAGTTCAGCTTGTGTAGATGTACCAGGACACTGTTCACAAAGCTATGCAATGGAATTAGTTTAAGTGCCCGTCATCAGATGAAGAGCTAAGAAAAATATGGTGTGCACAAGCAATTGACTATCATCAACCAGAAAGAGGAAAGTCATAACACTTTCTAGAAAAGCATAAAAGCTGAGATCATCATGCTAAGTAAAATAACTTAGACAAATCAGTTTTGTCTTTTATCAAATCTAGGAGGAAAACGGTAGGATGGAAAGATGGGCAAAGAAGATGGGGATGGTGGAGCTTATGTTTACTGAGTCTTTCATTTGCCAAGTGTAATTGTCTCAGGGGCTTCCTACCTCCACCTGGTAACCTACACCTGGTTCTGGCAGCTTCTAGTCTCTGCAAATCTAAACTAGGGCTAGAATGCTTTTAGCCTTTGAGACTCACTGCTGAAAAAGCTCACCCTTTCTAGATCTTTCTGAACTCTGCTGGCTGGTTCAAATAGGCTCCTTTGCCTCAAATTCCTCTCCAAGCTTACTGATTCAAATTGGCTTCTCTTGATTTCTGACTCAATTGCTCTGTTTGGCCTCAGACTAATGTAGGTAATATGTTCTAATCATCTGGCTCCTTATTCTCCAGCTTGTTCTGTCTTCACCTGTGTCTAGCTTGGTCCCTCTCTCTCTCTCTCTCTCTCTCTCTCTCTCTCTCTCTCTCTCTCTCTCTCTCTCTCTCTCTCTCTCT
>OU015743.1:52373453-52400387 GCA_907169655.1 Acomys percivali | reverse complement strand
TCTCTCTCTCTCTCTCTGAAACCTGTCTCCTTACAACTGTTCCGTAAAACTGACTACCCTTTTCCTCTGTGCTTCTCTCTCAAGGTGCTTCTCTTTCCTCTCTTTTCTCCTGAGAGTTGAGAATATGCGATTCTGTCAAATCTTCTCTAATTTGTCACTTTGTCCACCTCTCAATTAGATATCACTTTCATCAAATATGACTGTTTCCTTCCATAAATTAATTTTAACTTCATTGTTTGGGATTAAAGGTGTGTACTAAGGGTGTATAGGGTGTGTCTGAATCCCAACCAAATCACATAGACATAGAAGGTCTTTGCATTTGATCAGAGTAGCCATGTTGCTGGGTTAAAATTCATCTATATTTATGAGGGATTTAATATGGTCCAAGTACACTATAGACATCTAATGAAAATATATGCATATACGCTTATAAAATCTCCCAGTGAAACTCATATATAGTATAATTTATGTATAGTAATATAAATTTCCATTAAAAGAATTAGTTTTGTAGAAACAAGAAATATAAGAAAGAATAAATGCAAGCTTTAAATAAATAACTTTTTATTAAGGGGTATAAGAGTAGACAGGAAATTCTAATCTCTCTCAAGGTGAATTGCTTCTCCAATGAGCTTGCCAGGAAATGGATTGGAAATGCTTGCATTTGGACAAGACATAGGAACAGAGCATTCTCATGATAGGTTCAAGTGACGTTCACAAACATAAACCCCATGGGCCTGGGAACACGGTGGCTTTACTGTCATTCAAAAACTCTGGACATGATCACTCCTTTCCCTTCCAAGTTTCTTTGTTGTCAACTGGAAATCATTCCAGCATGGCACCTCAGTTTCTGTGTTTCAGCAGATGAATGGCAGCATTTGCAGATGAGGGCCAGTGGGGGTGAGAGCATGCAAGCTGTTCTGGATTTAGATTAGATGCACTGTACATCTCTTAAAAAATTGTGACTCTAGGAAACACTTACTTGAACATACCTATAACTATACCTCTTCATAGATTAAAATATTAATTTTAAGGAATTTAGGTTCATTTTGCTTAACATGTATTACTTCGTGCCTAGCTCAAGCATTTCATAACACTGTGCTTAGTCTTTTCTCCTTCATGCATGACATTGCCATTCCTCATTCCTCTCAGCCACATGCAATGAAATCCTGGTGTGCTCTTACCACTGCTGTTTTAACCAGGTATCTTTTAGATCCATCAAAAGCAAGACAAATAATGTTATCATAATTTGTCTTCACTCATTCTTTCTCAGACATTTTTCTTTGTATAGTGTAGATTAAATTTTAATCCAGGTTATTTTTTTCCTCCCTAAAAGAAATTCCTTCACAGGGGAGATATGCTACTGGCTTGTTCACTGTACTTTATGATTTGGGAAAATTTAATAATAAGTATCTGTCTTTCATTGTTGGTTTCAGAATTCTATGTGGATGGGGTTCTTTCAGTATTTATTTCACTCTAACTTATGACTTGCATGGTTCTGGCAAGGCTGATGCTGTGATTACCCTCCTTTTGTCTTCTAGAGATTAGGTTATTTGATTCTTCAACAGTTGTTATCAAAATTTTTCTTTTTCTCTTTCATTTCATTAATTTTGAATAAGATATGTCCAAATCTGTCTTTTACATATCTCAAGTTCTATGGACTTTCCTGGATCTGTGGCTTACCACCCATTCCTAGTATTAGGAAACTCTCAACCATTCCTATTTTAAATATTTCTCCCACTGTGACCTCTTTTCATCAGACAGTCTGATTATTAATGTCACACTTTTCAGATTGTCCTAGAGTTTCTGGATGATCCACTTTCCAGTGTCCCTCTAAACATCATGAATTATTTTTGTCTGTGCTACAGTGAGAACTGTGTAGGTGGCATATCTTCAAGTGTCCTAGCTCCTTATTAAAAATGTCCTATAGATGAGTCCATCAAAGCCATTCCACATTACTCTAATGGCTTTTTATTTGTTTGTTGTGTTTTGTTTCTAACATTTACTTTTTATTTCTCTCTTTTTTTCTTATCATCCATTTATTTAATTCATGGGGTGGGTAGGTCAAGGACAGCATGAGGGATTCCATCAGCCCTTCTACCACCTGTGTTCTGAGACCTGATCACTGAACTATCTTTCTGACCTCTGATTCTCTTTTGGGTGTCACCTTCTTAACATTGCAAGCCTAGGAACAAGATAGCAAAGAAACCCTGGACAACGAAAATCCCACGTATTACCTACAAAGTGAATCATATGTTCAAAATGATTAATTAGCTCTCTCTCTCACTTTAGGCAAGCCAGAGGTCGTTAGGATTCAGAAAGTACTCCATACCTAAGGACAAGAAGGTTCTCAGAAAGCAATTTCTCCTGGGTGATGGACATTCATTATTGTTCAGGGTACATACTGTCAGACACAGAGAAACACATTTTATCAAATATGCTGCTTACTGTGGTAGCCCCGGCCAACTACAGATTCATTTATTCCTATCTCACTTATTGATATTACCTCTAAAATCACACACTATGCATCACACAGTTAGTCTATATTTATTTATATGTGTACGTTACAGAATAGCTACAAATGGTTGATGAAGATGCAAGGTGGTTCAAGGACCTTCAAAGAAGACCAAAGGGCTGAAACTGAGGACCGACAGGGCTGTAAAAGTATTGATGATAGTGAACAATACAGAAAAGAAGATAGAGACTTGTAGTAATGTTAACTTCTGGCCTTCTTTCAAACTAATTGTGTTGTTAGAGTTGAGTCATAGGAAGAAGATGAAAAAGAATGGGATTGCATGGAATGAACAGAAGAAAGAAGGATGGCAGATACAGACAAGCAAACAGAAGTATGAACCATTAGAAGTTTAATAGATGATTTCAACAAAGATGAATTGAAGCCTGAGATAGTCAGGAATTTCATGTCTATTGGTCCTTGATGCATTCACTATTTGGTAAGATGATAGGCCAGTGAGAGCCATTGAGATCACAGGTGTCCATCTGTGAGGCAGAGGTACACACTTTCCTTTATAGGTGTAAATGATAAGTTCCTGGATTTAGTTTTAATGATATTATTTAAAAGTTTTCTGTCTGTACAGTCTCTGTTTACCCTGATAAACTTGGGGTGGTACCCTTCCTTCCACTCAGGTGCATAGTCATCGTCTGTCTTCAAAATGAAGTTAAAATGTGCTGGTACAACAGACCCTCTCAGCACAAAGAGCAGCCTAAAGTACTCACAGTGTTATATGATATGGCATAACATCACCCAGTTTTAATAGTTCAAGAGAATTCTCATTCTCTGGCTGCTTCCTTCTCCCTTGCCTGTCTGAGAAACAAGTACAATTACTTCATACTTTACCATGATAAAGTGGCAGGCATTTGGAGGATAATCTGCAAAACCATGGACAAAACTTCTATCACTTCAAATGAAATGCACACTACTCCCTGTTTTTTCTTATCATCCATGTACTCTGTATAAAACCTGAAGAAATGTGCTTCCTACCTCTTGGTAATCTCCTGGCTCGTGCCCCTGAAGACTGATGTTGGCTCTGTTTGTCTGTGTTTGCCTCAAAACTCCTGGGTTGCTTGTGGCATCTGTGTTGTCACATGTTCAAGAAATGTAGTTTTAAGTAGCTTCAGTCTTGCTCTTATTCTCAGATGAGGTGATGACATCATCCAAAGCCTTTATAAGACGGAGTCAAATCTGGACGGATTTATGCTTAGAAAAAAATACTAGAATATTAAAAAGTTATGAGAAATTTTAAAATTAATAACGAATGCATAAAATTAAATTATATTTCTCCCTTAATGTGGCCAGAAAGATTCTGAATATTTAAAACAAAGTAATATGCTTCTTCCACAAGTCTGTGATGTTCCATCTCATTCTGACATAGAGAACACTAGCTGCTGTCCTATGAAGTTTCCTTTCTCCCACCAAGTGGACAAAACTGAATTTACCTAATCTCTAAGACTGTCACATGTAGTTTTCCCCACTAATACAAAAACTTCCTGGGAAAACAATATTTTGACTTCTAGATTCTTTTGACTTGGTCTAGAATCTTTATTCTTTTATCCATTGATTAAGCTCTATTATAATTGCTCCAACCCTGGCCTTGCAGCTGTAACTCTTCATGTTATTGTCTAGAACCACTGACAATTAGGTAGATATGTGGCATCTAGATACATTGAGCCTAAATCCTTGAGGGTGGTCCTAACTGTGTAAGTCTCATTTGGTAATGATTCTGAGCATTACCGCTGTGGGCCAGATCATTTAATCAATGTGCCACAGGGTTGACAGTCATAATGAAGTCTGCAAATCACTGCACCATCTCTGCCTACAGAGGTGAAGTTCCTTGCTGGAAAGACTGAGCCACTGGGGTGGGATTTGAGGTTTTATAGCCCATCCATGCTTCCTGTCTGCTTCTAACTTCTGGGGAGGTAGGGAGTTCCGACTGCACACTCCTGCCACCCTGGAATAACCACCAGATTTCCTCTCCATAGTGGATTGTATTTTCTAAATCTATAAGTCAAAATGATCTTTTAGGCTCCTAAATATCTTTTTGTCCAGTGTTTTTGTATTTGATAAAAGTAAGAAACACATTGATTATATTCAGTTTCTTCCCTCCTTCCTTCCTTCTTCCTTCCTTCTCTCCTTCCTTCCTTCCTTTCTCTCATCCCCCTCCTTCCCTCTCTCCATCCCTCCATCTCTCTCTCTCTATATATATATATATACATATATATATATGTATATATATATGTATATGTCACTGTGCGTACAAAAACACATAGGTACATTGCTTAGAGAGGATAGAATAGGTTGCTAGATACTCCATAATTGTAGTCACAGGTGGTTGTCAACCATGTGCCTACCTGTTGCTGGTTCTACACTACAATCCACTACTCTTCAAGCTTTCCAGTTAAATGAAGGTCACCTCTGGATTCAGGGATGGTGCTGGGAACTGCACTCACTTCCTCTGCAAGAGCAGCAAACTACCAATCCAACTTTCCAGACTCTATCATGGTTTTCTTTTTTATATATACATTTTTATTATAATTTATTTACATTACATCTTGATTGTAATCCCTTCACTCTTATCTTCTTGTTCTCACTTTCCCTCCCTTTTATATTCTATTCCCCTCCCCTAGACCTCTGACAGGCGGGGTCCTCCTCCCCTACGATCTGAACACAACCTATCAGGTCTCATCTGGATAGCCTGCATCTCCTACCTCTGTGTTCTCACAGGGTCTCTCTCCACCAAGAGGCAGTGATCAAATTGTGGGCACCAGAATTCATGTCAGAGGCAGTTCCCTATTTTCCCCTCTTCTTCTCCATGTGGAGACTGAACTGTCCATCAGCTACATATGGGGATCTCGGATAACTGCTTACAATGTCTTTGTTTGATGCATTAGATTATGCAGGCCCCCTGGGTCCAGATCCACCAACCTTAATAGTCTCCTTGTGGAGCTCATGACAACACCCCCTCACACCTTCCATGTCCCATCTCTTCCATACAACGTGCAGCTCTTAATCAAGAGTCCAACTTTGAGTCTCATCATCTGTTCCCATCACTGCTGGGTAGAGTCTCTCAGAGGACATCTATGCTGGGCTAATATCCACTTAGAGGTGAGTATATAATCATGCATAGCTTTCTAGGTCTGGGTTCCCTCACTCGGGATGATCTTTTCTAGTTCCACCCATATGCCTGCAAATATCAAATTTTCCTTGTTTTTGATAGCTGAGTGGTATTCAATTGTGTAAATCTACCATAGTTTCTTTATCCATTCTTCTGTTGAGGGAAATCTAGGTTGTTTCCAGATACAGGTTACTACAAATAATGCTGCTATGAATATAGTTGAGCAAATGTCCTTGTTCTATGGTGGAACATCTTTGAGGGATAAGCCCAGGCCTGGTATAACTGGGTCTTTAGGTAGCACAATTCCCAATTTTCTGAGAAAGAGTTATATTGATTTCTAAAATGGTTGTACAAGTTTGCACTCCCACCATCAATGAAGGAATATTCCCCTTTCTCCACATCCTTGCCAGTATGTGGTGTCACTTGAGTGTTTGATCTTAGCCATATTGGTGTAAGATGGAATCTCAAAGTCATTTTGATTTGCATTTCCCTGATGACTAAGGACATTGAAGATTTAAGTGCTTTGCATCCATTCAATATTCCTCTGTTGAGAATTCTCTGGGTTATTTGGTTTGGTGGTGTTTACTTTCTTAACTTCTTTAGGGTTGGTAAAGTTTTTTCTCAGTCTTTAGGCTGTCCTTTTGCTCTGTTAACAGTGTTCTTTGCCTTACAAAAGCTGTTCAGGTTTTTTTAGGTCCCATTTATTAATTGCTGACCTGAGAGCCTGAGTTGTTGGTGTTCTGTTCAGGAAGTTGTTTCCTGTGTCAATGAGTTCAAGGTTCTTGCCCATTTTTTCTCTAACAGAATTAGTGTGTCAGGTTTTATGTTGAGGTCTTTAATCCACTGGACTTGAATTTTGTGGACAGTGAGAAATATGGATCTATTTGCATTTTTCAACATGTAGACATTCAGTTAGACCAACACCACTCTGAAGATACTATCTTTTTTCCATTGTGTGGATTAGGCTTCTCTGTCAAAAATCAAGTGTCCATAGGTGTGTGAGTTTATTGTTGAGTCTTCAGTTCAGTTCCATTAATCAACTGGCCTATTTCTATGCCAGTACCATGCTGTTTTTTATTACTGTTGCTCTATAGTACAACTTGAGATCCGGGATGGAAGAGCTTTTATCGTACAGAATTTTTTTAGCTATTCTGGCTTTTTTGTTTTTCCACATGAAGTTTAGAATAGATCTTTCAAGTTCTGTACAGGATTGTGTGGGAATTTTGATGGAAATTACATTGACTCTGTAGATTGCTTTTGGTAAAATGTTTGGTAACATGTTTACTATGTTGACTCTTCAGATCCATGAGCATGGGAGATCTTTCCATCTTCTGATATCCTCTTCAATTTCTTTCTTCAGAGACTTCAAGTTTTTTCATAAAAGTCTTTTACTTGCTTGGTTAGAGTTACATAAAGATACTTTATATTATTTGTTGCTATTGTGAAGGGCATGGATTCCCTAATTTTTTTCAGCCTATTTGTCATTTGTGTACAGGAGGGATACTGATTTTTTGAGTTGATTTTGGATGCAGCCACTTTTTTGAAGGTTTTGATCAGCTGTAGGAGTTCCTTGGTAGAATTTTTGGGGTCACTTATGTATACTATCAAATCATCTTCAAATCCTTTCCAATTTGTATCCCCTTGAACTCCTTTAGTTGTCTTATTGCTATAGCTAAGACTTCAAGAACTATATTGAAGAGATATAGAGAAAGTGGACAGCCTTGTCCCTGATTTCAATGAAATTGATTTAACTTTCTCTCCATTTCTTTGATGTTGGCTATAGCCTTGCTGTATATTGCCTTTATTATGTTTGTGCATGTGTCTGTATCCCTGCTTTCTCCAAGACTTTAAATATGAGTGGGTGTTGGATTTTATCAAATGCTTTTTTGGCTCCTAAATAGATGATCATGTTTTTTTTTTCAGTTTGCTTATATGATGGATTATATTGATGCATTTCTATATATTGAAACATCTCTACATGCCTGGGATGAAGCCTAACTTGGTCAGAGTGAATGATATTTTTGATGTGCTCTTAGATTCCGTTTGTGAGCATTTTATTGAGTGTTTCTTCATCTATTTTCATAAGAGAAATTAGTCTGAGATTCTCTTTCTTTTTTTGGGTCTTTGTGTGGTTTAGGTATCAAGGTGACTGTGGCCTCATAAAGTGAGTTTAGTAATGGTCCCTCTGATTCTATTTTCTGGAATAGTTTGTAAAGAATAGGTATTAGCTCTATTTTGAAAGTCTGGTAGAATTCTGTGCTGAATCCATCTAACTTTAGTTATCCAAACTAACTAAAAGACAGAGGGAGAGTATCCAAACCAATAGAATCAGAAATGAAGAGTGAGACATAAGTACAGACACTGAGGAAATCATTAGGTCCTAATTCAATAGACTATATGCCACAAAATTTGACAATCTAAATGAAATGAACAATTTTCAAAATAGCTACCAATTACCAAAATTGAATCAAGATTAGGTAAACAAACTATCTTTGTTTTCAATAAACCATTTCAAATGATCAATGTATCCAATGAAGTTGAAATTAATAATTAGTAATGGTTCAACATGTGGCTGAATTATATTTTCCCACTGTACTAAAAATGACTGTTTCTGTTCAGAGGTTTATCCCAGCATTTACAGTCTATAATGTTACTTTTATCTCCAATTTCTGCAATGCTAGTTACTTAACAACATATATAAATAAGTGCACATCCCACGTACAACTTGTATAAATTGTCCTTGGGACAGAAAAATTAAAGATTGAAGTCAAGTAATGTCCATTTCCTTAGTGTTATAGATACATTACGATGTGTATTTCAATATTTTCCCACTTTTCAAGATTTTCAGAAAATAGGTTGAAAATATGTATTCCTCTAAATATTACATTTTATGTTTTCAGTAGAGATTAATGTCTTTAAGGTTTTGAGAGGCTAAATGTCTTTATTTATAATAGTTATATTCTTAACTAAGAAGAAATGTAAATACAAATAAAGCACTTGAGTATATATAACAGATGAGTTGTAATTTGCATCTAATTTAATAGTTTACAATAATTTTATTAAATCTCAATTTCAAAATTTTCATGAATAAGTGAGGAAATTACTCAACTGGACTAATATAAGACTCTGACACATATGGAGAAACAAACATAAAGACTGGCATGGGTCTGAAGTGTGATTCCTGAGACCAGTCAATGGTGGGTATGAAATAGGGTCTCTAGTCTAGCTTTGACATAGATATACCCTATAAAATCTCAGTATCACATTTGTCACCTCTGAAAAATAAATCTGTATCCTTATTATCTTCTTAGTAATGATATATTTTAAAAAAAAGCTTGATTATGACCTTGGCTTAAATTACCATTTTAGTGTACTTTAAGATGCAATGGTACATTTTACTAAGTATGCTATAGTCTCAAAACAATTACATTGTCCTTTATAGTTACACAAAAGGAAGGATAAGGATTTAATTTTAATTTTCAACATATAGATTGACAGAATTAAATAACAGAATATTTAAAAATAGCTATCTTTTTAAGTTTTGCCATGTTAGCATTAGAGAGAAGACATTTTGTATAAAATAAAGGGAGCATGCAGTCATACTAATGCCAATGTCCTAGTTGTTATATGAGTTTCACACTATAATTAACAGATATTGTCCTGGGATGCCTTGCAATGTAAGCACAGAGAGATAAGAAATCCCTACTATGTGTATTTATTTATTGCTTTAAATATTTTTTTCTGAATTTCATCTTACTCTAATACACTGAAATACTTATATACAAAAATATATATCTTGGGGGAAATTAGTATGTTGCCAGATCTTAGTGAAATGCAATAAAATAACATAATTAGCTAAAAATATTACTTCAAGGTTTGACGCTGATATCTCTTGTTTTAAACATTCATGAACAGAGTCCTGCCCTCCACAGCACAACATGGGTGGGCAGTAGATATACAGAGCCCTGCAAGTCTCCACACAATGCAGCATTAGAGAAGGAAGACACCCAGAGGCTTGTCCTCTAGGGCACGGTGCAGGTGGGCAGAGGACACACAGAGTCCCACCTACCACATAAAGCAGCATGGTGGAGGAAGACACACAAATGACCAGTGACTGTCCACTGTCATGCCATGCAGTGCAGCTGACGAGAGACTCCCGCAGACCTGCCTGCCATTGCATGCCTCAGGTAGGCTCTAGAAAAACAGAGGTGTCCCTGTCACCATGTAGTTTGGGTGGGGAAATAAGTTCACAGACATGCTCCCCTGCAGTCATGCCACAGGGGCAGGCTGTGGACACCTAGATTTCCATCAGCCCCATGGTCTGCCTGCAGTGGGAGCCACAAACATGTGCAAGTTTGTGGTGAACAAATGGGAGAGAAAGATAAATAAAACAGTTTGAGCATTATTAAGAGAGATGGATCTAGAGACACAGGGAAAGAAAGGAACAGCCTATTCTGAGTGGCCAGCTCTGCTGTCTGAGGCCATGGTAAAGTCCCAAGCTGTACGCCGCTGAGGGCCACACCTGGGTCCATGGCCATGCAGAGGTAGGGGTCAGTGTCAATGTCTGTGGCTCAAATAACCACTAGAGAACATGGGGATGTCCCTAGTCTGGGCAGCCACCAGGGACCACTTGAATATCCAGTGCTGCCCCTCACTGGCTGCAGCATTCTGTAGATCTGGTCTCATCTCTTACCAGAGGCAGCAACACAGTCCTTGCACCTTGCTGATTGAACACAGTGAAGCTAGCCCTGGTGACAAGGGCATAAGTAAGGTGGCCCTAATGGCGTGAGTGTGGGAGCGCCGACCCTGCCTGATACCCTCCCCGACTCACCCCTTGACACCTCCAGCAGTCTGGAAAGCTGGCCCTATAGTCATACCTTCTTCAGCACTCAAGAGACCAGGCCCTGCCCCTTGCCTAGACTGCACAGCAGAGCTGAGCCTGTTGATAAAAGTGCAGGTGGATCATCCCCAATGGAGGGAGCACGGGTTTGCTGGCCCAGCCACTCCTCTACAATGAGGTGGCACAGGCTCTGAGGTGATGCTCTCCTCCATCTTGCTTTGCCACTTGTGAGGCAGTTGGCAGAGATGGCTATAGGGTCTTGATATGAAACTCACAAAGAATCAATAAAAAGTTTTTTAAAGTCCATGAAGCATATTGAATCTTCTTGTATTGTTTGCACATTTATGCTTTCAGGACTGATCACTCTGTATTGGACAACAATAATGGGCATGTGTACATATTTTGGCATACATACATACATACACACACATACACACATAAGCACACACAAAGATGTATACACACATGCAGGCACACACACGTAATCAAAGTATAAAAGGATATTAGTTTGAGAGGGCATGGGATGGGTTGGAGGGAAAAAAAGAAGGAATTGGTAATTACATTTTAATTAAAGATTATTTTTTAAAAAATTTATAATGCAAAATAAAATAGGCAACAGTAGGAAAATAAAAATAAAAACAAGTTAAAATAAAATTAAAAAGCACAGTTGTATATAATCTATATTTAAATTATTGGGTGACTCTGTGTGTGTGTGTGTGTGTGTATGTATGTATGTGTGTGTGTGTGTGAAACAAATGTGTGTCCATTTGTTTTAAGACTGAGTCTCCCTGTCCAGTCTAAGCTGGCCTTGACCTCACACTTTTGGTCATTCTTGTTCATCTGCTGGAAAGTGAGATTAAAGAGATACGCCACCATACTCCTTTGTTGTTAACACTTTTAGCAATGTCTGTATGTGTTGTGTATGTGTGGTACTTCAAATTGAACTCATGGCATTTTATAGACTAGGCAAACACATGTCCACTTAGTTATATCTCTAGCTATATTTGTGTCATTTGTTAGGAGAATTGGTGCTTATTGTAGCTATATATTTTTAATTCTATACCTAAATATGTGCCATTACTTTTTTAATGTGGATGGCATTGAAAGAAGGAAGCAAAAAAAAGTCATGGTTTTAGTATCATTTCTTCTTTGACTTCCTTGGCTTTGCACCAGGGGATTGTGTCTATGAGATGATCTCCATGTAAAAGTCATCAAGAAACCCACACAGCACTAAATTAGTTAAATAGATGCTCAGAGTAGAATCATATATTTAGGAGCTTGTAGGAAGGAATCCAAAAACTATAGGAGAGAAGATAATTGAAATCTGAAAGTTTCTTATCTATTATAGAATGGTGATTATTATTCACTTACTAATGAACCTTACTGCTGTAATTAAGCTTGAGTGAAAGATAAATTGAAGATAAATTTTAAAAAATATTTGCCATTCTTTAAATAAAACAACTAATAAAAATCATGTGTAAATAAAACATTAATTTCCGTGGTTGGTCTTTGTTCTTTATTCTAAAAATTAATTTTCTATCAAATTACCCACAGCACCAATTCTCATATCTCCAAAGCAATCTTCCATCAATTTTTCTGTTTATTGCTGCTAAATGTATGTTTGTACTTTTTACATTAACGTAAAGTCAAAAATAGATTTTTATCACCCATATCAATTTTATAGTTTCAGTTCTCTACTTCATATCCATAGTGTGTTCAAGAATGCCTCACTTCCTTCTGCTGTGCTTATGAAAATAAAACTTAATTATTCCTCCTAATTTAGAAATGCATAATCAAAAATTTTATGGGCCCTATTACCACCTCTGAACCTTGGCCAAATAAAATCAGTCTATCTCCCAATAGCCTATCAGACAATCTGTGGTAAACTGGTTGAATTAACAACTCTGACTTTTTACACATCTCACAGGCAGATTCACACCAGCTGTTAATGGCATCCACATTAATTCTGTATCTGTTTATTTGATTTGCTTGACCAGTAGGTCAATGGCAAACTTAACTGGAGAATGTCCTAATTTCATCTCTGTTGTGATATTTTATATCTTTGCAAAAAGGAACTTAGGGGAAAATGGGTTAATTTGGTTTATAGTGTGTGGTATAGTTCATGATTTTAGGGCTATCCCAGCCACAGGAGCTTGAAGGAACTAGTAATAATTAAACCTGCAGTCAAGAGCAAAGAGAAAAAAATCATGCATGCCTCTTGTTTGCTTACTTTCTGGTTTCTTTATATCTCTACTCTTATGCAGCTCAGAAACCCCTGTCTAGGGAATGGTGCAGCCCACAGTGGACTGAGCATTCTCACGTTGATTCACTTAATTAATATAACCCTCCTCAGACACGTCCATAGGCCAACTCACTGTTGATATCTCTCATTAGATTCTCTTCCTGGGTGATTACAAAGCTATTATTTATCACTGTTTCTCTCCTAGTTGGACCTCTGACACCATTATGAGAACATGCCAGGGGGAGCCCGATAGTGAGATAGGAGAAACACAAAGATGGATAGGAACTGATCTAAGTCAAGGGATTCCCACATCAGATCATCCAACCCTGAAAAAGATAGAAAAAAAGTAGCTTAATCATCCAAATTAAGCTCAGATTAGTAAACATGTTGAGTTAACAAATAAACTCATGAGCAATAACAACTTTATCCCAGTATATTTTGGGACTAGAAGAACAGAAAATAGACAGCCAGAACAGAGGCATTTTATGGAAAGAAAGCATATTGTAGATTGTAGAAGAAAAATTGTGGTGCAAAGCATAATTCAACTTAGATTAAAGATTATGGTAGTAGAGCCATACCAGTCTGAGAAGTTATAAAGAAAGATCAACACTGTTCCTAAGTACAGTTGTATGCAATGTTTCATGAACATATTGAACAAAAATAATTCTGAGCAATGTTAAAAAGAAACCTCTAAAGTCAGTATAGTCAAAGTTCACATCCAACCCAATTTAATGTAGGTCGTGCAGACTTTTAAAATTACAGACTTCCTATTGGGACTCTAGGTGAGAGAAGTATGGGAGAATGGGGAAATAGAAGGATCCAGAGGGTCCTAGAGACCTACAAGAGAACGTGATGTGCAGATCTAGACCCAGGGATGTCTACTCAAACTGCTGTACCAACCAAGGACAATACATGCAGTAAGCATTGAACCCCTACTCAGATCTAGCCAATGAATAGGACATTCTCCACAGTTGTGTGGAGAGCGGAGACTGACTCTGACATGAACTCTGGTGACCCATATTTGACCACTTCTCCTTGGTGGGGAGACCTGGTGACACTCAGAGGAAGAATAAGCAGGCTACCAAGATGAGACCTGATAGGCTGTGACCATATGGTGGGGGAGGAAGTCCCCTTCAGTCACAGGCCTAGGGGAGGAGGATAGAGTGAAAGAGGGTGGGAGGGAGTAATGGCAGGATACAAGTGATGGGAAAACAATTGAAATGTAATCTGAATAAATTAATTAAATAAAAAAGATTTAAAAAATAAAATTACAAACAAAACCTATGTATTTGTTCCTCATAATTATCCTGTCAACTAACTCTTAATAGTATGATTACCTTATTTCTGTTTTTAATGTTTATCCTTCAGGTTTTACTACTGTATCTTCCTTGAATAAGACATCAATTCATCGCTTTTTCATCAAAATACAAGTTAAGTTTTTAACATTTCTGCATTTGATGTTTTATTCTCTTATTTATGATTATTTTCTTTATAGTTACTTTGAGCTTTGAAAAAGGCTTATGTTATTTCTTCACCTAGAAATTACTAAATATCATTTTTCTTTGCATATCCAAAGCATGTGCTTCATAGCCCTTTAGAGTTTGTTTATAAAGAGATGTGGACATGTTTTGTTCTGTGGCTATGGGAGCCCTATAATGCAGTTAGCAGAGCCTAAGGAGATATTCTAGGGAGGATTCAAATGCCAAGAGAAATGTGGACATTGAAGTCTCTGCTACTGAGGTTTGGAGGGAGCAGAAGCCCTACTGGGAACTGAAGTGCAGGCAGTCCATGCTGTCTTCTGGAAAAGAATCTCTCTGCCTTCTGCCTGTGTCTTGAGAATCGAGGCAATCCAAACTCAAAATCAATAAACTAACATGTTTGATGAGGAAAATTCAGGACTTTTAGAATTAGAATGAGTTCATTTTCACACTCTAAGATGGCTATACATTTATAAAGGTCAAGTGCAGAACACCGTGGTTTGAATGTGAAATATTCACATCAGCCCACGTGTTTGTGTATTTGTTCTCAAAAACAAGGTCCCAATCTTGGTTGATTGTGAAACCGTTGGGAACTGAGGCCTAATTGGAGAAAATGTCTGACTGGGTAGCCCTTGATGTTTGGTAGCTAAGTTCTATTTCCTGTTGGACTCATGTATTTTGATGCTAACTAATAAAAGGCCATCACACCTGGGCAGGGCAAATGGGATAGGTGTGGCTAAGGTTGCAGATATTAGGGATACAGAGAAAATCTTGGGAAGAAGAGAGACTGGAGAAGAGAGGAAGAGAAGGCCAGCATGGCTTAAGTGGAGAAGAAGCACATGGCTGGCGTGGATGGAGGATCTGGCCCAGATGAAGAGCATTAGCAAGTATTTGGGATTATGGATGGGAGCTAGCTTGATAGACATTATTAGAAGCAGATGGCATGGGATTGGGGCAGGGATCCCATACCTGTCCCACTATGGGCAGTAGTTTAGAGGATTGATATCTGCCCTGCCCCAGGTTAACTAAGGCTATTTTTAAATATAACAGATGTCTGCGTCTTGATTGATTGCTAGCAGGTTAGAAAATACTGGCATAATAATAATATTAGCCTAATGATAGACATTATTAGGCCATACTGGTAACTTAACAACTTCCTATCTTTCCTCTGCTTCCTTGTTACAGATGCAATGTGACCAGTCATCTCAAGTTCCTGTTGTCATGCCTTCCTTCCACTTTTATACTGGAATTCCTCAAACTTTAAGCCAAAGCACCCTACCTTCCTTCCTGAAGTGGCTTCTGGTCAAGCATTTCTTCACAGCAGCTAAAATGGCATTTAATTTAATATCCAGCTATAAAGTTAATGATATATTTAAAACCATTCAATTAATTAATTTTCTTTATATATATATATATATGTATTTTATTATTTTGAGTCTTACATATGACAAAGATGAATTGATGTCTTCTACTAGGATTATGTTGCTACCTATTTTTATATTATTCATATAAATAAAACTGTCTTATAAATAAAATTGTGGGTCATCTTTTTGGTGAACAAGGATTTTCATATTTCTTTTTATTTCCAACTTTTATTGTAAATATTTGCATAATGACATAATGGGTGTCACTGACATTATTGCATTGAGATTTTGTTTAATAATATGACAGATATCTTTACTTTTGGTTGTCCATGCTTTCCTACACTTTACTTATATGCTTGGGATCAATTCAGTCAGCACTCTATCGTCTTCTATTTCTGTAAAGCAGAGCACTGTGAGTGGTATGGCAGAATAGGAGGATGAAAGACCCAGAGGGTTCAGGAGCCCCACAAGGAGATCATCAAGACTGGTGGATCTAGACCCATGGGGGCCGGCACAAACTGTTGTACCAACCAAGAAGAATTCATACAGTAAACCTAGACCCCTCAGTTCAGATATAGCCAATGGATAGCTCATTCTCCACAGTTGTGGCAAGAGTGGGCATTGCCTCTGACATAAACTCTGGTACTCCTAATTTGATCATTTCTCCTTGGTTTGGAGGCCTGGTGGCACACAGAAGAAGAGGAAGAGGAAACTGGCTATCTGGATGAGTCCTGATAGGCTGTGGTCTTACAGTGGGAGAGAAGGTCTCCTTCTGCCAGAGGTCTAGGGGAGAGGAATAGGATGAAAGAGGGAGGCAGGGTGGGAACAGGAAGATACAAGTGAAGGGATAACAATTGGGATGCAGTCTGAATAAAGTATAAATAAAAAAGGATTACAGATGTAAACAGAATCCTCAGCAGAGGAATCTTAAATGGCTGAGAAGCACACAAAGAAATGTTCAATCCAGGAAATGCAAATCAAAATGACTCTGAGATCAAATCTCAAGTGACAGCACATGCTAGCAAGGATGTGGAAAAAGGAGAGTACTCCTCCAGTCCTGATGGGAGTATAAACTTGAAAATCACTATGGTGCTTTGACAGAAAACTGGGAATAGCTCTACCTCATGACCCAGCTACACCACTCCTGGGCATATACCCAAAAGATGATAGACCATACAACAAGGGCATTTGCTCAACTATGTTCATAGCAGTGTTATATATAATAGCCATAATCTGGAAGCAACCTAGATGTCCCTCAACTGAAGAATGGATAATAATACTATAGTGTATTTATACAATAGAATATTACTCAGCCATTAAAAACAAGGAAATCATGAAATTCACAGGCAAGTGGATACATATCAAAGAGGACCCAAGGGTGGATGCTTACATCTCACTCAGAAGGAAAAAATAGAATAGACAGAGGTAGTGGTTGAAGAAAGGGAACAAGGTAAGTGAGGGATCCCAGAGAGAAATAAGGTGGAAGTAAGACCTGGAGAGAGAGGAGGTGGTGTTGGGAGACCTCCAAAGGAAAGAGATACTGTGGGTAGGGGGACACCTCTGTTACAATCTGGAGACCTAAGTCAGGGTAGGCTCCTGGGAGGATGTAAGGGAGAGTCTATCTGGGACTCCTAGTAACAAAGGTCGTGGAGACTGAAGAGGATACTCTAACTAGACAAGACTCCTAGTGGAGGGAGGAAAAACCCAACCCACCCACAAAACCTTTGATCTAAAACTTACCCTGCGCACAAGAGCTGCAGGAATAAAGATAGAACAGATGGAGCAAAAATTGAGAGATTGTCCAACCAATGCTTGGCCCAACCAGCCTAAGACCCACCACATGGAAGAGAGTAAACTCCTGTCAGGAGCCTAGCCAAGTTATCCTCTGAGAGGCTCCACTAAGCTGTGGTTCATAATGGATCTTGAAACCCACAGCCTAACTTTGGACAAAGTATAGGGTGTCTAGTGGAAAAGTTTGGGGAGGATCTAGTAGTGACAAGATCTCCACAAGCTGGCCAACAGAACCAACTAACCAGGACCTAGAGGAGCCTGTGGAGTTTGAATCACCAACCAAGGACCATGCATGGAATGGAACTAGGTCCTCTACATAGATGTAACTGATGGGCAGCTCAGACTTCATGTGGGTCCACTAGTAAAGGGAGTAGGCCCTGTCTCTAACATGGATTCTGTTGCCTACCTTTGACATTTCTTGTTCTTACTATGCACTCTGCTTCCTTAACAGCTTTTTCATTCCCAAGCAGCACCGTGCCCTTCATTCAAGCTAATCATTCCTTCCAAGGACTGAAACACCACAATTACCACAATAAAATGACCAGTTTAAGCATATTAAATATTACTTTAAGCAAGTATTATGTTATAAATTAATGCTACCATATTTTATGAGGTTTAAACCTTACTACTGTTTCTCAATTCTTTCTTATGTAAGGCAGAAAAAATCCTGAGTGCCATGAGAGTGAGAAGAATCATTATTCTTTGTCCTTTATTATCTTTCCATATGAGGGTCAGTACACTCTACAATACTGCATGAGGGCTTGAAGGGGCAGACAGGGTTCAGTAAGTTCACACTAATATACCAAGAGGATAAACCTATTACAAGTCTTTCCACAAAGGTTCATTTCTCAATGAATCTCACTTGCTACTCTTTCCCACAAAATCATAAGAATCTGTTTGTGTTTTAGGACTAGGGATTATTGTTTCTCAATAGACAAAGTACATACAGCAAAGTAAAAATGGAAAACAAAAGCAAACAAAATAATCTTAGTCCTAGTCTTAAAAGGGAAAAATACCTCATGCTATGAACTGTAAAGAATTTCCACACTGCTCCCACACACAATTTTTCAAGAGCCTCTTTTCAGTGTTAGCTTACAATAAGACAAGGAACCTTGTTTAAAGGTGTAAATGTTCAAGCCACTACCAGAAGCAGCTATTTTTCCTTGGATAAAGTTGTTAATATCTCAGTCTTCTTAAGTGTGAAGTGTCTGTCTATTCTTTAGAATTAGTCTTTAGCCACCACAAAGATTTTTAGCAAGTACAATTTGAAGAAGTGGAAATTTTCAAAAAAATGAAATGGTGCCTTCTTTCTTTTTAAAACCATAGGGTTTTAAAAGGCTCAGAGAACAGAATAAAAAGAAAGTTTCAGAAAAATAAGAAGGTAACAAACAAATAGTTTTGGAGTATTCAAAAACTTTTCCATTCTGTTACTGACACTAAATTACAAATCATTCCCTAGTTTTCCAGGAAAGCACTGAGAAGGCTTTTTACAATCACTGTATTGCTTAAGGAAGGCAGGGGAGGCCTTTGGGCTAGGCTAATAGTTGTTTGAAAAAAAAAGAAAAACAGCTTTGTGCAATCTGGGTTTTCACTTATCATATTATAATTTCTACTGCTCTTTAGACACTTAAATTTTCATATTCTATCATGTTATAAGACAGTATCTACCATCTGTTTTATCTGCTTTCGTATGTTTGAAGAAAGCAAGAGGAGTCCAATTGTATTAGATAAAAAATATTCATGTGAAGCCAGGTGTGGTGGGAATCACCTTTAATCCCAGCACTCAGGAGGCAGAGTTCAAAGCTCTCTGATCTACAGAGCAAGTTCCACTATGGCCGGGTCTACAGAGAGATCCTGTCTCTAAAAAACAAAATCATGGCCTTCTCTTGGTCTGAGGAGAGGAAAAATGAAGTGAGCCAGCCAGTAAAGTGGATATAGCTAAACATTAGTCACAGATTTGCAGAACAACTTGTCCAGCTAAATGGGATATCATTCTGGAAGGCAGCCAGCACATCCCTAAGTAGGTACCAGGGAAGTCCATCATCCAAAGGACATTAGGGAAATGGTCCTCTAGAGTACAACGACCACGAACTCATTAGACACAACTGCCTTCTTAACTCTGTAGGTATTACCAACAGATATTTTGTCTTCTTGAATATTTTCCTGAATGGTTTCTCTACCTCCCCATATTTTTTAGTAAAGTTAAGGCAGCATCTATTTGCCACTCAGGCTTAATTGTGCTGTGTCATACAGGATTACTGCATAATTATCAAATCACAGCACTGTCTGTGAGTTGTGTGGGTCACATAGAAATGAAGGAATCATAGACAAAAAATGAGGGGGAAACCCACAAATATACATTGAAACCAAGCATTCTGTTTTTCATGTATTTAAGCTATAATCTCTCTCTCTCCTTAATTTGGGTGTAGTAGCTGTTCTTGTCTGAAATTCAGGTTTACCCCAGTTTGTTAACTGGGCTCAAACATACCTGCACTCTGCTTTTTCAGCTTCACTCAAAGTGTCTAAAGGGAAACTGGAACCTTTCCTCTATGTTCCACTTTCATCATTTGTTCTCCTTGATTTCCCTACTGAAGGCATTTTCTCTACCACTAAACATATATCCATGCCACTCCTGTTTCCATTCAGCTATAAAATGCATCAGTGCTTCTCTCCTCTACACGTTTCTACTTTGAAGCAAAAGGGAGCCACAAATCCTCAGAGGTGATGATGATTTGGGAAGAAGTTTGCTCCCTTAGCCACTTTCTAGTCATCCACACTGTCTCGTTGGAGGCTCATTGCTCATGGCTGTCACTAACTACACAGGACACAACTGCTGAAGAAAATAACTTAATTAACCAAACCATTCTTCTCCACAGAGTATGGCCCCCTTATCTTTCAAAACTCAGAGCAAAATGATTTGCCAAAACTTCATCCAATTTGCCAATGTAAAATATCTCTCTAGAACCTTTAAACCAAGTACAGATACATTATTTTTCCACAGTTGTTAATTCTCCTAAGAAACACATGGTGCATTTTGTAAATAGCCTGCTTGCAACTCCTTCTTTGAAGGAGCCTCTCCCTCATTCTCACACATGATTAGCCCCTGCTCATGTATCCATCAAGTTCTCTGACTAAGGACATCTCATTCTGCTGGTGGTTGTCAGCTCAAGCTACCTTGATAATGAGTAAAATAATTTTGGATGCCTGCTTCTTCCTTATCAATTGCACAGAATTTTGATAAACCTAAAATTGAAAAATCTCCAAGAGATCTAGGTAGTACTTTTTATTTTTGACATGAAACTCTCCAATATAGCAGATCATGAGTCCATATTCTGCCTGAAGTCATCCCCAGGAACTGTAATGCTTGCTTTCTTAAGGGAGTGCTCTCCTCACAACATAAAGAAAAGTGTCTTGTCATGAAATAATGCTTCATGTCTTAGGTGCAGGCAATAATCTATAGACTCTATTATATCTTTTAAAAATCCCTATAAGTTTTGTTTCGGCTAGGTTGTTTTCACTGTATGCCCCTTTGTCATGAATTGTCTGTAGGAAATAAATATTTGCCAAATTTATAATGTGGTAATTGAAGAACCTCAGGAGTTTTTAATATTCAGAGGCAAAAATAATGTTTTCTTTTGGTTAAAAGATTATTTTTAATTGTGTTAAAAACAAAACAATGGAAATAGCAAGTTAAAATTACATTTGAATTAAAAGTATGAAAGCATATTTATTGAAACTTTTTCAAAACTGTTTGCTATTTGTGAGGAAAAAATCCATACAGTATATCAGTAACATATGGAGAAAATGAAGTGGCAGTGCCATTAGCTTGTGTATACTGGTTGTTCTTGAAAAATACACATACACATGTGCATGTGTACATTCATACACACACACACACATACACACACGCATGCACACACTTTACAGGATCCATCAATCACAATTGCCATGAAGGTTGCCATAGTATACAATGTAGCCAGAATCTGAGGTTCTTTTGCTGCCTTATCATGAAGAAAAATAGTGTTTTCAATTTTTCTTAATGAAGTTACATTTATCATTTTCCCATTCTCTTTTCTTTCTGTTCCCAGTACACTACTGTCATCTTTGGAGTTGATGCCAATGAGCTTGATTTTTTTTTTCTTAAGTGAAGACTCTCAACTAAGTGAGATGAATGAAATCAATATTCTTCCCTTCACAGGTGAAATGAGTTTCGTAACACGTGTAGTATTAGGCCTTCCTCTCCTTTTCCCCTTTGCACTGCAATCCATCAAGGCATTGCTCTTGGCATCTCAATGAACATCTTAATATGAGATTTCAAGCGACAGTTCTTCCTAAATGTAATGAAATGTTTCAGTCTTTGTTCTTAAAAGCCCACGTCTAGATCTATGTGCTTTGCTCCTTGATGAGAATTCATTCCTATTGTTTTTGCACAGTCGTTAGCATTCACGAGTGATTAGTCAGGTCCCAGGGTTCATGAAATATCTGATCTCTATACAAAAACCTGAATGCTATTCAGTTCTGAGAAATGGCTTTGGAAAAAATGTTCAGATAGGTAATTTTGTATTCCGGGCTGCCAGGTTCACAGTTTTGCTCTATGTCATAAAGCATCCACTTACCATTACTCATGAGGCTTCTTATTTTAATTCAAAAATTCCTTGCACAGTAATAATTCTTAGAGGTAAAAGTAACTTGATCAGATTGGTTGTTAATGAACTTAGGCATTTAAATTTTGTGTATTTTTAAAATATTTTTCAATAATATAAATCATTATTAAGCTATTCTCTCTACTTTGGAGTTATAATGTGTCATATGTTAAAATATAAAATAATTCAAAGAGATAATAAAATATAGAATTCCATTAAGAAAATATTAATTTATGATAGCAATGGTGATGTTATTTCATTTTATTTTTCACATATATCTTTCACATTTTAGCACTAGTAAAACAAGTTTAATTTAATGTTTACCAGAAGGAAATAGAGGCGTCATAAGATAGAGATTTTTATATAGACTAATATACACATATTTTTAGTGTTGGGATCAAACCCAGAGTCTTAATCATCAAGGTTGGTAAGTAACCTATCATCGAGCTACATTCACAGCATTAATACAAGTGTTTGGACTAAGAATTTGGAAATATTTTGCATTAAATTAGTAAGTATAAGTAAATGCAAAACATCAAATTACAGTCTATTTATATCCCCATTACAGCACAAGTGGTTCTATACGTGTTTATACACGTATAGAAGATGACAGCAGAGGCAGAGCAGTAGAGACAGAATTAATGAATGCTGTCAGTTATGATCTATGTCCTTCCAACAAATGTTGTGTTTGACCTTGATACAAGCCACTTGGAGAAAGCAAAAAGCTGTTGAAAGAAACAGCAATGATGAAGTAGTTGGTAAAAATCCATGTTGAACCTGCCTGGATAAAGATTTGAATAATTTGAGAAGAGTTGTAAAATGGACATAAGGGGACAGACATGGTGTGCAAATCGATTTTTTATCATGCTTGATGACTCGGGGCATGCCTGAGTGCCTCAGACTCTAGTGTCTCTTGCGGAGGTCAGTGTGTGTATACACTGCCTTACTAGTCACCCACTACACACTGGGAAAGAGGAGGAATGTAAGATACCAGAGCTCATCTCCAAGGTGTGGTATGGATGACTCAGCCTTCAGATGACAGATACTTAGAGAAAAGAAATAACTGAAAGGAAGAAATATGGGTTTGATTCTTGGTTTTATAGGTTTGGCCTCATGATCAGCTTGGATTGTCCATCTTTGGCCTGTGGCGAGGTATAGGTTAAGCATGATGGCAGAGAGGGGCAGAAGCAAAGCTGCTCACCTCACAACAGCAGGAATCAGAGAGAGGGAGAAGGAAGAGATGAGGCCATGGAAGGAAGTGGAAGATGAAAATAATACATCTGAGAATTCCTTCCCCAAAGACCTCAACTAACATCAATTAATCTAAAGGCCCTAACTTTTCTGCCACTTCTCACTAATCCCAGAAGTTCAGGTCTGAACTTTTAACACATGAACCTTTGGGGCTTTCGGCATCCAGGCCCTGGCAGATAATTCCTGCAAACTGAACCAAGGAACCAACAAACACTGCAATTGTCTGTTCTATTCTTGCTCCTCACACTTGCTCCTCACTACCCATTAAGGCTGAAGGCATGCAGGAAATAGTGTGCAATAGTGAGCCAATAGTGAGATTGCAGCACCCCCCTCCTAAAAACCTATTTGAAAGGTACAAAATGCAACCAAGGTCAATAAAACAAAGAAAGAATCCATCAATACATTGTCTTATAATAAACTACAAAAATTGTAGCAGAGAGAGAGAAGATAGATAACTCAGGAATTAATTTAATTTAAAACCTGGTATAAATAGGTTACTTTCAAAAGAGACATAAAGAATAAACGTTGGTAACTGCTTATAAAGATTTACATACCCAGACTACTTGTTAGCTATAATGGCAATGGAGAGGTAACCTGCTTTTTTATTTATTTATTTATTTATTTATTTTTGCCCTTTAGTCTCTCATAAGTATATAAGTTTTCTAGAAAATAACTGAAACCCAGAGTTATATCTACAATTGAATTCTAAAAAGATAATTTAGAGCTTTCATATATCTCTCTGCTGAAAATGTATAGAAGCTAATTAATGTGATCCAAAGAACTCCCCTATCTCTTTTGAGCTGTCTATATTTAAGCAAAAAGTTATTTTTATTTTTTTACCTTTACAGTTTCAGTTCCCTTAATGATCATCTACATTAATTTTCAAATATATTGAAGTTTGGGTATATTATATAAAAGTATAATTAATATTAATTCATTTTCTCTCATATAATAATGATAGAAATGGGCATGTAAGAGGAACTCTTATAGTTATTCAGTTATTTTATTTTTTATTATACATGGGTACTATATAGGGCCATTTTCATGAAGTATACAATTTTCATAATGTATTTTGAGGGATCCAATATTTTCATAATTGATAATTTTATAATTACTAAATAATAATACTTTAGTTTTTCTGATGTAAGCTTATTGGTCTCAAATTCAGTACATGACAAAACCTGGGTCTGTACCTGTGATCCAATGCCTCTAGTTCTAGAGTGCTAAAATTTCAGGCATTTACCACTCTTTCAAGCTGAAATAATTAATTGTTTTGTGTCCATTTCATGGTATTTTCATAAAGAAATTATCCTAGATCCACTAACACCTGGAGCTAATTTGAAGTTAAACCTGCAGGTCTTTAAGGAAAATGACAGGGTCTTCACTTTGCCATGTAGAAGGGGTCCTTGTGCATAAAGATAAGCACTGGAAAAGCCAAGAAAGTTAAACCCACAGATTGTTTCTTCAAAGGAAGATGTCTGTCTGTCTTCCACCTAGAATGCTGGGAAAGGAGGTAGCTTACAGCCTGGAGATCGTTTACTATCTGTAGAGGCAGGCTTCACCCGAATCCCCCAGAATATTCGTTTGTCTATCTCAGATTTTCTTTCCTGAATCTTGAGCATTGCTTCTCAGTACAATATTTATCACTTTCCACAAAACTAAAGTCCAAATGGATTAAAGATCTAAACCTAACACCATAAACACTAAATCTGTTAGAATGAAAAGTGAAGAAGAGCCTTGAACTCATTGACACAGGAGACAAATTCCTGAACAGAATGCCAAGAGCTCAGGCTTTAAGATCAACAATTAATAAATGGAACCTCATGAAACTGAAAAGCTTCTTTAAAGCAAAGGACACTGTCAACAGAACAGAATGACAGCCTACAGACTGGGAAAAGATTTCACCAACCTGACATCCAACAAATATCCAAAATATATAATGATCTCAAGAAAGTAAACACCATCAAACCAAATAATACAATTAAAAATTGGGCCACAAAACTAAACAGGGAATTCTCAACAAAGGTATATTGAATGGTCAAGAAACACTTAAAGAAATGCTCAACATCCCTAGTCATCAGGGAAATGCAAACCAAAATGACTCTGAGATTCCCTCTTACACCTATCAGAATGTCTAAGTTAAAAAAAAACTCAAATGACAGCACATGCTGGCAAGGATGTGGAGAAAGCAGAATACTCCTCTGTTGCTCATGTGGGTGTAAACTTGTACAACCACTTTGGAAATCAGTCTGACACTTTCTCAGAAAATTGAGAAAAGTTCTACCTCAATACCTAGCCATACCACTCCTGGGCATATACCCAAAAGATGTTCCACCATATATCAAGGACCCTTCTTCAGCTGCATTCATAGCAGATTTATTCATAATAGCCAGAATCTGGAAACAACCTAGAAGTCCCTCACCCAAAGAATGGATAAAGAAACTGTGGTCCATTTACACAATGGAATACTTCTCAGCTATTAAAACTAAGGAAATCTTGAAAATTGCAGGCAATAGATGGAACTAGAAAAGATCATCCTGAGTGAAGTAACCCACACCCAGAAAGACAGGTATGGACTATGGTCACTTAAAAGCGGATATTAGCCAAATAATATAGGATAACTACACTAAAATACACAGACCTAAAGAAAATAAACAACAAGAAGGACCCTAGGGAGGATACTTAATTCTCATTCAGAATGACAAAAAGAATAGACACTGGAAGCAGTGGAAGAGAAGGAACAGGAAGGGAGCCTAGCATATAGGTCCTCTGAAAGACCCTGCCCAGCAGGAGATCCAAGCAGATTCTGAGACTCACAGCCAAACTCCAAAGTAGAGCATAGGGTGTCTTGCGAAAGAGAAGGGGAATAGAGGAACCTGGAAGGGTCAGGAGCTCCACAAGGAGACCGAGGGAGCCAACAAATCCCAGTGGAGGAGGGGATTGCTGCAGAGACTGGTGCACAAACCAAGGACGATGCATTTTGTGGACCTAGACCCTCTGCTCAGAAGTGGTAGATAGGCAACACAGTGTCCTTGCAGGTCCTATAATACAGGAAGTAGGGACTTTTTCTGACATAGACTCTGTGCGGAGGGCTCCCTTTTCTGAAGACTAGGGGAGGGAGAAAGAGGAAGTAAGAGGGAGGGAGGGTGGAATTGGGAGGTGACAAGAGAGGGGTTACAATTAGGATGCAAAGTGAACAAATTAAAAAGTTCTTAAAAATCCTTATGAGAGGTGTCACTTGTAGTTTTCAACAGCCTAAGTGGCTTCTTTTCTATCTTAGATTCAGGGCAATCCTAACTCCCACAGGCATTATGTTTACCTCAGTCATTCTCCCTAGACTCTTATCTTAACTACCCTGTTTCTGAGTCAACAGCACCCATCTTTATGGAAGAAGCTATGTCTACTTTGTAAAGAGTTTCAATGTAAACATATCTTAAGTTTTGTTATGCACACAGGACTGAATCAATTGTCATCAGAAAGTTTTCTTTTTCCAAAATTGTGTTGTGCCTAAATATGTCTAAAATAAACCACAGATGTCAGATTCCAGACGTTTTAGCCAGTGATGGCTAACTAAATCATATTGAACCAAAATGAATTTTTGCCTCTCCTCAGATTGCTCTTCTGCCAGTGGTATAACTTGCAGGAACACACACACACACACACACACACACACACACACACACACACACACACACACA
>OU015743.1:52283961-52367955 GCA_907169655.1 Acomys percivali | reverse complement strand
AGGCCCAATAGGCATGTCCCACGAAAGCCTTCCCTTACCAGGAAACTGGGACAGAGGGGAGGACATCCTATTGGGACTCTAGATGAGAGAACAATGGGAGAATAGCAATGTAGAAGGATCCAGTGGGTCCTAGAAACCTACAAGTAGAACATTATGATAGGCAGATTTGGGTCAAGGGGTCCCGCTCAAACTAAGGCACTAGCCAAGGACAATACAGGCGGTAAAATTTAAACCCCTACCCTGATCTAGCCCATGGACAGGACAGTCTCCACACTTGAGTGGAAAGAGGGATTTGACTTTCTCATGTACTCTGGTGCCTCACATTTGACTATGTCCCCTGGCGGGGGAGACCTAGTGGCACTCAGAGGAAGGACAGCAGGTCACCGAGAAGAGACTTGATACCCTATGAGCATATACAGAGGGAGGTAATCCCTCTGAGGAACAGTCATAGGGGAGGGGAATAAGGAGAAAATGGGAGGGAGGGGAGAATGGGAGGATACAAGGGATGAGATAACCATAGAGATGTAACAAGAATAAATTAATAAAAAAAAAAAAGAGACTTGATACCCTATGAGCATATAAGGGGGAGGAAATCTCCCTCAGGAACAGTCATAGGGGAGGGGAATAAGGGGAAAATGGGAGGGAGGGAGGAATGGAAGGACACAAGGGAGGGGATAACTATTGAAATGTAATATGAATAAATTAATAAAAATTTAAAAAAAGAAAAGAAATGCCTAACGTCTTTAGTAATCAGGGAAATGCAAATCAAAATGACTCTGAGAGTCCATCTTACACCCATCAGAATGGCTAAGATCAAAAACTCAAGTGGCAGCACATGCTGGCAAGGATGCGGAGAAAAGGGAACATTCCTTCATTGCTAGTAGGAATGCAAACTTGTACAGCCACTTTGGAAATCTATCTGGCTCTATCTCAGAAAACTTGGACTAGGACTTCCTCAAGACCCAGCTATTCCACTCCTTGGAATATACCCAGAAGATGCTCCACCACACAACAAGGACATATGCTCAACCATGTTCATAATAGCCTTATTCATAATACCCAGAACCTGGAAACAACTTAAATGTCCCTCAGCTGTCTTATTCTTAGTTAGTGTTCTATTGCTATTGGGACCACTGCATCCCTTACCAAAGGAAAGTATTTAATTGGGACTTGGTTATGGTTTCAGAGGTTTAATCCGTTACCCTCACAGCAGGGAGCAAGGCAACACACAGGATGACATGGTAGCTGATAGTTCTGCATCCAGACCTTCTGGCTGCAGGAAGAGAAAAACACTGGGTCTGTCTTGAGATTTTGAAACACCAAAGATCACTCCCAGTAACACAAGTCCTTTTATAAGGCCACACATCCTAATCCTTGTCAAGTAAAGACACTTCTAGTACCCACACATTCAAATTTATAGCCTATGTGGGCATATGAATATATGATCTTTTCAACAGATAAGATGATACAACATTAGCCAACCATGAGAAAAGGAACAGATTCTATTATGGCCAGAAATTAGTGGAAATGGGAAATAATCATGTGTGGTTGAGCCTGGGTTGGCATGGTATTCCTATGAGTGGGAAACTCAAACCCTCAGATGGTTCTCTTATATTAGTCAGTCAGGATTTAAGATCTCCCTGCAATTATCTTTCAGTGGAAGTCTCCTGGTTGCTTAGCAACTGGTAGTATGCCTCCACATCAAAGAGCAGTGTTAGGAAGGTGTTCCACCACTTTGCAAATAGAATGACAGATGCTTAAGAGTTAGAAAAAAAGGCTGTCTTTGGGCAGAGGTGAGAAGTGAGCTTGGTCTTTTCTTGTTTGGAGAATGTAAACGTGTGTAGTTCATATGGAATTTCTTTCATTCTTTCAAATAATTTTAAATTTATCTTGGATCCAAAAGGCAAATTCTCTGCATATGAACTTCTCTGTAAGGTTTTCTGCTTATTATGAGTTGTGTTAATAATTTCTGTCATTCAAAACAACACTTTGAAGCAAGAGGTGTCCCTTCCAAACCATTTAGCATCCAGACGCTAAGGGGATAAGCTGAGGGCACAGCCAATCCACATTAGGGATTCTGGCCACTGGATTCCCCCTTCATCACACTTTCAACCCCACACCCTTTTTGCATGTTTCAAAGGCCTTCTATAGAGGAAACCCATGTGTGACAGTGATTCACATTCAAAGACTTTAATGCCAGCGTGGAAATTGTAATCAGCTACGTGTTGCCGTACTGAAACATGCCTTTGATGTATACTTTATAAACAGCTGCTTGAGCTAAAGGATTATGGTGGCTATCTCAGAGGCAAGCTCCTCACCCCACGAGTCCTACCAGAGTAAATGCCATAGATGCCTGAGTGGATGGAGAGGTTTTCCCCTATGGATTTGATGATATTATCTATTTTTCTCCACAGCATACCTTCCACTTTCCCGGCAATTTTCAGAGGGTTCTCTTTAGCAATCTGGTGGGTAAAGTAAGACACAACTTCTTAATTTTAGCTAACTGAGGGGAAGATAAATTAGTCACCACCATTTGTCTTTCTCCTATTGCCTTGGCCATAAGCAAAGTGGCTAAGTCAACTGACAGAGCTCCATACAGAAAAACCTATTCTCTCCAAGAGATTCCACCTTGAGAGCAGACATAGATCCCCTAGAAAGTGGCTCCTTTAGAATACATTCTTCAAGCATGAAGCTTATAGCAGAAGTGAACTCTACATTTGTAAGACCAACAGAGCCTCCCAACATTTAGTGGTGTGGTACAGAAGACGGACGACTACAGATTGCATTGGATAATCTTGCAGAGTTCATCTTTTCTTGGAGAACACTGGTCTCTATGGCAACACAAGTACCACTTAAGCTTGCTTCAGAGATTGTGTGGTTCTCCAGGCAAAGGTGCAGGGCCATGTGCACCACCAGAGACAGGTTCTAGAACCTAGCTGAGGCCACCTTGTTGCTTTCTTATTCTGAGATGTTGGCTAGAGGTGGTAGTGGTTCTGTGGATGTTTATAAATTAATTCATATATTTTTACCATTATTTAGAAAACAGAGCCCAATTTGGTAAAGTAAGCTGGGAAGGACCATGTTTCTTTTCCAATAAACTACAGTCCATTTACGTGTTTGAAAATTAAAGCATAAACCAGGTGCAGTGGCACATGCTTGTAAATGCAGCACTTAGAGAGGCAGAGGCAGGCAGATCTCTGTGAGTCTGAGGCCAACCTGGTCTACAAAGTGAGCCCAAGGCAGTCAAGACAAGACAGAGAAACCCTGTCTTGAAAAAACAAAAATGAAAAAATAGAGAGAGAAAGAAAGAAAACAAAAACATAGCAGTTAATGGTTATAAGCTGAAATATAATAAGGATTTACAAGGAACTCGATTGCACGTAAGTTCCTATCAGTGTGTAGCATGAAAATATAAAGAAGATGCAGAGTGAGGTTATTCCTAAGACTTACCAATAAAATACTTCAATTGTTGAATACAAGTATGAAGCTCATAGTGGTGGATGATAGAAGTGGGGGAAATTGTTGTGGTTGATATGGAGTTACTATGTATTCAAGTGCCAATTGCTTGTCCCTTGAGGACTTTACTGTTGTGCATGCAAATGCTCAAACACACCCAGTGATTCTGCGTAACCTTGCCTCCCTGATTGGCAAATAAATTTTCTAGACCTGGACTAGGCAAAAGAGAAGTAGATAGATCTGAGGTTTGCAGGCTTGGAGGGCAGAAGAATCACAAGGAGGGAGAGGAGTGGGAGGAAGAAGAAAGGAGAAGGTCTCCATGGGTTAGCATGAACAAGATGGACGTGGTCAGGAGGAGGTTTCTCTAAGGATTGACACGATGGGGAGAAGAAGTCCAAGTGGAGCATGTGTAAGCATTTATGGAAATTTTGGATGGGATGTGTGGCTGGGCGATAACAAGGTCTCTTAGGGGGTTAAGATCTTTGCTACCCAAGTATTTAAGGCATATTAAAAATCTAACATGTTTCTATGTCATTTGTTTCCCTAATAGTGAGCAAAATAATAGCTGAAGCATTTAATAATAAGAAGCAATCTTGAACACTAATAATTCTATAACAGAAAACACTGCAACAGGGTTTTCAGTCTTAAGTGGGTAACCAGGGATGTTCAGTGGGTCAAAAAGTAGCCTATATGAGGAAAGATGATGAGATGGACATCAGCTACACTCATCTTCCTGAAATGTTGGTGCTGATGAATACATAAAAGGTAGAACAAACAAAATCACAGACTCTGTGATTGGAATGGTGACGATGCCTGCCCAGCTCCCAATATTGAGGTTTCTGATTTATGACTTCATGAATAACATAAAGAAATATATCTTTGTGGTGGTTGATTTGAAACTATCTAAAAGTTGGTTGTGTAGAAAGATTTAGACAATCTTGGAAATTTATACACAGAAGAAATATTTCAAAAGGAAATGACAAAAATTTTAGATGAGAGAGAAACCTTATTTTAGAAAAAAATGGTTACAACTTTGCAATTCTGGTTACAACGAAAAGCTAATATTTGAGGTAGTGACTAAAGGAAACATATTTCTGAGGTTTATAGTTTAATGCCAGCGAACTACTCAAAAACGAAGGTCCCAACAGTGCCCTAGAATGTGGGTGAAGTTCATCTTAAGAGAAGAAACAATAGTCATCAGGGATTGATTGAGCAGCCTAGCCAAGTGGCAAAATTCAGCAAGCACACAACAGGCCTGTCCCCCTGTCCTCCAGCAGTAAGTTCCTGTAACTACTGTTGGGTCCAAACTGATGTCTCCTGAGAGTTGTTCTCTGGGCTTTCTCTGTGTTTTCATGAACCTGAAATGGAGCAGCTTCAATAAGTATAAAATTCCAATAAAGTAATTTTTGCATTTAGAATTATACTTTGGTTTTTAAAAAGTTTTCTTTGAGGAAAAACAAGAAACTATATTTGAATATTAAAAATTCCACCAGGTAACATGGAGAAACTGCACATTTCGGGAACTTAAAAATGTTAATTTCTTCTTTTTTAAGTCAAATTTGAATAATGACAAAGTCAGCAAATTAAACTTATCTCTAATAAAAGAGTAAAAAGTATTCTTAATATTACATTAAATAATATAACATTAAGCTAATGTCAATCCTAAAACATTAATGGAGATATATATGTATAATACATTTAGTTTCTCCTTATTAAATATTTTTAACTCATGTCATCAACTAAAGTTGTATGGATCACCAAGGCTATTTTAACTTGCTAACTTCCCGAAGGGACATAAGGATCATCTCTATTCTAAAAGAGCGGATGTCAATTTAAATTAAGAATAGGATGCATCTATGTACTATTCTAAAAGTGTGAAAAAAATCTGGTGAAAAGTAATTACATTCTAAGTGCATTTGAATTAACCCTCTAAATTTAAAATGGAACAAAAATAATGAAAGCTTATTATATGCTCTAATGAATACAGTTTTACTCCCTTGCTGTTTGGAAACGGATCTTAGTTCATGCCAAAAAAGTAGATTTTCTCTTGTCCTGCATCAAGAAGAGAAAGATTAATGCCCTATGTGCTCTTGAAGATAACAGAGATCCCTTACCACAAGAATTCCCCACCTGTGCTAACTGGCAGTTAGTCATGAGTTAGCGAATAAGTCACCCCATCCCAATACTCCTCTCCAGTCCTCCTCTTGCTTCGGTCATTTCAAGCAATGATAAACTTCTCAGCTAGCTGTATCATTGAGTCTTGAACAATGAAATACAAAATTTCTATTATCTAAGCAACATTGACATGGTTCCTGGAGAGAAGATAACCATTTCCTTTTTCTTCTAAATGGACACTTTAAACAAGGGCACGGTATTGAGCCATGTTGGGACATGCAGGCAAAAGCAACAATTCCAGTACTGGAGAACAACTACTCAGACTGCTTCCTAGGTCCCTGGTTCTCAAGAAGGAAGATATGCCACACCCGGACTTACTTATGGACTCTTAAAAAAACAAACCTCTGTGTTCATTCTGTACTTACTTGCTGTGAATTGAAACGGAAGGGAGAAATTCCTGAGACCCAGGAAGCTAAGGAAACAGAGGATAAGGAAGCTCACCAAATTGAAAAGACTTGGGAAGCCCAGCTACAAGGCACATACCAAAGTGTGTACAATTAACAGATAATTTTAAGGGAGTGGGGATTCTGTAGTGGAACTGTCTGACATACATCTGGTGTGGGAGCTGGAAGCCTTCAGATGCCATGAGTGGTGATGGCGAATGCTGGGCTGGGCCTCTCACTGATTAGCAGCCTTTGAGTCTCTTTTGCTTGAGGATCCCCTTGTCATGGTCTCTAAATAACTCCAGAAAACTCCACGCAAGACTTAGGTCAGTCAGGTGCTTCCTTCTGCCATGGGTGTTCTATCCAGAATGAATCTCTCCACAATTCCCATAGGAAAAAAATTACATAACACAATTGCAAATAGAATTGTATCCTCCCCCGAAGAGCTACAGTTCTCTAGATTTACTGTCATATTATACTAATGTTGTGTACTTGCCATAAATAGGAACTTAATAACAAAAGATATTTCTTTTTCACTTTTCTAGATGGTATAAAGCATTTTTGAAATCATTAACAGAGAAACAATGTGCAGTTCACTCATCATCTTACAAAGAGCAACTCTACAATAGAAAAAAATCCAAAGAAGCAGTTCTGTATATGAACAAATTCTGGAGAATTTTACTCACACAATAAACATGACTTTTCATAAAAGCAAGTTCTTTCTGGTTCCAGAAACTAACTTCAAGTAGATGAGGTAATAGCACAGCTGAGACTAACGTTCTGGGGCTACATCTGTGGTTTTTTCACCCAGTAAACATAACAAAGTCATGTGAGTAGGTTTTGGTAAAAAGAATTCCTCTTTCCTTCATTTCATCAGGCTGTGAGAACTTAAATGCCTGAAAGTCCATCTGTGAAATGGAAAACAACCAAGTGGACATTGTGGTACACCACTGACATCCCTTGCAAGTATTGATAACAACCCTTAGCAGAACACGCTTTAAGCATATGGCTTGTTCTTCCTCAGGATTAGATTGCACCTAAAAATTGTTTAGTGCAAATGTATAAAGCCCAAGCCCTCTTTCCCAGTGTAAGGCAGCCAAAATCTTGCATAAGGAAAGTTGTGACCCTCACCTGTGTCACAGTGGCAACGGAACCATGTCAGCAATGCAGATGTTAAATGCACCAAGAACACTGTATTTGAACTCTAAGATACCACTCATCACAAAGAGAATTCTTTGAAAATAGTGAAGAATTGCCATGTCTTTTCAGTAACATCTATTTCAAATTGGCATACTAATAAGAGAAACCTTATAACTCACAATTCTACCTGTTGTGCAAATCTGTCATTGTAGTCATAATCGTTGAGTAATTATGAATAAAACTGTTACTTACATTTCAGCTGTAGCAGTACCTCTGGCTACTTTAGTTGAGTTCCTGTATCTATCACTCTTCTCCACTCTAATTCCTTCAGTTCCCCCACACTAGGAAGGCAAGAGGAGAAAATGAGCACAAATCTCTTTATACTACTTCCTGCTGATTAGGGCCATGAAATTCTTTGGGAAAAGTCTAATCTTTGTCATCAGAATAATAGCACCAGCAATCCAGCGAACAGTAATTCAGAAATAGCAAAAGCAGCATCAGAAACCAACAACAGCGGGAGAAGTAGCAGTCACCAGAGCTTCTCTGGGGCTCTAGCATCATATACCCTCTGAAGAGCTCCCAGAGTTCCAAGTGTAAACTATCATCAGCTGGCAAACTTATTTCAAGCAGTTGTTGCAGAAAATACTGACATAAAGTTGAATAATTTAACATTCCCTATAGAAGTACTTTCTAATGATATCTCTTTCCTGGACCACTATTATTATAAGCAAGTCCTGCTCATGCAAGGGAATTATGAAAAAGCAATCTTTTAAATCAATTACTATCATAGGCCATCACCCATATTGTCCATGAAGACAAAGGACCATGAGGAACATGTGGTTATTTTGTAACATTGAATTTTTAAGAATAGGTTCAATTACTCTATTTACCATAATTAAATTGGTTACCATCCATTTCCTCATTTCTTTTTAATAACAAACACAGGGCTAGGAGGCTCTTCTATATGTTGAGGCTTCAGCTGTTTCTGTACCAGCTGCTCAAGTGCCTGCGTTTCTTTCCTTAGTTAAGGGCCATTGATCCACTCATACAGGTTTGTCAGTCAGCCATTTTAAGGGTAGATCCATTGGTATTTCAGCAGTGGCCCCTTTTGTAAATTTGGAATCTCAATCCCTGTGACGTGCTGTGTTTGGACAATGGGCACATCCTATGATTATTTTGATAACACATATCAACATCTTCTTCAAGACTATTTTTACCATGCCCCCCCAATTTCATCATGAACTGTCTCTAGGATTGCAAGAATGTTAATTTTAGTACTTCATTGTTATAAAAGACCCCTTTGCCCTAAATTTATGGATATGTTAGCCACATACGTTCTCAACTTCCATTTGCCCTTCTGGTTCCACATATTTGTTTTATTTGAGATAATTTAGCAATTCGATAAACTGTATATAAACCTTCTGAAGTAGCCATTATGAATTCCAGGATTTTTAGGAAAAGATAGCAACTTCAGCTTCTGTATCTACCAAGTGTTCCATTTCAACATAATTCTCTTGTGATTATAATTTTCATCTCTGATTATTAACCACTGTTTGCCAGAAAACATGTTTTCCAGTATTCCCAAATTCCCTTGTTCTTTCTATTGGAAAGGCTGAGCAATTCTATCCCCTGCATTTCTTTGCGTCTAATTTTTCCAATATGCCATAGTTTTAATTTTTTTCCTTGAAATCCCCATCTATAATACCTAGTTGCACCATGACTCCTTGGGAAGTTAATCCACTTCACAAGATCACCCCTATTGTCCTTGAAGACAAGGGACCATAACTGCCATTGGTTATTTTGGAATATTGAATTTTTAAGAATAGGATGAGAGGTTTATCTGTGGCCAAATCTAGAGCATCACTGACTTCAGTAGCATGCATGAGAGTAACAATACTCAGTTGTGGGTTTTATGCCTGATTGTCATATCCTGGGTGACCAGAGGGAAATGGCTCATATTTTTAGCTAGGAGACCTTGAGCTGGCAGCCCCCCAAACCCCCAATTTCATTTCCTGATAACAGTTAAAGATTACCTTGGACATCTCTCTTAGACCTATATACATTTGTCCAAAAATATCCTTTGATATGGAGTCTACAAACCCTGGGAAGGCAAAGGATTCCTCCTGAAAGTCCATTGCCACCACACTCAGTAAATTTTTTTAAAAAAATTAATTTCCACATACATTTCCACAACATCCTTTTGAGGTTGTAACAGAGACTGAGAGGAAGGGAAGTGAATATAGAGCTTGTAAGGAAAGCACAAACTGCAGAAAAATGTGCTAGAAGCAAATGCTTAAGAAAAATGAAAAACGCTTTTTCTAGCAGGCAAATGCATCTCCATGAGAACTTTTTATGGAGCCAAAATAAATTGCAAATGATTAGCATTAAACATCAGTCAAGATTATAATGGCCATCAGTCATAATTGATAGCTTCCTGCAGTCAGCATCCTCACCAGCTATATAAAGATCTTTTGTTATTTGCTTTTAGAATATCTCACACATTTTCTTCAGCTTAAATGTGGATGTTATAAGCCAACATAGTCAAGGTGACTTTAAGTTTTGTTTTGGTTTTGTTTTAAATTCTCTGTACTTACCTTAAATGCCATGTTTAAAATTTTTTATTTAATATTACTTGAAAAATGGGAAAAGATTATGAAAGGCAACTGGTGAACTTTATGATAATCCATATTCTTGCAATACCTGACAGTGTCATTTTTCACACAGTGTAGTAGTGTGTGAATTCTGCACCATTTCCCTTTTCATCACAAGTATGTAATTGTTTCTTCTGAGAACAGCACTATAACTCATATATCGATTCTAAGGCAGTGAATATCTCAAATGACTGGAACAAATGTTTCAGAAAATAAAACAAGTTAGATTCATTCATTTATTCAGCTATACTAAAACATTTTGAGGAATGACTAAGGTTTGGGGGGACTGGCACATTTGTATGCTGTCTATGTTTGATTCAGTGATTCTGACATGCAGGGCTCTGAGTGAATTGACAGTCCCAGGGGTGCAGCCTCAGTTGCTTACATGTAAGTGATGTGTTTATAACCACATAAATTTCTTTCATAAGGAGTGGCTGCAGTGGGGCTTACTCAAAGCCATCATATTTCATGTGAAACAATATAGAGCATTAAAAATGAGTTGAGACTAAAAATGAGCCAAAGTAAGTACTTCTGAGTTGTCAGAAGGAGAAAGATACAAAACATCAAAGAAAGTGGGAATAAAAATGAGAGAAAGAGGAAATGAACAAAAAGGAGAAAGGTTTTATGTCCAAAAGTAACTCAAGGACTCCAGAGGGCACTAACAAGTGATTGAGGAAGACAGCAAGCAAATAGAAGAGCTCCCTCTAATTTTGCATGGAGTTAGTGGGTGAAATAACCTTCCTCAACTCATAAACACATACGTACTATTATCTTCCCAGTGTATAAATATTTAATTATATTTGTAGGCAGAACTTAAATATTTAACATTTCTTAAATTCCCCTTCTACAGATTATATATGATTATAGAACACTACAGAGTTCAAAATAAAAAGCAGTATCAAAAATTCTATTTCCATGAATTAAATCGCACAGTCCAGACTATACAGTACTTCGTTTTTATGCCAACATTATAATTCAAGAGTTATCTATTTGTGAGGCCTAAACAGTGCAGTGGTAACAAGTTAATTCTTCCCTACTTTCTAGCTGCGGACACCTGCTCTTTATATAGACAGTTGTACATCTGGGGCAGCCTGGAGCCAATATTTGGCTGATGCCCAATACAGGAGACCATCCTTTGAAGTTAACTAGGAAGTGACTCTGTGATATGATCCCACCATGAATGAAAGATGAGTAGAGTTTCTTCTGCCTCACTCTTTCACTGTTATTCTTTCACTAGTCTAACTACTCTGCTGTTCTCTTTAAGAAAACAATCTCTCTGGAAAATCTCAATGCAATCTCTCTGATTCCTCTTCTAAGACTAAGTGGCTAAGGGTCTGCACACATCTCAGGTAATGATATAAGATAGACATCTGCGGCATGCCATGGGAGTATGAGTTTCCATACATGCACCTGAGAGCAAAACCTATGTTGGAGAGGATGTGGTGGCTTGCACCGTATATCTGACATCTGGGTCACATAGTGGAGATTAATCTTATAAGAATTATGCGGTAATCTGGCAATTGTGGAGTAATCACAAAGGCTCTGGAGAATGAAAGTAACAGATCCAGGAAAATTCAGCAAAAATTTAAGTCAAGAAGGAAAGCCAAGAACGTCTTTGCCAGGTTTAAAAAGTCACTTACCCTCTGTAGCTGGAGGACTGATGATACTTTAACAGAAATTAGGACCTCATCTAAACAGTAGCAGAGTATCTCGGCATCACAGAAGTCCTAGGCTATATTAAAGGCGGTGATAAGAATAAAGTGTGTGCCAAAAACATGAACTGTGAAGATTAGGGTAGACATATGAAGGCACATATTTTTTAATAGTTTGCATGAGGGGAAAAAATCACCAACCTGCTTTTCCCGCATTAAGAAACATCTAGATGAAGTCGAAGACTGTGAAATTGTAATGCGCACAATCTTTTCACCTGTTCTGGGATATTTGGATTCCATAAAAAATGGATTATCGGATTGAGCCAGTTCAGAGATTTTGCTAGGTTGATGAAATACAAAGTGGAGAGGATTGTGAAGGATGCTTTTAGGTGCAGTAAGCCATGGGTCTAAAGCATCTAAAGTAAAAGAAGACAGAGAGAAGAGATGGGTACAAGATATAAAGTTATACTCATGATGATCAGAAAGACCACTTGAATTTATCAGAAATTATAAAACTTTCCAACATGAAGATGTAAGGAAACCAGTCAGCATAGTGCCTGAAACTCTGTCTTGCCTCTAAGATATGTGTGTACACTAAACTGGGCTATCAAAACATTCTCAAGGTTAAGACATTATAATTTCCAGAATAAGAGTAGTACCATTAGACTCCTCACACTTCACACGGTCTCACATTTCCAAGTATCCTTCACTGCTGTAGGAGTTTAAACACAGATCACAGTTTGTATTCTATTTGTTAAGACAGGGCCCCATGTAGCCCAGGCTAGCCTTGAACTGAGTCTGTATGAGTGTATGTTTGTGTGTGTGTATGTGTATGTTGGTGTGTGTACATTTATGTGTGCACGTGTGCGTTTGAGTATCTGTATATCATTTTACAGGGTATAACTGCATATCTAAACATAGACTTGAACTCATTCTATAGATTGGTCTTCAAATTCATAATGTTCTCTCCTCAGCATCTTTGATTCTGATATTACCATTATATTACATTGTCCTGTGCTGCCATGCCTAGGCAGCCCTTACAAGTATTTCATGTAAATTAAGCTGTTTGTTTCCTCTGATGTCACTGTGACTTCAAATGGTATAACCATTATTTCTCTTAAATTATATATTTGATATATCTCCTTAATCCCTAAGAAAAATCTTTCAAAACATGTCACAGACTTGGATCAAATCCTTATCTCTAACTACACACACTCCAACACTTAGAGAAAATCATTGATTGGATTAATCTAAACACATATAGATTTATTTCTAGAACTTCTAAAAATGTGTTATATAAACTAAGCAAATCCACAACTATTTCGAGCTTGAATATTCCATGTCTAAACTGAAGTCAACAATAAATCTTCCACGGTTATTGTTAAGACTTATAGCTATTGCAGAAAAAAGTCTTCCATTTCACATTGTTCCAGACTGTTAAACAATAACTAACTTGTGACAATAATAATTGTACCTTGTATAAATATACACAGTTGTTCCTCAGTTAAATGCTAAAAAGTAATTGAAATACATTCTTTTATAACTTCCAATGATTGAGAAACAGAAAATTTGAGTAAATCATACATTTTTGAGTTACAAAATATTATAACATTGTATTACATACTCACATGGTTTCAAAAAATAAACACAAAATACATTAAATCGTCAGTCTTCTGAAATGACTTTTAGCTACTTCAGTAATCACACACATACAAGGTGCTGCATCAAGATGGCACTTAAAGCTACCCCAGGAAAGAAGTATTTGCTAATGTTTTTGTTCACAGGTAAAGTTGGTATGTGTCAGTTTCTTTAAAAAAATAAAAATAAAGGCTCATAAGACACAATTAATCAGCCTTTATTGTCACTATGGAAACAGGGACCATCATATCTTCAAATATAAAATTTTCAGTGAATAAGCAATTTGTAAATGAAAATGATAAATTCAGGGGAGAAGTTAGCTATGCTAACATATGCTAATATAGCCACAAGCTTCTCCAGTACCTGGGGGTTGCTTCTCTACTTCACTGCTTACACTTGTACCAGTGCATAGCAGGTGGATGATAAATATTGATTGAGCATGTGACTGATACAAAAGGTAGACTAACATATACTTATCATATTTTCATGCCTTGAACACACCTTGCATAAGACTAACCTATGCTAAATACATCCTGTCAAGTCTCGGCTGCCGGGGTACTTGCCTAATGAATTAAGAACACAGCTCATTTTCTAGCACGCTTTGTATTTATGTATGTTTATATAAGCCACAATCATGATTATCACAAATTAGTTATTGTTTCACAGTCTGGAGCAGGATGAAATGGAAGATGATCTGTTTTACAAATGTCTGGCTGTGTTCCAAGAAAATGCTTAGAAAATTACAGCAGATGAATTATCTGGTTCATAATGGGAAGTGTTGCCGATCATCCCCACCACGTTCCTCTTTATCACAACAGAATGAAAACGAAATACCTACAATCTTCAAAACTGTCAGCCTTGGGAGATTGCCATCTTGAGCTAATTAGCAGAACCCACTTTTTCATCACATCACATTGACAAAGCTGCAGTCAGGCCTTGCTTTTCATCCTAGTAATCTAGGGAGTTTGCAGAGAAGAAACCTGGACCCCGGTTAGAAAAGCTGTTTCACCTGCAAGGCTTAGATTTAGAATACATGCATCCTTCTATAGAAATATCACAACTCTAGCTCAATTTTTAGGTGACACATGGAGTCTGAGAAATAAATAAATCTTGTAACAGCACACAGGTAGTACATAGTAGGATAACAACACCTAATGGGTCCACTCCCCCTCAATACACAAACTTGTTATAAGACCAAGTATGGGTTCTCAGATTTTATCTCTTTATTATTATTTTTTTGAGATCATCAACAATTCAAATGGAAAATAATTCTGATCATTCCATCTGCATTCATGGGCACATATATTTATAGCCATAAGAAAAATGAGAATGCATTTTTTAAAATGTAACCTGTTTGGCAAGGGTTAGAATTTTCCGTGGATGGTCAGTTATACTTGGCAAACTTTCACCATCTGCTTGTCTAACTGTTGAGTTAATAGTCTCAAATGGTTGGGAAGCTAAATTAGTAGTTGAGGCTGGCTGACTCCTCGTGGTAACTTACAGTTCCCAGGGGAGGTTTAATGCCCAGTAGTTTACAGAGATGGTTTTATGTCAAATGTTAGATAGAAATCACAGAAAACAATTAGCCACACTAAACTTAATTTACCACCCAACTCTATATGCTCCTACTTTCTGTTTCAGAATTGGGTAGAGTATAAGTTTGCCTTTTGCAGTATAATTGTGTGTTGCATGATGATAATATGTGCTTTTTCTTAGTATTACTAGGAAATACCAGGAGAGCAGTGGGAATTCCCTGCTCCTTAGGAAAGTGTAGCCTCCAACCCTCCATGCTTTTCAAAAGACCATTCACTTATCTAGTTACTGAGCCTATAAAGAGAATGTGGAACATACTTACTCAGCCTTCATCTCCCCTTTAAAGCATCCTGTCCTCAACATTCCTGCACTGTTGGCTCATCTTCATGGATTAGTTGTTGAGACAAACTCAGTGGTTGAGAAAAAAAACTTTTGATTGTTCATCTTAGCCAGTGATAGGGTGGAGTGATGTTCAATTTAAGATGGAAACATTTAAAAACTTATTTTCATTAATTTCTAATGCAGCATCCTAGTGAACATTACGTTAGCACAAGCTTTGGGTACTACTGCCTTATGTTATCAATTTATGACAAATAACTGCTACTTCTTTTCTAGTAGTACACATGCTATTTAAGTGGCATTAAATTTTTAAATTTTCAAAAATATTAGCATTTTCAAAATACAGTTACTAACTTTTTTGGAAGGAATACAATTCTGTTTTCTCTAAAAGCAATTAAGTACAGGAATTTTCTGGGAACTGAAATGCAAAGATAAATAAGATAGAGTTGCTATGTTTTTAAGAGAGAGACAGCTAAAAAAAACCCCCACTTAATAACAGAGTTTCCAGCAAATTCAAAAATATAGTTTGTTCCAAGGGCAGTGGTATACAGAAGATAAATTAGTTGTTTCTGCTTGGAAAGTCAGGAGGAAAAAACAGCATTAAGGAGTTGGAGCTGAGCCTTGAAGGCTGATCAGGATCCTGCCTGACAGACAGGGAGACAAGACATTTCAGATAACAGTGAAAAGAACCCTCCTCCAATTCACCTTTGCTCCCATAGCATTCTTCTCTTGTTGCATTCTCTTGCATGGATCCTCTTTAACGAAGCGATCTGCAATCCCATCTCTCTACTCTCCAGAGATTTGGAAATTTTATTATTATATTAATTTTTGAAGATTTTGATGACAGCTAATGTTAGCCAAGATTAATTTCTAGTGTTGAATCCTGATGAACACTAGTTTTAGCACAAGTTCCAGGTACTGCCTTGTGTATGAATATGTGAACAAGCACTTACTCATGCTAAACACCAAAAGACAAGAGAGAGAGAGAGAGAGAGAGAGAGAGAGAGAGAGAGAGAGAGAGAGAGAGAGAGAAGAGAAGAGAAGAGAAAAGAAAAGACAAAAAGAAAAGAAAAGAAGAGAAATTCCACCTACATCCAGCTTAGTGAAACAATGAGTTCAATTGGGGATGCTTAACATGACATGGATAGGCAGCTACAGCAACAGTAAAGAGCAGCCCCACAACTGCTGAGCAGTTACACAGCCTCAGGGAGGAAATAACCCGCTTGCATTTCCTGTTCTACTAATGTATTCCACAAGATACATTAATGGGTCTAATCTGTGCACTCCTGTAGGTACATAGTTGCTCTAATTGTAATATCACAACCACCATGGCCAGAAAACAACATTCTATGTCTCATCTTTTCCTTTTATTCTTTCTGACCCTCTGCTGTGCTGTGTTCTTTCAGCCTTATTCGGGGTATGGGGTGGTAAGGAGGTCCCATTTAGGCTTGAAAATTCAGGAGCCATTTATTTCATTACTTTGACCAGTTAGGACTCGCCACAACTTAAAGGATCAATGATCAAAAGCATAAGTATAAATGCTTACAATACACTACGACAGACACATCAAATTAAGTCAGCAAAAGAGAGGGCTTTGGCTCCTCATCAAAACCTATGACCTTATCAGTAAAACATTTGTTCTTGTTTACAGCACCAGATATGAGTTCCTACCTACCTGTGGATTAAGTCCAGAGGGGAAGAAGATGGTTGAATGCAGAACAGTTGTTCCACAATTGCACTACTAGTGGCATAACCTACCCTGCATGTTGGTTGTACGGCAGGCTGGGCCACATCCAACCAGGACTGTTGGTTGAGCAGCAGCCTGAACAGCATATCCCAGGAGAACAAAAGCTACCCAGCAGGGAAGAAGCTTCCAGGTCAGCTCCAGATTGATTTTCCAGGTGTAACAACAAAAGCATGCCTTTAGCTATAGTCTCTTACTGATTGCAATATCGTGTGTTACATGTGGGGGCTCAGGCACTGCCTCACCAAAAAACTCATAAGGAAGTAACCACATTTGCCACTAGGGTTTTAATTCAGTTGTATGTTAACCTAATTTATATACCTGTAAAAATCCTGAAGATGTATCAGTCCCTTTCTTACTGTGGGCTACACAAATTTACTAACGTCTCACATCAGTTTCATGCTCCATATTGAATTAACTTTTACCTAAAACTTCAGGAAATATTATCATTACATACAATGATCTGAACAACAAACACCACTCTTTTTAAATATTTATTTATTATGTCTACAGTGTTCTGCCTGCATGTATGCCTACCAGCCAAGAGACACCAAATCTCATTACAGATGGTTGGGAGCCACCATGTGTTGGCTGGGAATTGAACTCAGTATCTCTGGAGGAGCAGCCAGTGCTCTCAACCTCTGAGCCATCTCTCTAGATCCCCAAACACCATGCTTGCATTCCTGATTGTCTCAGAAGTGCCTGCTGCCCATCTTAAGTCTTTTACCATTATGAGAACACCAAACAGTCATAATCAAGGGTCACCAATGGCTCATATGAGCCAGTATATCAGGATTGATTTCCTTCAAATTAGCTCAGATCATATAGCCTTTGTCTTAAGAGGGATGGGTAGTTACAGTCAGTTTCTCCGCTTTGGCAGCACACAGACTGAACCCACCTACCCTGTGTCCCCAGTTTCACTATCCAAACAATGAGAAGCACTTTCATTTTTTTTGTGTAAAATCTTTCCCAGACAAAAAAGTTCAGAAGCAAAATACTCTCTACCTGCCATAGTTTCCTGCTGGGTCATTAATAAGGCTCCGTCTGCATGCTTAACTGTGGATTCTATCTTAAAATGAAACCAGAAGTATATCAGCTGTCACATCTACCTTTTTGTCCTTGTTCTGTTTTTTTTTTTTTTTTTTACTGTTTGATTCTTCCAGTGGACTCTAAGGTTTTATGTCCCAAGAGAAATTGTTTAGCACATATCAAATTTAGATCATTTCCTTCTATTCCCTAGCCATAAGAAATGGAAATTCAACATTTCCATCTCATTCTCCCTGTTTTTCCCTACCTTTCCTGACGATTTTGAGATTATTAGTCTTTTTCTGACCGTGATTCCTTCCTTACATGGGCAAGTTCTTTCAGGGATGCAGCAATATGTCTTATTACCCACCTCAAAGACTTATTCCATAGCCTTCTTATGACCCTGCCACATACAGGGTGTTCTTATACCCATGTGGTGGGCTTAAGTCATCAAGGAGGAATGACACTCCATACTTCATGGAAGAATATAGTTACGCTGAAATTCTCTCCAAAAATCTTCCAGGTGCTTCTCATTAGCTTTATTTGCTTGTCTTATCCATAGCGGTGGCATTGCCATTGTCATCACAGCAAGAAGGCATTGCAAAGCACACCACAGGGAAGTATAGCCACGTTGAGATGGCCACCATGGCTATTCCATGTACAGCTAGATGGTTTACCCTTACCCTCAGTTCACCATTCAATATAAGAGATGTAGATTAATATTGAATAATATCCCAAATTTAGATAAATTATAATCAGCTTATTATGTATATACTTTTTCTAAGCAAAAATAGATTAACACTTTAATTATTTTTGCTTCTTTGTTATATCCTGACACTATTAATAATAATTAACTGTTAAAAATTAGTTTTCTCAGTAGATATTTACTAAGAAAGATCAATTATATCTTAAGGCTCCAACAGCATCTCATGGACTTATGTTACTAGTGTTTCTATTACTATGATAGTGGATTGTTTTTTGCTTGTAAATTAGGAAGAAAAAGTAAAAATATTCCAATGTAAAAGTTACTTAGAAAATACATTACTTAAATAGAAGATATGATTTTGTGCTTCACATTTTTCTTAATTCAAAACAAATTTGAATTTCTGACTAAAAGCATATGTCTAAATAGTAGCCCTCTCCCAATGAAAAAATTTCTCAGGATAAAAGTACAATGTAATTGATTTCACAACTCTAAGTGCTAAGTGTTCTTGCCATCAATGACTCACTTATCTTTTAAAAATACATCTCTATTTTTAAATGTAATCAAAGATGAGTATTGTATCAGTAAATTAATATTTCATGATATAATAGACTAATTGAAAGCATTTTTCTTTTGCTTCCCGTGTCAATCAAAGATGTCAAGATAAATGTAACATACATAGGTAAGTAGATAAGGCAGACAATGGGTAGAATTCCATCAGAATAAAATTAATGATAATTGAGACAAAAATAACAATACATTAAAATCATAAGTGAATGCAGCTATTCTAAAAAGTCTTACAATTGAGATAATTTCAATACGTTGTTGACTATAACATCTACATATTGTATACATAAATATATGTGTATGTATATATAAATAAATGTTTTTCTTCATTAAATCCCTAATTATATCCACGAATATATAGAATATTGCCAATTATTTCTCTATTCTACATTCATAAAAACTTAGTGTTTCCATCTCTTATCAAAACAAAGTAATTATAAAAAAAGATTATTGGGAGTTTTCAGGGTGGATCAGAAGATAAAGAAACTCCAACTCATGCCTGGAAACCTGAGTTTGATACCTGAGGCGTACCTAAAGGTAGAAGAGAATTGATTCCGTAGGACTGTGTTCTGTTTACCACATACACACTTCCACACACACATGACTAACAAAAATAGTAAAGACTCACATGGCTGACTTCCAGAAGTTAAAATTCTGTTTCTTAACTTTTATATTTAAATTTTATTAATATTTTATATTAAGAACTTGTAAATTTTAACTTTTTAAAAAATGTATGTAATCTAATTTTGTGTTTGCATGTTTTTTACAGGAATGCATGTGCCCCAGTTGTGTGCCCAGAGCCTTTGGAGGTCAGAAGGGACCATTTTACTCCTGAAACTAGAGTTATAGATAGTTGTGAGCATCTACATAAGTGATGGGTATTGAACCCACGTCTTGATAAGAAAACAATTTTTTCAACCATGGAGCCACTTCTCCATCCCAAAGAACTTGTAAATAAAAAATATCACACATTGAAATTATTCAGATCCGAAGTCTATATGCGATGATGAATTTTTGTGGAGTTGGAATAGTCGTTGTGAAGTTATGGACCTTCATATTTTATTTTTTCACTTTCACTATCAAATGTATTGATATACTTGATCCAGAACCAGAAAATGAAGAATCCCTGCAAGAGTTAAAAGCATAATAACAATTAGCTTTATATTCTCTTTCATTACTCAAGTGTCTATTACCCTCATTCAGACTTTCTTTATCAGTTAATACTTGTTATTTGTTGTTCTCCTTTATACATTATACTATAATGCATTATTATTTCACACACACAAACACGGTGGGAGGGCTAGAAGCCCATAACTACCTATGAAGGACAGCATGAAGATTTTTCATTCTGAGATTGTGTGACTTTGTTTAATATTATGCATTACCAGTCCATCTGTTTTTCTGAGAATTTTTTCAATTCATCTTTTGAGATATGAATGCTATTCCACCTCATCTATGTATCAAATTTTCATCTGTCAATAGACAACAAGGCTGGTTTCATTTCGTTGCTGTAGTGAATGAAGCTGCAATAAGCACAGCTGTGTAAATGTATCTATGGAAGGGTACTTGTCTATACAATCTTACAAGGTTGTGATCTTCATACATTTGCCTTGCCCCCACATTCCTATATTGAGATCTTCCACCACTGAGATAACAGGAAAATGAGGGCCCTTAAAGAGCTGATTAAGTTATGAGAGCAGAGAGAGAGTAATGATGTTACTAAGAGCTCTGGAATTAGTGAACACTTCCATCGCGTTGATGATATGCCCAGTCACTGTTCATAAGACACTAGACCTGCCTGGCCTTGATCTTGAAATTCAAAGACTCCAAACTGTGATGGATAAAGGTTTGTTGTCTATAAACTGCTTAGTCCGTGACAATTTAGAGATTCACAAATGGACAAAGAGACCATGCCCACCAAATGAATGAAATAAGGGAGATGTATGAGCCAACAGTAACAGGAAGGAAATAGGGACACGAACAGATGGGCATTCTTGCTCCACAATTCTCCCTAAGACTAAACCATGAAGAAGACATCAACTTGGGTCTGGCTTTCTACTCATGCCCTGTACTCCAATGACTCTGACACTGTAATCCTTTGAAACAAAATAAGGATATAAGAAAAAATATTTTTCTTATACATTCATTTTTAAACATTCAAAATGTTAGGCCATTTTTGCCTCTTATTTTGAAAGGAAATGGAGATACCTCATGTGTCAGCCCGATGACCTAAAGGACTCTACAGACAGCAGGAAAGCAAAAGTTTAATTGACTTAGGAAGAGGACACTCAGTATGACAGTGTTTGTCTCACACAAATGAGGCTCTGCCATGGATCCTCAACAGTTAAAACAGTAACAACAATAATCACAATTAATAAGTAAAGGGAAACATGTCAAACCATGAAAAACTGGAAGCTCTGCCCATTTATTCTTGTCACAGTCATTCCTCCAACCCAAGGCTAAGTGACCAAGCCCTGTGCACCAGCCACACAGTTGAAGTAGAGATCTCTGTCAATAAAGGATGACATTCTCACTTAATCAAGCAAGTTGAGAAGGAAGTCATATCCACACATGAGAACTCTAGACCATTTAACCATTATGAAGGGTAATAAACAAACCTACCAAAATAAGCAATACAGAAAAAGGAAAATTATTATCATATAAGAGAAAAGAGAAAATTGTATAAGCATGACCAAGGGCACACATTTTAAAGAAGAACCATTTGAAGATATGAACCGTGAATAACGTATTAGATGTAGTCCAAAATTTTGGGGTGCTTTGGCCAACAGAAGATGAAAACTGACGGAATAGCCACATCTCTCTGAAACACCTTACGGGTAGATCATGTTTGTTCAAAATGTAACATATCAAAAACTAAGGTTTTCTTTCTTCTCCCAAGCAAGAAAGCTCTACCGGTTCCCCTGTTGCTATTTAGCCCAATATCCTACCCAGCTCCCGAGGTTTGCTGGCTGGAGGTTATTACCATCAGCTGTGGTTAATTATATTGAAAGCTCCTAGGGGAGCAGTATATTTCTTTTGTGCCTCCTACACATGACAACAGCATATTGCTCATGCTTTATAAATGTCCCTATAATTGATAACAAGTTATCTCCCACTGAGCCATGATGAACAAATACTCCAGACTAGAGCACCTTTTTTTTCTTTCTTTCTTTTTGTATTGATTTGTTTTGGTTTTTTTTGGGGGGGGTGTTTTTGTTTTTAGAGATAGGGTTTCTCTGTTTAGCCTTGGCTATCCTGGACTCACTCTGTAGACCTGGCTGGCCTTGAACATACAGTGATTCACCACCTCTTCCTCCCGAGTGCTGGGACTAAAGGCATGCACCACCACACCCAACCTAGAGCACCTTTTAATGGTTGTCTATAGTATCAATATTGAGAGATCCATCCTTAGAAGCCTGTTTAGAATTTGACAAGACTAAGTTGTGTCTTACCCAAGGTTTTCTACAGAGCCATTTTTGAGTTGTCAAGTTTGGCTCATATTTCTGTTAGTGTCCAATGCCACAGATGATCCTGCAATTTAGAGTGGGCCTGAAGAGAAAACTATGCACTGATAATTCATTATTTATTATGTGTGCTAAATGCTTATTTCTCAGCACTGAAATGTTCTTTGCCCACATAAAAAGATAATCTTTTGGTTACTGTGTTTTCTTTGTCCTCTATGTTAGTGTCAGCTCAAAAATGAATGAGAGAGCTCAGAGAGAAAACAAGCCATGCATTGCTATTGTTGAAATGGAAATGCAGCTGTTTCACACCTGTAGCTAACTAGCATCTTATTCTCTACTGAGACCCTAATAATCTCGTGGATGTGTAGCTTTGATCCTCTGGGCAGGAACTATGTAAACATTAGCACTGCTCTGAAGAAACAGTTTTATTTTATGTGTTTTTTTCATGAGACATTACACTGAATATATCATACGAGTTCTTTGGATTGATGAGGTGGGTCAGCAGATAAAAGTGCTCAACACTCAAGCCTGGAAGCCTGAGTTTGAAACCCAGAATCTACCCAAGGATAGAAGACAAGACCCAACCTCATAAAGGTTGTCCTTTGACCTCATCACACACTCCATGTCACAACGACCTCCCACAATAATAGTAACTATTACCTTAAAATGACCACTTCCCCATTCTTCCATGGCTTGTATGATCAGGAACAAATATTTATAATTTGTAGTCATCAGTAGTTTTTCTGTTTTGCTACAATGGATAAAGTAAAATTACCCATTACTTCAGTAATAATAAGTCACTCTAACTAAATGATACATCATATAGTTATTGCATTTCTCAAATACAAAAACTGAAGCTTTTGCCAAACAAATCAGGGGGGTAGCAAGATTTTTCAGTGTTAAGAGTGCTCATTGCTCTTTCAGGAGAACCATGGTCAGTTTCTAGCTGCCATGTTGGGCTGCTCACAAGCATCTCTAAATCTAGCCCCTTTCAGGTGAGGTAGTAGCCTATTCTGACCTTGGTGGGTACCCGCACTGATGTGCACATACCACATATGCATGCACATATTTGAAAATAAAATAATCATTTTTTCTTTCTATTTATTTATTTGTTCATTCATTTTACATTCTGTTGGTAACCTATCCCTCCTCAACCCCCAGTCCCATCCTCTCTCCCTTTTTCTCTTCCTCCTCCCTTATTCCTTAGAAAAGAACATCTCTCCTACCCACCCACCCCAGGTCACCAAGTCACATCATGACTGAGCAGGTCCTCTTCTGCTGTGGCTTGGCAAAGCAGTCCCACCAGGGAAAAGTAATCAAAAAGCTGGCAAGAGAGTCCATGTCAGAGAGAGCAGCTGCTTCCCTCAATAGAGGACCCACATGAACCCTGAGCTACCTGTGAGGTACATCTTTATATAAATCATAGGTCCAGTCCATGCAAGGTCCTTGGTTGGTACTTCAGTCTCAGCAGGTCCCTCTTGGTCCTGATCAGTTAGTTCTGTTGCTCTTGTGAAGTTTCTGTCACATCTAGGTTCTTTCCTCCTTCCCTCCCCCTGCCCCCCATTTTACATTTGACTCCCCATGCTTCGTCCAATGTTTGACTTTGAATCTCAGCATCTGTTTCAAGGCACTGCTGGGTGGAGCCTCTCAGGGGACAACTCTGTTAGGTTCCTGTCTGCAAGCATTGTAGAGTATCCTAAAAAGTGTCAGGGGTTGGTTCTCTCCCATGGCCTGTGTCTTGGGTTGGGCCAAACATTGATAGGGAATTCCCTCAGTCTCCACTCTATCTGCTCTATCTTTCTCTCTGCACATTTTGGAGGCAGGATGAATTTTGAGTTGAAGTTTTTGTGGGTTGGTAGATGTTCCCCTCCCTCTACAGGAAGACTTGTCTGGTTAGAGGGTGTCCTCTTCGGGCTCTATGACCCCTGCTTCTAAGAGTCTATGTTAATTTCATTCTTTCTCTATTTAGTTTCTGCCTCAATGATATTTTTATTGATGAAAGTGGGTTATTTAAGTCTCCCTTTATTAATGAGTGGGGTTCAATGTGTGATTTAAGCTTTAGTAGTGTTTCTTTATGAATGTGGGAGCCCTTGCATTTGGGGAATATATGTACAGAATGGACATATCATCTTGGTGTATTTTTCGTCTGATGAGGATGAAGTGTCCTTCCCCATCTCTTTTTATTAGTTTTGGTTTAAAGTTTATTTTATTAGATACTAAAATGGCTACTCCAGCATGCTTCTTTTGTCCATTTGCTTGAAAAACGTTTTCCCAGCTCTTTACTCTGAGATAATATCTATCTTTAATGCTGAGGCATGTTTCTTGTATGCAGCAGAATAATGGGCCCTGTTTTTGCATCCATTGTTTTATTCTATGTCTTTTTACTGAGGAATTGAGGCCATTGATATTGAGAGATACTAATGACCAGTGATTGTTAATTCCTGGTACTTTGGTGTTGATGGTGAGAGAGAGAGAGGGAGAGACAGAGAGAGAGAGAGAGACAGACAGACAGACAGACAGACAGACAGACAGACGGAGATAGAGACAGAGACACAGAGGAGAGTGTGCATGTGTTCCCTTTCTTTTGGTTTTGCAGATGTGGGGTTAATTATTTCCTGTGTTTTCCTCGGTATAGTTAGCATCTTTGGATTGGAGTTTTCTTTCTAACATCTTTTCTAGGGATGGATTTGTGGATAGGTATTGTTTAAACTTGGTTTTGTCATAGAATATCTTGTTTTGTCCATCAATGGTGATTGAAAGTTTTTGGTGGGTGTAGTAGTCAAGGCTGATATCAGTGATCTCCTAGTGTCTGCATGTCATCTGCCCAGGATTTCTGGCTTTTATAGTCTCTGTTGAGAAGTCAGATATAATTCTGAAAGGTTTGCCTATATATGTAACTTGGCCTTTTTCTTTTGTGTCTTTTAACATTCTTTGTTCTGTATATTTAGTATTTTGATTATTATGTGGAGGGACTTTTTTGTTTTTCTGGTCCAATCTATTTGGTGTTCTGTAAGCCTTTTGTATGTTTATAGGCATCTCTTTTTATAGGTTAGGGAAGTTTTCTTCTATGGTTTTGTTAAGAATATTTTCTGGGCCTTGGAGCTGGGAGCTGTCTCTTTCCTCTATTCCTATTAGTCTTAGGTTTGGTCTTTTCATAGTGTTCCAGATTTCTTAGATGTCTGTGTCAAGAACATTTTAGATTCAACATTTTCTTTTACTGGTGTATCAGTTTCTTCAATTATACCTTCTGTACCTGAGATTCTCTCTTCCATATCTTGTATCCAGTTGGAGGTGCTTTTGTCTGTGGTTCCTGTTCTCTTCTCTAGGTTTTTCATGCAACATTGCTTTAGATTGTGTTGTCTTTATTGCTTGTATTTCCATTTTTTGATCTTGGATAGTTTTATTCATTTCCTTCTTCCATTTGCTTGTATTTTCCTGTATCTATTTGATGGGATTATTGAATTCCTTAATCTGTTTGAATGTATTTTCCTGTATTTCTTTGATGGATTTATTTTCCTCTTTCAGTACCTCTATCATTTCCATAACCTATTTGAGGCCATTTTCTTGCCATTCAGATGTGTTAGAGTGTGCTAAAGTAGGATGGCTGGGTTCAGGAAGCATCACATGGGCATGAGTTCTATTGATTTTGTTCTTACACTGACCCATAACTCTCTGGTGGACCCTGGTGTCTGTGAGTCTGTTGGTGCCTGATGGTAGTGGGCCTCTAGGATTGTAGGTAGAACTTATTGTCCTGAGTGGTAGCCGACTTCTGGTTTTCCTGGATGGTAGAAAGCTTCTGGAGAGAAGCTGGTAGTCTCTGATGATGGCTGCTAGTCTCTGAGATTGCACTTAGAGATGGGGTCCAGAAATGGGGCATGTGAGGAGCTGTTGGACCCTGATGATTGTCTTTTTATGCTGTTCCCTAATGATTGATGTTGTTCCCTGATGGGAGTTGCAGATGGATCTGGGGTCCAGGAAATGGAGCATGCCCAGTAGATGGAGAGTGGAGCAAGCTGGCGGTGGGATGTTTAATGGAATTTTATCTTGGACTTAATGCAAGCAAATACAGAATATATATATTTCAACTATAAAATATATGTATGTTTCTACATTACACAAGATAAACATTTATTTCTATCATGAGTTTCACCCACTCAATACATAAGAAATAAATAGGATAAATCAACAGATTGCATATATGAAGTCCTTTATAGAAAATATTTGTCTCTTTAGGTTGTGACAAGATCTTCTGGGTTTGTGTTTATATTTTGTTCTGTTCCTACTGTTTTTAAAGACAGGATTTCACTATGGAACTGAGCCTGGCTCACACTCATGATGTTCCTGCGTCAACTTCCTAGATTTTGGGATGACAGATATGTACTACTATACCTGTCCTTGAACCAATAACTTCAAAGAAAAACATTATGGGCTCAGTATAAATTAATGTTAAAAAGATTCACCCAAACTAATGAAAAACCTCAGACTTTTTAATAATACATCAAAATATTATTTCATGTTTCAAGTAAAGAAGATTCCTGTAAAGAACAAATTCGTCTGTCATAAATTGTATTTGTGTGTCAACCCCTCAAAATAGTAAATACTATAGCATAGTAACTATCTACCAGACATTAATATAAGTAATTTTATAATTTGTGGCACTGTGACCCTCACATTAATGTCTTTTTAATGATGAGGAACCTAAGACTTTCCCAAGTGACCTAGCCAAGGCCACAATGCCTTCTACATGACAGAAATAGGATAAAGACATGGGCGGGCAGCCTGGCTTTCCTGCTGAGCCTCTTATCCTCTACACTCTATATTAAATTGAACAGTGTGTTTTCTCTTAAATGACAAATCCTGGCACCTGTGTGATGTTCCTTGGAGAGAAATGTTTCCTAACTCTAACCCATCTTTTGGCAGTTGTAGTTGACATAGTAAATTTCTGTCCTCCAATAAGCTTAAACTGCTATTTTAATGAGAAGAAACTATCAAAAATAAATTACACCATTTGAATTTGGATTTTCTGATATTTTCACTTGCTAATAAGCTATGCTTCAACTTTCTGGATGCTGATGAACTATGACCATAAAACTATCCTACTCTACTCACAATTGAAAAGAGGACTCTAGGTGAGAGAAGCATGGGAGAATGGGAAATAGAAGGATCCAGAGGGTCCTGGAAACCTACAAGAAGAACATTATGATGGTCAGATCTGGGCCCAGGGGTCATGCTCAAACTATGACACCAGCCAAGGACAATATGTGCAGTGAATATTCAAATCCCTACCCAGATCTAGCCAATGGACAGGACATTCTCCACAGTTGAGTGGAGAGTGGGGTCTGCCTTTTACACAAACTCTGGTGCCCATATTTGACCACATCCCCTGGATGGGAGGCCTGGTGGCACTCAGAGGAAGGATAGCAGGCTACCAAGAAGAGACTTGATACCCTATGAGCATATACAGGGGGAGGAGGTCCCCTTCAGTCACAGTCATAGGGGAGGGGAGTAAGGGGAAAATGGGAGGGAGGGAGGAATGGGAGGATAGAAGGAATGGGATAACAAATGAGGTGTAATATGAATAAATTAATAAGATATACTTTTAAAAAAAGAGTACTGTGCATGAGTAGGGACAGAGTACTCCGCTTCTCTGGATGGTGCCTAAAAACTGTAGCTTTGTTTATATTCAACTAGATGTGAGTACAAACAAGTGCTCAATTTCACATTGCCTTGTTGGTTTCTCGATAACTTACATGTGGGAGCTCAAACTTAACTAGCTCGTCCTTAATATTTTCAATGTGATCCCACAATAATTTAGATAGTAGCAGCTAGCAAGTGAAACTTCACATGAATTACAGTGAAATAATTTATATGACATAGCAAAAGGTTTAGAAAAAGGAAATTAATTCATTTTAAAAGTAGGAATAATTTCATCAGATTTTGCAAAAGATTTTTGACAAAATCTGTGTGCAATATCTCTACATTACCTTATTTTGCTTAGAGGTAAATGACAGAAACTAAAGAGAACCTGGCATCTTCCCAGTTGCTAAGTCAACTCCTCAACATGTCATTATAGATTAGGCAGTTAATACAATTCTGCATTTGCAATTCATTTCATATTTCATTGTTCTCTAGCTAGTACTAATAGTATTTGAGTATAGTTTTGATGTGGATGACAAAGGAATGTTTCTACATTGTTGTCAGTATAAATAAAACCAGAGGAAGAGGCTCTTAAAATTCATGGCTATTACAAATAAGTCTCAATGGTTCAATGTCTGCAATAAATAATTTTCATGGAAATATTGTAATTAAATGCTTTAATTTTGGTCACATAAGTTAAAGGCTTTATATAGATGCAAAATATATGAAGGTTCCCTGGTTATTTTTAATTAAATAAGAATGATTTGCCTTCTAAAACTTAACAGTAACACTAAAATTTTGGGAGGATGGTGAGGAGATGAAAATGTTCAAATTATATTATATTCCATTTTCAACAAATTAGTAAAATATTTTTGAGATTGTATCTCAGTATAGTTAATGTTAATTATTTGGAAAATATTTAAGACTATTAGTACGAGGCATTTAGAATATGCTATGATGAAAATTACATCATTGCTTTTTTAAGTCAGAAACTGCCTTTATGTTTTTTTAAAGTTTTTAACCCTTTCATTGGTTTAGAAAATATAACCTTTTTGATTCCCTGTTACACAGGCTTAATCCATTCTCCACAGTGAAGGGCACAGATTTCAGCCATAACACATTCGGTTCCACTGACGTCCGTATAAAATATTGTTTACACTCCAGGACTATTGCTCCCGGAAACGATTGATGGAGCAGCTACTTCTGCTGCTTCTTCCATAGAGAAGTAGAAAGTCTTTTCTGTCCAACCACGGGCACTTTCAGCCCCTTGCTTTATCTCTATGGCACAGAAGCATGCAAGATTGGATTTTAGACTTTGAATATAGAAAATAATAAAAAAATCTTTGAAAGGGACTCTTTAAAAGTTCACTTGGGAACTTTTGTCAAGCTCTGAGTCATCTCTCTTTCCTCAGAATTCTTTGTTAAAAATGAAATGAAAAGCAGAGCCTAAGCTACATAGTGTAATCGGCATATAACTTCAAATATGACTTGGTGCTACTGAGCTGAACACTGTGATTGCAATTATAACACCACATTGCTTCATGCATAAATTATTCAAATTCAGGCAATAGATTATTCAAACATTATCTCCAAGAAGCACTTCTGAAAGCTCACTAACAATTATCCTGCAACCCTTCGCTAACTAAGGCCATACAATTAAAAGCTTAATGTATTTCACAGACCCTGAATTGGTCAACAACATTGTTTTAACAATATCCAATTTTTAACTATAAATTACTACTTAAAATTTCCCTTTTTTTCATATCTTAAAAAGTTAACATTTTTAGATGAAGAAAAAGCTGAAAGTATGTCTTACTCTTCAAATTGGACATATAGACTTCAAAGACTCACTTTTTTCATAAAAATATGGAAATGTGAATTTTTTGAAAAGAGACTCTCAATTATTATTAAAATTCTAGTAAAATGTCAGCTTTGTATGATGTTCCCTGCCATGCTGCATAAAATGTACTTTCTCATAAGAAGCTAAATTAAACATTAGAATAACTTCACATGAATCCAGTAGTCAATCATTTGGACCTGACTTCTATGCCTGTCGTCAGAGCCCTGACTCGGGATCATTGCTCAGGCTGTGGAATTTGTGAATTGGCCTTTTAAGGGCAGTTTAATTCCTGACTTGTCTGACATTCTCTTTCCCTCTGATGCCTTCAGGGAGCACTGCCTCAGCCAGTCAGTATGCTTTGTTCAGTGATCTCCTGATCCACCATGAATACCACTCTCACTCTGATTTAGTACTTATGATTAAAAAAAAGGTCCATTTTCTACTTCGCTGTTTGACCTCTCGATGAAGAGGTTATTCTTCAGGTTTTGGTACATATACAGACTGACTTTCTTTCTTCTTCCACCATAGCCACATCCTCTATTCTGATTGCTATGTTGGCTCAGAGTGGGCCGTGTACTCAGGCAGCTGAACTTGCAAGCTTTGATTAAGACTAAGTTGCTTGGCCTAAAATAAAACATAGGGTTACAAAGACAATATTATCTGATACTTTTTTATTTAAAACACAAAGATTTCCTTGTCTTGGCCACAAGCAGATGATTCAATGTCCTATTGTCTTGATATCCATGATCTGTATTGTTTACCCTTAGGTGAAGTGAATTTGTCACTGTTTGGTACATGTGAAGAATAGAGCCTCATGCTCTGTGTCTTGTTTTCAACCCACCACTTCCTGTGACACTGAGAGTTTGAATGCACAGGCAACCCTAGAGCACTGTGATTCTGTCAGCGTGGGGTGTAAACATGGTGTGTGTTACAGTGTGAAGCTCTGTCTGTAAGTTTGCATTTATAGTCCTACCACTCCACAAAGATTTTGAACATGATTCATAAAGGATGCTAAAAATTTTGTCTTGACCTTTGGACCAGAAAGACCTAAACTCTCGGTGGTTCTATAGAATTTTTAAAGAGAAGCAAAGTTATTTAAGAGATGCAAAGCTACAAAACCATAATAAAAGGGTGTGTTCTTATGGCAGTAAGTCTGTGAACTAACAATTTATAAAAATGCCTCCCACTGACCTCCTCAAGGAGACCCTGGTTTACGCAGATTTACTAGTATATATTATTCTTCCCCAATGAAGGAAGCTAGGAATACAAGTTGGTGAGATAAGAGCAGTAGGGAAAAAAACTAAAAATGGTAGTTGTAATTACATAGCTAATAGTGTAAACCTGCAGCCTTAATTCATCCTGATGTAATCCTCTACCACAAAGAAAGAGGGCGAGGAATGGTAAAGATGTACTAAAAACTGGTTGCTTTACATGTAGGGATAAAGACAAGATGATTGGCAAGATTGTTGCTACCAGCAAACAGAAATTCGTGTATCTATGACTTTCTGAGAATTAAAGGAAAGCAGCAAATATCTTTCCATCTTTCCTTTGTAACTGAGATAATCAAATCACTACAGAAACCTTTCATGTTAAAACTACATATTTATCCTAAAAATCATATGTATTCTTATTCAAACTCACTAAGTTCAAAAGAACTAGATTGTGCTTTAAAGACATAAATAGCATTAATTTTCCTTCTTTCAACTCTGTTGTAGAATAAAGTGATTAGAATTTGGATTTGCATTAATGAATAATTTAGGAGTTCTGAGGAAGACACTAATTGTTGATGGAGCAACCTCTGCTTTAAAAAAAAAAGAAAGAAAGAAGCTCATTTAAATACAGGGAGTGTCACAGGTGCTGCTGCAGTCTAGGGAGAGCAAGCTGATTTTTCACTCCAGAAGTTCCACAATTCAATGCTGCCCTCATTTAGAGAAACAATTACAGGCAATAGAATTGCTTTATTTACCAAAGGGCCATCTTCTGAGAAGTGCGAGGCTTTCAGCTGAGCAGTAAGGGCATAACAGACCACACTGGATACAGACATAAAGAAAAATGGATGGAGAGATTGCAGAGAGGTTCACTCAAGAGCTGTGGCTGAATCTTGTACTGTAAATTATGCACAGGGGCCACATCACTACATACCAAGCTGAACTAGGCAGCACATTCCCGTGTTATACTCAGTAATGAACCCATGACCTCTAAAGGGCAGCGATGATCACTCTGCTAATAATCAAGATCTGGGCAGTTTGTGTTTACTGAAAGTCTACGTGAGAAAAGAGCAGAGTGTAAAAATCTCTAGGTTTTCAAGAATGATGAGACTACACCTCTGCTTAGAATAAAAGAAATATGTGTCAGACCAAAGAGGAAGGAACATAGCAATGAATCTTTCAGGGTTTGTGTCTGGAAACGCAAGCTGATGATTCTCACAGACGTACTGTGATTTGATGCTGCGTGACAATCCTTTGAAAATGATATTAGCCTATAAGCAAAAGTAATCTGTTGTAACAGTGTCTGTCATGTCTATAAGGAAGACTCTCGTTAAATGGATACTTTCATATACATCTAGAATGAGTGATTCCCTAGGTGAATTAAAACAATAATTTAAATCTTAGACACAAAACACAATAAAACTATTAAAGCCATATTTAATAAAGAAAAATAGAATCCTGCTAAAGTAGATATTAACTAAGCAACAAAATATTTGGGTCATGGATACAATTGTCTGTATTTTACCCATCTTCAGCAAAACCAAATGCTTTTAAAATCAGGGAGGAAAAGCTTTCTATACTTACACAAGATGCTAAACTATGTTAAAGTACCTGCACGAGCTTTACATGTTCCAAAGAACATTTGTTTCAAAGTTATTTAGTATATGTATTTCATCTATATATCCTTTTTGCCTATGTTATTCTCTCAGCACAGTTACTGTTGTGTGAGTAAAAGTTATTAATGTATGAGCTCCTCATATGAGTCAAATACCTTCTAGCACGGACTCATGTGGCAAAAATTACAAGTGGCCAATGACGAGGACATTATATTTTAATGCCTTGTCATTATAGGATATATAACATAATCAAATATTCTCTAATGTAAGGTGGACATGTAGATCCACCTCTAAAAGATAGTATGCTTCAAATATTAGAGCACAGGAAAAACAAATTATACGGCCTCCATTGTCAAAAGATGATAAATTTTTTTGATATAATAAAACATGAAACATTTGTTTCTGTGTTAATGAGACCAGAAATAGCTGAAAGTTTTCCACTTAAAAATTTCAAGAGGAAATATATGACATCATAAAACATATTGGACTGATTAGTAAGAACCTAAAGCAACTGCCTCCACTAGAGGTGAAAGGATGAACATTCTGTTAAACACATGGATTTTATGCCATTATACTATATTTCAAAGAGTAGTCTAAAGAAAGCCACAGGATGTAAGGCTGCATCTTGTCCATTTGTCAATCAACCAGCTACTGACATTCGCTGAACCCCAATTAACTGTCACCAACAGCATTCTAATATTCACAATCAAATGAGAGGTCATCTCAGTACATAAATCTTAAAACTTCTTTTTAAATAGCAATGCTACCAATACATTGTATGAAATTTCAGTCCTCGGTGACAAGATGAGTTCGTTTCACCGCATTCTACCCTTTGCATCTATCTGACATCTATAGACAAATTTTGCCACATTTGCATACGAACTGCGGAAAATACAATCAAATCAAGATGTTAGAGCCTGGGAGTCTGCATCAGGTCTTCAAATTATCATATATGCTTGTATCCCCCCAAACCTCATCCCATGTGCCTCTTGGTGATTAGCCTTCCCCTGCTGTTTCTCCTTCGTGTTCTTCACAATTCAAACCTTCTTTCCAGGCTCTGGAGCCTTATAGGGGGTTCCACTACATCCATGAGAGACTATATTCTTTCACTTCAGGCTGCTGAGATCAAGGTTAGGAAGCTTAGAGGAAGCTAAAACTATTCCCTTCCAGGACAGTGCAAGGTCTTCCTTCCTTATCTCTGCATTGTTTAAAGTTTATCCCAAGAATGGAAGGCCCGGGATTGTTCTACTTTTCTATCCCAGAAAAAATTTAGGGCTCCCTTCACTGCTGTCAAACTGTGCCTGAAGATAATGGGCAGAGTTCCTTCCACAGTATAAATCTAAGGTACATTTAAATTCCTTCCAATTTTTTTCCTCTGTGATATCCTTAGCAACATTTTTGTGTCTTAAGAAAATTTGATTCTATTCAGTTTGTGTTCTTTTTATATATTCATTCCCATCTGAAATTCTCAAACTTTCAATTGCTTACGCAGTATCTTGCCAGATTATTTTACTTTAACCAAATAGTCAGGCACATTAAATAGTTTCTTAAAAGAAGCTTTATCTTCTGGATTTTGATTCTCAAAAGGAAGAGGGGACAAGCTTTAGATTTGAATCCTAAACTATACCTTAGAAATAAAGTTAGATCTGGAGGAAAATGATTGGTTGGGGAATGCCTTACAATGCCTGAAATTTGCCTTCGTCCTCAGTTATCATTAAAGAGACAGTGTTGGGTAGATGCAATTGTATGTACTGTAGGGAAAGAGCCACCCACACATGACAATACATGCATGTACCAGTGGTTGGGACATGACTACAAGCAATTCATAGAAAATACCCACCAGCTCAACCTCAGACTCTGAATGAGGCCTGCATGTGGGTGCTGGGCTTCCCAGCATGGCTTCTGTCTGGGTTAGCCCTGAGTGGACACACATTTCCTCAGCATCCGTGGGTACACTTGCCATGGCTGTTATCTGGGAGTCTCAGACTCTGGGAACTAGGGATGTTTGCTTGGAAGTCTCTGTGGACTTCATAACTCAAACATTCAGAGTGAAAGTTTTCACTGATGCTATAGAGTCAGAGTACAGATCAGAGAAGAGGAGGTTTCTGTTCTCCTGTACAGAGAATAGCCTGGCCTGTCTCTAGAGACTACACACCCACAAAGACTTTTGATGGGAAATTTCCCAAAAGTGTAGATAACTAAACAAGTGTCTATGATAAATTGAGCAACAGTTGTGTGCTTAAAGTGTCAAAGGTTCTTCAGATTCAGTAAAGCAGGACTGGCTTCTATCATTTTTATCTGACAATGCCCATAACAACTACAACTTATTTGACAGTCTCATGAAGAAAATTAAAAAAAAATAAGAGCTCATCATTAATTTCTTTCATAATCTCTCACAATAGTTGCATCTTGTTGCTCCAATGCCAATGGCTACACTATTCCTCCCATACATCTCACCCCAGCACTAACCTTATTAATTGTATAATATTTCACATGTAATTAATTACCATTCAGGTTACTTTCAGATTTGAAGTTTATATATCTGTCCTTCATAAGACCTGTCCTAATGATTTGCCCATCTGGATCACTCTTGGTCAAGAAAATGTCCACAATGTTAAAATCACATTTTGTCATTTACAATGTTTTCTGTTATTAATCTCTATATATGCTCAGATGTCATAAATTTGAAGTTTTCACACATGGTAAAATCATAAACAGATATAAAATTACTCAATTAACTGAATGGAATCCTCAAAGGGCGATAAGAAATAGGCTAAAAAGTAAGGCTGTTTCAACTGTGTCTAGTTTATTATGATCCAAACTAATACAGAATATCTCAGTAAATAAATATTGAATTTAATTTCTCCTTAACATCTTAGCAAATTGTATCATCAAAATTATCTAGAGCAACTGACAAGATGAATATATAGTCAAAAGAAAATGGCTTTCATGATATATGGCTACATCATCCAACAATAGCTGTCTGCATATAGGAGAAGTTTAGAATTGGTAATGGTTGGGTTCTAAAGGTTTGATATATGAGCAGTACCAATACATCACTGATGGCTTAGAGAACTCCTAGAAACCCAGTGGCCCTCACTCCATGTTGTAAGACCAAAGAAACTGGGTTTCAGTGAAGGATGGCTGCAGCAGTAGCAGCAACAGAGTATATGCACTTGCCAGCAAGGGGTGACAGTGAACAGGGAAAGCAATGCTGCCTGTTGCTCAGACCTCTTCCTATGTAGGCCTCCAGAAGATACTGTCCACCATGGAAAATTGTAAGAGAGCTTCCCTCACTCAGCACTTCCAGGAAATACCATCTGATCCCCACAAAGCATATCCCTTAATCTTTTCTAATTTAGTCAGGTTCACAACAAAGATTAACCATAATAAGAATTCAATACTGTAAAAATGTAAATACAAAATATATACCCTGGCTAAGTAATTCAAATTTCCAATGTGCTTCTAATTTCTTATTCAATTTCAATTTTCTAATTTAATATTTTACAAAGACTTGTTTGTAGAATTTTAGAAATTAAAGTAGATTCTTTCTTTAAAAGCACCATTTAGAGGAATACATTTTGAAAGTGAAAACATGTTTGAACCTATTTCTGTTGGACATTTTTGTCTGTTTATTTACAGAGAGAAAAACAAGAACACAATGGTCTTTGTGTGTTTAAATAATTGATATTGTCAAAGGTCTTTCAGGTCACTAAGACAGGAGTGGCTTCCACCAATTGGGGACATTATGTCAAACTATTGACCTCTGGGTTGAATTTCCTTCCTCAATTCTACTGCTTTTCTTCTGTTATTGGATATTTTAGGCAACTTTGACAGGAAACTTCAGACTTGGACTACTTTATTGGGAAGTTTTTATTTCCCATGGGATAATCATTTTTTAAGGAAACAAATTAGAGAACATTTCTAAATTTTGTTTTCACTCTTCACCTAGGGAGATCTCAACTTCCCACTAAGCTCCCGGGACATTTTCTGTTAGACTCCTGCTGACTCTACAGTGCAAGAAAGAATCCCTGACATTTAACAAATACCTTAGAATAGGTTCTGGATCAGAAAAAGATTATTTTTCTCTCTGTGTTTTCTCATTTCATGCTACACCTTTCACTAAGCGCCTAAAGCACTTTACTCGTCCCCTACAGCCTCACATCTCTGTGATCTGCTCAGAGCTAACCCATAGAAACCCTTTAAACTGCTCTCTGGGTAGTGGAATATTAGTGTAAGTACAAACAAGGAGAGAACGGGGGAGAGCATTGAGGAAAACAATCTAACTATTTGCTGCATCGAAATCCTCAATTACCTGAAAAAAAATCAGTCAGCTAATTACATCATACAGATTTGTAAAACTGATTAGAATGTGATTATAAATATTTTCCTTTCATATAAAGTTTCATTGTAAGTATAAATGTGGGTCTTATAGAGATTTTCATTACATACAGACAGTGTCTGAGAGAACTTCCTCCACACTCCCTTTAGTGTCCTGTACATTGGCACATTTCTTTACGGGGTGACTGTGTTATTGCTATTTAAGAAAGGAACTCAATTCACAGGTACCTTTGGTCACAGGCACTCACTATGTTACAGTTATTCCTGTGCCAGAAGAATAAAGCTGCATAGCCCCTGCGGTGGTAGAATCAGGACTGGGGAAAATTCCACTGGCTAGCCCATCTTCTCCCTGTGAGCCTGCCATTTGTAAGAAGTCATCCTCTGAGGCCTGTTTTAGGGATTATTATTTGTGATGATCTATGTGCATGTAAACTTTGCATTGTATCACATGCTTAGTTTTAAGTTTAATTTGGTGTTCTAGTGCTGAACCGAAAACTTAAACACTATTTTCTGATGTTAAAGTGATTCACCATTTCAGTGCAAAGATTTTGAAGCATAAAACAGTGTCTTAGTTTCTTTTCCTGTTGGTGTGATAAAATACTCTAACAATAGTAATTGGAAGGAAGGGTTTATTTGTGCTCACAGTATTAAGAGAGAGGGAACTCATAGAGGCAGGAGTTTAAAGAAACCGATCACCTTACATTCTGTTATTAGAAAACAGAAAGTGACGAATCCTCCTGATCAGCTCAATTGTCATTTAGTCCTGGGCCCAGGGCACGAAATGATGCTGTTCATTTTCAGGGTGGGTCTTCCTGGCTTGTTAACACCTTAAGGGACTCCTTCAGGAGCAGCTCACTCTGACGTAGGCAATCCTGCACCAAGGTGCCTTCCCAGGTGACCCCACATTCTTCCACCTTGACAACTGAAATGAAGTATAACAAACTGGAACTCACATTTTGTTCTCTTCTACTGTCGAACCCTCAGGATTCTACTATGGCCAGAGCCATTTAGTTTTAAGTTTTGGATGTTACTACTTAGTGTTTTATAGAGATTTTCCCAACTGTGATAATAATCATTACGTTTGCAATCCTACAGCTTTAAGCAGGCAATACAGCGCTGCAGACTACAGTCATGAGTACAGCACACGTCTAGAACTTTGCATTTTGCTTCCATGACTATTTATGCTCACTCATTGCTAACTTTCCTTTTATTCCTCTTCCAAGATTTCAGCACTTCCCCCTTTATTCTGATTGCAGACATCTACTTACCCATGATATCTCAGTGAAGGCAGGCACTGTCCAATACACATTCACTCCAGTGTCTTCCATATCCACCCATACTATAGTAGTGATGGCTCCTCCTTCTTTATATTGGCCTTGGGTTGCACTGTATGCACCTTTTCAGTTGCATTTTTAGACAAAATATGTGTGTGATTTATATAACATATCAATATATATCTATACCTATATATATATATATATATATATATATATATATATATATATCTCAGACAATATCAAAATAGTCACTCTGTATCTGAGCTCTGTATCTGTAGGAAAGCATTATCTTAGACAACACAATCTCCACAGTAGAAAAACACTGTAAAGTACACCATGTAGACTGTTTAAAAGATGAAAGTATGGAAGGCACTCTAAACTTATACTTGTACATAAATTGTTGTCATTTATAGTAGTTAAGATCATATCCACATTTTTTCTTTACTTCATTTTTAACATTCCAAAATGCATTATGGAAACCTCTCTAACTTAACTGGTGTTGTTCTAGTTTATCATTTTTAATAATGGCTTAATATTCTTATAGTTTATATAGCCATTCCTCTCCTGACGTGCATACCTTTTGTTTCCAGCATTTTCTTTCCTTCTCTGAAGACTTTTTTATTGTGCTTTATTTTTAAAATAAAATCACCTTTTATAAAGAGGTGATAAATCTTTATTTTCATTTTGGTTTGTGTTTGATTTTTGAAACAGGCTCCCACTTTGTAGCCAGATCTTTCATGTAATCTGGCCTGGAATTCATTATGGCCTCCACCAACTAAAGCTGTTCCATTTGACTGATAGACAAATTCTACTTCTGAAATGTTCAAAGATGAATTAATAAACAAAGTATTGTTAAAGAATAAAAATGCTACAAATATGCAAAACACAATAACTTCGAGCACTCCATATTCGTAAATAAAAAAGTATTGATCTTTTTGAGAATGACAAAAAACAAAAAATACATATTTAATGATAAAAATATCAAAAAGAAATAAATTTAAAAACCCTAAAATGATATTAAAAGAAATATAATCTGGAGGCTAGAGAGATGGCTTAGCAGTTGAAAGCATACTCCTGCTCTTTCAAAGGGCCCCAAGTTGGATTCCATGCATCCACATCAGGCAACTCACAACTACTTATAACTCCAAGTTCAGGAAAATTAGATGCCTTTGGCCTTCCTGGGCACATGTATTCATGTGCACGTACCTACACATAGACACACATCCATACACATGTAATGAAAATAGCTTCCACTTCCTTATCAGTGGTAGATCTAGTCTTGCTTTGGCCCTTCTGCCTTATGACTACCATGAAGAATAAAGTTTCTCACTGTAAAATTCCCCTGCTAGCTTAGAGCATCTAAGCCAGGTTCCTTAAAGCCTTTGCTGAGTACATAGTTAAATCCTACGACAGTTCCATCTGAACATTGTGGTAGAATCAGGGTCCCTGTAGCACACGTTCTCCTTTGCTTCAAATAGCCATCCATCAAACACATCCAACTGCACTTAGATCCTCATGGCCAACATCTGGAATTAAGCAAGATACAGTACCTCAGTTATAGAATCATAATTTCATTTATGTTGAAAAGCAATTACAGAAACAGTCCTGCTCTTATGTCTGTTGTAGACAAGAATTTGCTCAAAAGTATCTTAATAAATAAATAAATGAAATGAAATTAATAAATAAATAAATGAATGAAATCACATAAATAAATGAAATCACATCCCTGGGAATAGCACTTTAAAAAGCATAGGAACAGAAAAGGAGGTAGAGTTAAGAGGCAGCATGAAGGAATCTCTGGTGATGGAGCCTCCCAGCATTTTCATCACTGTGGTCAGTATATGAGACTTTATCTGTGATGACATTGCATGGAGCTAAATGCACATGTGCATGCACAAGACCAGTAAAAGTAGAAAACCTGAGTTAGATGTGTTTGTTACACCAATGCCAGTATTCTGCATATAATGTTATACCATAATTACACAAAATTCCTCTATCGGTGAACTGTACAAAGATATTTCTGTATTATTTTTTGTAATGTTACGTGAACTTTAAATTTAACTAAAACTTTGAATTAAAATATTAAATAAATCAAGGTCTATGAGGAAGTTTATATCATTTGAATGCATAGTTTATTCAAAACCTGAGAACATAAGCAATAGAACTGTGAAAACAGACATATCAGTATACTAAACTATGATATTTAAAGCTATATTCAAATATTTATTATTAGCCATATATGTTTGTATAGATTTCCAAATCCAGTGTCCTTGCTTAGATCACTGAATACTACTGAAAATGTATAGCAGGGGATATATAACACATGATCTATCCTTGTCTTACATTATTTTCAGTATAATTAGATAATATATATGATAGGCTTCAAAAAACAGTAAGCAACGTTTGTTCCATCAGAATAATGTAAATTATATTGTTAAAATTCATATATTATGCTTAAATTATGGTTGTTAAATGAAAACTTATATTTTATATATGTTTGGTAGAAATAAAATCCAAGCTTTTACTTAAACAGTAGAAAAACATGTTTAATTTTTTTAAAACAGAAATATTTGCTGATAACGTACAAAGTAAAGGCAAATGTCTTAATCAAAGTACCATATATCCCTCCTAAGAGGACAAGGAGAGGTTCACTATAAGGGCAAGGTGTCATTCTTTTGATCACCACTGCAGAGTTTTGGATAAATTCTACATCTAATGTCCCTTTTTAAAGACTGCCTTAGCTTCAGGAAGTAAGTTTCTTGTTCTGCTGTTTTACCATTAATCTCCATTTCTTTAATTATTTTTCAGCTGGTCTCCTTAATCCTCTTAATTATAGCTTCTTCAAACTTTACCCCTTTGTACTCTATTTGCACTATTATCAGATCATTTCATTATCAATTATCTGTAAAATTAGGTCTTAAATTATTTTTTGGTTTTTTAATAACTTACTGTTCACACCCATCAACCTTTTTAAATCAAAGGTAGTATTTTTAGGTACATTTCTTAATCTCCTTTCCAGGGCTATTAATCAAAGGCCATACTGAGTCTTTTCTCACATATGCTGTGATATACCCACCTCTTTTCAGAGTCTAGCACTCACGGCTCTCTTTCTTTCCTATTCTCTTTTCTGCCTTCTTTCCCGTCCTTCCTTTTGTCCCCTTCCTCCCTCCCTCGCTTCCTTCTTTCCTCCTTCCCTCCCTCCTTCCCTTTCTTCCTTCCTTCTTTTTATTCTTTCTTCCTTGATTATTTTCTTTCCTTTTTGCTTTATTTATTTGTACCACAAAAACCACTCTTAGCTCAGGTCACTATGGATCTATTAAGGCTAACTATGCCGCATGTGATGATGAAATATTGCAAAGACCTAATATTGAGGTATCAGTCTTTTTTTAAATTTTTTATTAATTTATTCTTGTTACATCTCAATGGTTATCCCTTCCCTTGTATCCTCCCATTCCTCCCTCCCTCCCATTTTCCCCTTATTCCCTTCCCCTATGACTGTGACTGAGGGGGACTACCTCCCCCTGTATATGCTCATAGGGTATCAAGTCTCTTCTCGGTGACCTGCTATCCTTCCTCTGAGTGCCACCAGGTCTCCCCCTCCAGGGGACTTGGTCAAATATGAGGTATCAGTCTTAGCAATGTTTTTTTTTTAATTTTAACAGATTTCTAAATGGTGAGATCTTTTAAGTCGTTGGAGACTTTCAGTATATACAAATATGCTGTCAATGTGGTCATATACTCTATGTTCTTCTGGACAGTTTTGAATAAATTGCTCATTGAATGAATGAAAAAATCAAATATCTAATACTTTATAGGAAATGCCTTAGATTTTAGGAAGTTAAAAGTGTTGACTAAGCTGTGTGCCATTGCATACACCTGTAATTCCAGCACTCAGGAGGCAGAGACAGAAACCAGAAGCCAGACTAGTCTACAAAATGAGTCCAGGAGAGCCAAGGTTGCACAGAGAAACCCTGTCTCAAAAAAAAAAAGTGTTAACCAAATAAATTTTTGTCCATCACATACACTAACTCTCAATTGTAAGCAAAGGCACAGTGAACCCCCTAAACTAGACCACTGTGTGAGTAATCTCTCAAGGTGTGGGGGCGGTGGGCAGAGAATAATAGCTGGCAGGAAAATCTTTGTCATTTTTATGGAGACAGCTGAGTAAGGCTATGTAAGCCAGAACATCCTGGAATTTAGCAGGGGGGTGGCTTTGAACTGTTGCAGGCTGTTTGAGTTTGGCCGGGTGGACAAAGCCAATAATGACTTTTCTTGACAAACAGAGACCTCCTTCACAAGATTCCTGGGAAATGCTGAGTTTAGGCTTTATTTTTACTTACTCAACAGTTGCTATTTGGAGGGTGGGAGCTGCTTTGGAACTAACACAAAATAGCTGTTTGAGTAAACAACTTATCTCTATTATGTGGGGAAAGTTGAGCAACAAACAGTTACAATGTACTTCCTAGAGTCGCACAGCAAATAGAGATTATAGTAACCACAGAAATCTGGACATTTCCTTTCCTGATCCTGTATAGCTTGGGTCTAGAAACCTGACTACAGCAGTGAGGACATGAAGAAAGAACATCCAAAAGGAGCTGGGAACAGTTTGGCTTCATCTCCTCCAATGGAGCGCACCTACTGTTAACAGTCAGGCATATCTGTGGCTAGCTAACAGAGACTTGACAATGGGACAGCAGGCCGCTCTGAGGCCACTCCAGAGACTCAAAAACACTAGAACACGTCATCACCAGTAGCCAGAAAGCAAAAGTCCCCTAAGCCATATGTGCCCTTTCTGCTCATGCACGGGGTCCTCTTATCAGGGGACTTGTCCCATCTTCCCTGCCTTCCCCGCTCTTTTACCCCCAGAGATAGTTTCTGTAAATCCCTCCCCCCAATGAACTTCTCACATGGATCTGCCACTTGGCATGATTTCTAAACTCTCCCACCCCATAAATCCTAACACCTACTATTCTACAACTAGGGTCTCACAGCCAGTGGCCATTTCACAGGGAGGCTGATTCTGAGAGTCATTCAAGGTTTGCGGTCTTGTGTGGAATTTCTGTGAAACTTCACGATCTTCATCTGCTTGATTGTGTTTTCTCCCTTGTCATCCCACAGGTGTTAGTCCTTAAGCACCATTTACTACACGTCTGATGTTTTAGTCTTTCTCTCTTATGGAGCAGTCTGACCTATATAACACATGCTAAACTCTATTTCAGGCCCCGCTTCCTGGGAATCTTGGCCTAACATATGCTGCAAATTAAGCAAAATTTTAGTCTGCCAAGTGCTAAGAACAGAAATTCGGTAGCTTCTAATGGGGAATTTCTATTGTAATGCAGAGGGGAGAAAGAAACATACCTGTTACAGTTTTAAACTTCAAGCAAGAAAATAAAATCTGTCCAGTTTCCATTCCAGAAAGATAATTATTATAGAGCTAGGTAGATTAAAAAAAACAATTCTAATAGAACTCATAAAAACTCAGGTCAGGAGTTATGCATACAGAAACACTACTCACCATTCAGGATGTGTCTGGGCTAATTGTCAACCTGCCTGGCTCTAGTATCAGTGGAAAATGGACCTTTGGAGAGTATCTTATGTTAATTGAGGTGGGTAAACCTACACACTGTGTGTGGCACTATGACCTAGCTGAGATCCTGGAATGCAGAAATGGACAAGAAAAAGTGATTAGAAACATGGATTCATTCCTTTCTGTTTTCCAAATGTACATAGAATGTGTGACCTTCTGCTTGAAGCTCATGTTATCTTTCGTTTCCCGCCATGATGGGCAATGGCCTTAAGTTGTGAGCCAGAATAAAGCCTTTCTCCCCTAGTTGTTTCTGTCAGAGTATTTTATTATAAGAGCAAGAAAAGAAACTGAGACAATAGCTCTACATAAAATACCACAGCTGCAGTTACTCAGATATCCCTAATGCTGAGATTGGAGCAGAGAGACAGGAGCCATCAGCACTATGGCTGTGAGCATAACATGAACCCGTATTTTATCTACAGAAAAATCCATCAGTTTCCCAATCCCAAGAATCTGAGTTGTCTTTCTAGAATTTCTTGAGTGCCACAGCCACTGAGCAGAAAGCAGCATCAGAATAGCTGTGTGTATTTATCATGTTGGGAAAGCATTTTATGCTTATTAAACTTTTTGCTAATCAATTCTTAATGGTTTTGATTCACCTTCATATCTTAAATTCATTGTAAATGTTGTCTTGTATAACAACCTGGACCAAAGGCAATTATCAAATAAAATAATAGCATTCCAAAACATAACACTCCAAATGTTCCAGATCACCGAGAAAAATGAAATATGGAATTGTGTACACATTTACATGTTTTACTCATAATCACCACATAATCCCTTCTCACTCAAGAGATTAGATCAATTATTTTTTACTTAAAACAAACTACCTGAGTTGAAAAGAACATTTGTCATAATTATTTTTAAAGTCCATGTAAGATTAACCAATTTCAGCTGCCTTTTTATGGCAAAAAATTCAGAGCTGGTTTTCTACTCTCACATTATTCTTCTAAACATAACTAAACTTTCCTAATTCTGGCACTCTCCTTACTTACTCTGGTTTAGTGATGCCAAGAGCTCTTTTGTGAAATTGTGACCTCAAGTGCAGGATTAATATGGGGGCAGAGCCCACACACTCAGCTTGATGTCAGTGAACTGTTAACTGGCAAACAAAAAGGTCCATGAAGGTCCATAACCTGAATTAATCATTTTATTATATGCTTTTGTGTTTGATGGATGTTCTGTTCTGTTTTGTTTCTGTTTCATTTTGTTTTTCATACCCAAACAAAACACATGTATGGTCAAGTTTAAAACTCTTTTGATGGAACATTTATGGGCTGTTGGTAGCTCAATGATTTCTCATATATTGGGTTTGGATCAATGTGTAGCACTTTATTGTCATTTGATTAGATTTTTTTCAGACCCCACTCAAAAGAAAATTATATGTGATATGAAATAACATTGATATTCTCTTAATGATAATTAAAAGAAAAACAATTCTATGACTTTCCAAAATTCTACCTATAAAGCAATTTTAATGTGTAGGACGTTTGCTAAATGCATGAGAAAAAATTCGTTGTAGCTGTCTCTGGGGTCTGAACTTCCTTCGATGTAAAATACTGATGTGTTTGTTAAAACTCAAAGGGATTGAGTGTAATTTGCATATGATAGCTTTGTTTCTCATGGTAATTATGAGTCTAGGAAAATAAAAGAATGTGGTCTCAGACAACCTAGGTATTGGAATTTAAAAAAAGAATTTTTTAATTAATAAGAGATATGAAAAGGAAAATAATGTTTGACTATTGAACTGCCATACAAAGAAAAATCAACAAACAGATTAATTGAAAAAGTTATTCAAGGCACTTTGGGGACTTGGTTTGGGAGAAAGAAGAAAGGCATGATTGACATTTTTGCCTTTTAGCTAATTGCTTTGAAACTGTATTCATATTACACAGCCTTGTTGTTTTTCTGGGGATCATAAGGAAGTCTTCAGCATCTCACCCAGGTGGGAAACAGTGTAATATAAGCTAAAATATAATGAAGTATCTGTTTATATTATTATAATAATTCTATAAGTAGATTTGATATCAAGATTGGTGGTATGTTGATATTCTCGAATATTAATGAACATTTAGAGTTGAAACAAACAAAATGAAAACTCCAAAGCCTAGGAGAAGTGGGGCTAGACGAAAACAAGTTCTGATGACATTAGAGATTAAATACAAAGCAGAAATCAGCTGTGTTTACTAAGTGTGCCAGAGGAAAAAATTAATAACTAATGCTTCATTTGAAACAAGAAGCAAGAAAATTAATAAACCTGATTGCTAGTAAGCAGCATAATGAAGTCTGACGAAGATGTGCATCTTATCTTTTCCACTTCCTAACAAGGGGACTTTGAGAATGCCACATTCATTGATCTTCAGTTCCTTCAATAAGACAAGGCAAACACTAATATCCCTCACATAGATATAAGTTGGGATCAAAACTTTGATAGAATATATAGGACATAAAAAGTAAACTCAGTAGAACATAAATGTGTACTAAACATCATGTAAAGTATTTCAAGATAAGTACCTTAAGAGACTTTTCTGAGTTCCTGATTATCTCATTTTATTGATTTGATATATAAATATTGTCAAAGCATGCCACTAACTACAGATGATGATAAATATATTTTTATAAAATCTAGGATGGTGCCCACCTCTGGTTTTACTGAGAATAAAAGTTTGAGTGGTTTATTCATTTGTTTGTTGATTGCTTGATTGTTGTTGCTACTGCTGCTGGTGCTGCTGCTGGTGCTGCTGCCGCTGCTGCCACCATTTGGGGGGATAATGAATAACTTAGTAGCCGTGTAGTAAGTATATGTATATTTCATTGAGTATTCATCTAGGATGTGTTTGAGACTATTAAAGATACAGATGATTGTAGCAACAACTCTATATAGCTTCTCCCTTTAATGTCACTCAATCATCTAGAGTTAAGGTACGGTTTAACACAGGCCGTGAATCAATAACTTCAAATAAACACAAACAAGACCTGTGTCCTAGTCATCCCACGTGCCACCAGACTTCTTCCTAGTTTTAAATTGGAGACAGCCTATCAGTTACTCCTACCATGTTATTTCTTTTTTTTTTAATTTTTATTAATTTATTCTTGTTACATCTCAATGGTTATCCCATCCCTTGTATCCTCCCATTCTTCCCTCCCTCCCATTTTCCCGTTATTCCCCTCCCCTATGACTGTTCCTGAGGGGGATTTCCTCCCCCTGTATATGCTCATAGGGTATCAAGTCTCTTCTTGGTAACCTGCTATCCTTCCTCTGAGTGCCACCAGGTCTCCCCATCCAGGGGACATGGTCAAATGTGAGGCACTAGAGTTCGTGTGAAAGTCATACCCTACTCTCCACTCCACTGTGGAGAATGTTCTGTACATTGGCTAGATCTGGGTAGGAGTTTAAAGTTTACCACCTGTATTGTCCTTGAGGACTCATGTTTCAAAGTCTTTAGCAACCAGTTTCAGACCGCCCTTGGTTAGCTAAAGCAAACTGTATAGTGTTATGATATCAGAGCACACATACACTGACTCAGCCCTCTCATTTTCTTTTATTCCTCTATAATCTATCCCATAGTGATTTATTTATTATACTTAAATTAATGAAGTTCCTGAGATAGACATTTTCAGAACTCTAGTTTCACTTTCTTATTATAATAATACACTGACCAAAAGCAAATTAGAGAGGAAATGGTTTATTTCAGCTTCCACTTCCAGGTCAAAACATCAGTAGTGGAAGTCAGGGCAAGAAATCAAAATGAAAACATAGAGAGATGCTGTGTACTGCTTCCATCACTGGCTCATGCTTAGCTAGTCTTTTTACACAGCTCAGACCCATCTGCCCAGGGACGGTCCCAACCATAATGGTCTAGGACTTCATATCTTAATTAGCAATAAGGACAATGCTACATAAGCAAGTCTTCAATTGAAGTTCCCCCTTAGAAAGTGACTCTACATCGATGTTCATAAGAGAAATTGGTCTGAAACTCTCTTTCTTTGTTGGGTCCTTGTGAGGTTTAGGTATCAGTGTGACTGTGGCCTCACAGAGGCTTGTTGGCTGTTTGTTTTGTAGTGCTGGATTTGAATCCACAGTAGGGATGTTCTCTACTACTAAGCTACCACCCAACCCTATGGCATATGTTTTTATTTGTCAATTTTTCTAAATGTTTTATGTACCTTTATCATCTAGACAGTATCTCTACACCTGGTATGTGGAGGTAACAAGAAAATGAATATATGATTTTACTCCATCTACAGTAAAAAAAAAAAAAAAGTTTAAAGTAATTTACCTAACTAGGACACTTTGTTAGTATTGAGTATTGGAAGTGAAGGACTATATTGGGAATCTGACCATGAAATAACATCTGATATAAAAAGTGAAAGGACATAGATACATATCCAATATGCCATGCAAAGAAAAGTCATCAATCTGAAGCAAATGAAAGTCTAGACACTGAACATCTACTTTGAATCACTAACTAGAGAAAGAAAAAGACATCGTGGCTACTTGAAACTCCACCTTATGTTAGAGAAGTTCTTTAAGCATCCTGTGTAAACTCTGTTTTGGGAAGTAATGGGGCTATGGTGAGCTAAGCAAAACCGATCACTCTGTGTACTTTTGGCAGTGGTCATTACTGATTAACCTCCAGCATTCATACGCTGCTCAGTTCTAATTCCAGCCTGTTAGTGATTAGCATGCATTCTGTAGCAACTGGCTCTCAATTGATTCCTAATCATCCACAACTGAATGATTATAATGGTTAGATGTATTTGGCTTCCTGTATCTAAATGAATACATACAGTATGTTTAGTATTGCACGTGTACAAACAGTAGATTCACAATTAGAATCATGTTGTCATAAAATTTTGTGGTGACACTTTTTAAGCATTAGCTCCTGTGACATAACTCTAGGATAGGATTCTTTTGTTTCAGTATTTCAACTTAAAAAAAAATACATTGGGAAGTAATATTGTTTTCAATTAATTAAAAAACTAATATTCCTCATTCCTAAATAATAAGTATCTTCTTTTCCCTACACAAAAGAGTGCATCTATTTACAATATTATCTATTATACTATCATAAGTATTGATATCCATAATAATAATGAATTGTAGTTATTTAGAGATTTGTAAGGAAAAAAAGTGTTTTCCAGAAATCAAATTTAGGTTCTAATATTGAGACTTGATATCATTTAATTGTTTCAGAGAACTCAATATACCTAAAAGCCTAATGCATGTAAGTCCACTATTGTAGTGGTTAAAACAGGAATGTCCTCTACAGCTTTAAGCTTTTGAGTAATTGTTCCCCAGTCGCTCCGGCCTTTGGACAGGTTGAGAAGGTGTGGCCTTGCTATAGGAAGTTTGTTACTGAGAGCAGAGTTTGAGATTTAAAGCTTCAATCTTTTCGAACTCACTCTTGCTTCTTTGCACTCATGGTCCAAGATGTAAACTCTTGACTGATGACTCCTGTCACCACCATGCCTGCCACTGCTGCTATGCCACTGTTGCCACGCCACTCTTCGTGTTATGGGCTCTCACACTCTAGGACCGAAGCCCAAATAATTGTATCTTTTAAGTAGTTCCTCCATCATTCTGTTCCATCAAAACAGTGAAGGAATGATTAAAACAACCCTCAAGTCTGTATAGACGGTTATCCAACAGTTACGCACCAGCATCTCTACGGAGCTGCAGCCCTGCACTTCCAAGTTCTTACTGAGCATGTTACCTTCAAGTCACAAACTGACACCTTAAAGTTATGTCTCAAACTGTATTACCTCCTCCACAAATTCTGTCCCTTAACTTATTTCCCCAGACCTAATGTATCCTCCTTGCTCAAAATAATATATTATTTGACACATGCTTTTCTGCATCTATTGAATAGAGATGCAAGCTCTATATGCTGCTCTTTATCAGTGTCTCTTATTTCAGTTCCCTTTTCATGCTATTCTTAACACCAATAGCCTCAGAAAACCTCATTTCATGTCTAGTTTGCAAAAATGAACATAAATGGGCCTTTGCTTTTATTTTCCCCCTCTTTCTAATCGTTTCTGAACACAACTGCTTCATCCGTCTTCCTAAAGATGCTGTCATATCATTCTCCCTACTCAAAAATGTCATTGCTCATTAAATACGGATCATACACCTTCTCCTGTTTATCATCGTCTCTATGATCGAAACACAATCATTCTCCAGTCTCCTCATGCCAACTTATCAAACCCACTTATTGATTTTGTGTTCAATGTTTTAGCTGTAGGATCTTTGAGAACATCATTTGAGCCCCTTCAGAAAGAACCCTACGGAAAGGATTTTTGTTAGAGTTTGTATCAAATTAGCACTTACTCTGGTGGGTTTCTTTTATTAGAAGAATTAAGCAACTCCCAAACGCTCTAAAGCTACTGTGTTGGTTGTTATACAACACAGACATACTCACAGCTAAATTACATTGTTGCCAGTAGATAATGGCTTTCAGGGGTTAAGTCCAGGAAGAATGCAGATTCTCCCTTCCTATGTCAGGAAATCAGACATAGGTCCATGAAATAATGGCAAGAGTCGGGACAGCTTGTTAGTAGATAGCACACGTTCAGGAGTGAGGAAACTGGCCTGAGCAAAGAAGACCTTCAGGGGTTAAAGCAGCAACACTGTAGGAAAGTATGGAGTTTTTGTTACATCCCACATTCTTTGTGCATATTGTGTGAGCTGTTTGTATAACGTGGGTTTATTGCATGTGTTCTCTTACATGTGATTGTTCCACATACAACTTCATACATGTTTCATCTCATTAGGACCTTAAATATCCATCAGGCATAAGTGATTATAGGATTGTAAAAAAGCAAAAAAAAAAAAAAAAAAAAAAAAGAACCACAAGTCACTTTCTAGTGTGCCTCTGAATCTAGAAAGAAAGCTTGATTTAGTTAGCTTCAGCTGAAGCAATTTCTACCCTTCCTTTTGTAACTGGTTTCCTTCATGTGCTAGTTTTGCAGGCTTTTCTCAAAGCTCACCCAGACCTCACTCTCTGTCCTGCCTTGCTGTGTCCATGTCAACAGGAGTTTGCCTTATGTGATAGGCATTTGTGTTCTTCGTTCTTGATAAGTTTTACATTTCTGTTTCTATGACCCCAAATTTCCTTTTATCTATGACTCATCTTTTTTAAACTCTGTAAAGACAAATGCATTTCTGTAATGAAGCGTTGCAAACAAACTGCCCCATAGACCTTTCATAGTACTCTGTTCAAACTGAAGTTCATTTCTTGGCCCAGAGAACAACCATTGTTCTATCCTGACTACACTTTTGGTCTAGCCTGGTTATCTCAGGCTGCTTATCCTTCTCCATGCAAAAACATAACTCTCAGAAAAAAGATATTCTATTCTGGAGCCACATCTTAGTTACCATGGTCCAGTCATGCAAACTACATTTAGTCCAAATTCCAAATGTGGTTGTGGTGACAGCTTCATGATGTTTTTATAGAGATGTGAAAGTAACAATAAAAGCCCGTTAACTAAACTCTCCCATCAAGAGAAGAGAGTCTCTGGAGCAGGTGGAGAATATTTGAGTCAGGGAGTTTCGATCATCCAGCCAAGGAACCAGCCAGAGCAAAGTTGTATCACATTAAGCCATGCTAAAGAAACAGGCTGAACACATTCTCTTTAACGAGATCCTGTATTTTTCCTTCCAGGAATTCTTGCACCCAAGCCCTCTCCCCAGCCATCTGAAGAGCCATCATGTTCAGCCAGGCCTGTCCAATGTTCTGAATCTTAACTCAGAAAGCAGTAACGTTTTCTGACTGTCTCTTTCTTTCAGGTATGGTCCAGGATGAATGCAAGATTTTCCTGATACCATGGGCTCCCTGACTCTTTCTTAAAGGCTCTTGTTCCTGTCACGTGGCTACATGCTGCCATGTGTGACCTCCATGCTGCCCTAAGTGGCACGGCTATCTATTCCTTCTCCTCTCCATGGTCTGTGCCTCCTCGCCCAAATGGCAGTGCTGATGGCAACGCCCTGAATAGAAGGACTCTGACTATCCAAACACAAGGATCATTACTGGATAAATAGAAGCCTAACTTCAACATTCTTACTGAAGCTTATCATTTAGGTTTCAGTATACTAGGACCGCCCTAGGTCTTGCCCTAAATGGTCAACTACCTCAGGCAAGGGCATCTAGTTCTGGGCCTGTCCAAACAGCTTGTATCAGCTGAAAAACTCCCACCCTGATGACTGTGATTAAAAACAAATAAATCTGTTTGCTTTTCTACCATTTTGCTTCTTTCTGCCACTGGAGAGGTAGACCTAGCAGTCTAATCCCCAATAAACCTTTCTTTCTACTCACAGGGTGGTCTCGTTCAGTGGTTTTTACTATGCCCTGACATTATCCTCCACTGGGCCACTGCCTGGCCTGAGCTGGTTTTCTCTTGAAGCCAAATAAAGTTGTCCTCAAGCTTCTCTTTTGGTCTGTTTTGAAATTTTCTTGTTCATGAGACAAGAAACCCCAAGAGGGAACACCAATTTCCCCTATATCAGTAGCAGAACCGGGAAAGTCAAATACATTTGTGAGAAGCTAACTGTATTCGCCAGGTGAATTCTGACCACATTCTTGACTTTGGGTTGGTAGGAATGAGGGCTGCATCTATACATTCCTCAGGATTTACTTAATAATCACAAAGACATTAAGAGGTGTAACTAGTGGATATTAAGGGGATAAAAATGGGCCAGTGTACTTGGCTCTGGGATTGAATCATTTCAGCTTCTCCATGCCACTGAAGTTCAAGTCCACTAGCCTTACAGAACGTCCAGTTTAAGGTGAGTCTTCCTGGAGCTTTCCTCTACACTCTAGCACCTCTCAAAGGTCCTATCCCCTATTTAAACATCAACCTTTACTAGTCCCTGTTGATATCCTTCATGAGGAAATCCATCAAACTCAGTTCCTCTGTCTGAAGTTCCTTTCATTTGGTCTCCAAACATTTTCTACATGCTTGTAAACTCAGGCTCGCCTCGTTGCAGGGTAGCCAAACCACTGGAACACAAAGGACCTGAGCCGCTTGGGCCAGCCACACCACTTTCTTCCCCCCCAAAAAAAGGCAGCTGTTTGCAAGGCCACCCAAAAGAGCTTTGTTCTAGCAGACATTTCTGAATCCTAACCGTTGTTCAATCCCTTTCAAGCCTCTCATCTCTGTGTCATTTCATGACTGCCCCTCCTAACACCAAATAACCTTTTTCTAAAATACAAATCATATAACAGATTTCTTAAATGAAGTTTTGATTTATTGCTTTTGGAAAAAAATTCATAAAAAAGAAAAAGACTAAATTGTCAGTATGGAAAATGAAAATGGATATTATCATCCCTGCTTTTTCAGCATTTGCTTTAGATACTGGTCACTTCAAGTACTTTCTTTTCTTGACATGAATATAAATCATCGTGAGGAGTAGATTTAACAGTTTTATGGCTTGGGAATGGCTTTCTCAATGGCCTGGGAGCCATGTCTCTGAAGTGTATGTATCAAGGGAGATGAGGTATATTTCTCAAGTAAGTTAAAGGCCCATCTGCCTTTAAGATGTAAATTTCTGGGCTGCAGAAATGGCTTAGGGATGAAGAGTGCTTCTTGCTCTTCCAAAGGAACTGAGTTTGTTTCCCAGCATTCACATGAGGGAGATTACAACACCTGTTACTTTATCTACAAAGCATTTTCTATGCTTTCCTGGCTCCCCGTGTCTCTCTCTCTCTCTCTCTCTCTCTCTCTCTCTCTCTCTCTCTCTCTCCCTCTCTCTCTCTCTCTCTCACACACACACACACACACACACCACTCATATCATATATATCTATATATGCACATATATAAAAGTAACTCTTAAAAACAAAAACTGGTGCAAATTTTGGCAGGATTAAGGTTTAGTTTAGAGATTTGCATAATTACATTATTCTGCTGATTGCTGTCCAGTTTTGTCAGCAGCCTTTGTTGAATGTGCTGCCTTTTCTCCTAAGTATGTTTTCAATACCTTTGTCAAAAATTAGGTAGCCATAGTTGTGAAGGTCTATTTCTAGGTCCTCTATTCTGTTCCAGATGTTTATATTGGTGCCAGTAGCAATCTGCCTTTGTCCTTATTGTTTTGCAGTACTGAGAGAGGATAAGAAGACAGATAAATTATGAGGGTATATTAAGTGGAATGGGGGCCTTTCTCAGCCATCTCAAGCATCTTTCCAGCAAATAAGGAAGAATTGCAATGCAGCTAGTTACTGCTGATGGCCATTTTTCCTTTTTAGCCATAACCCTGTAATTTTCAGGCTCTCAGCAGGCACTCCATTTATAGGGAAAGCACGTGAACTTTAGTGAAACCCTTTATGCAAACCTAAGGGTGTCTCCTTCGGCCTTATCACATAGTTCCATCCAATCCACCTTCAGAGTCCCATCTCTTATCTCGGTTATCAAAAATAAATTCAAAATGTTTCTTAGCTATTTTGAAGTTTCTGCAGTTTGTGGAAATGCCCATATAAGCTCATATACTTGAATACTTTGTCATTTCAGTTAGAACTATTTGAGAAAATTAGGACTAAGAGGTGTGTCTTTGTTGGATTAGTTGTGGCTTTGTTCCAGGAAGTAGATTCTGAGGTTTTAAAAGTCATGTCAAGCCTAGGTGTGCTCTCCTTCCCCCTCCCGCCCTCCCCCCCCCCGTGTGTGTGTGTGTGTGTGTGTGTGTGTGTGTGTGTGTGTGTGTATTTTGTAGATGTAGCTCTCAGCTACTGCTCCAGTACCTGTCTTCATGCTGAAATGATCCTTACCAGGATGCCAGGGTGAAAATGGACTAAAGCCCTGAAGCTATGAGCAAGCCCCACTGAATGCTTTCCTTCATAATAATTACCTTGGTCTTGCTGTTTATTCACAGCAATTGAACAGTGACTAAGGCAACTACATTGGGTTTTGCATTTCCATATGAATTTTAGTTCTGTCTTTCTTCAGTTCTATGAAGAATGACTTTAGAAATTGGGTGGATATTGTGTGGAACTTATAGATTACCTTGGTATTATTCCCAGTATTAATTCTGCTGATCCAAGAATGTGGCAGTCTCTCAAGTCCTTGATGTCTTATTCAATATTTTTCAGTGTCATAAGTTTTCATTTGTAGAAGTCGTTAACATTCTTTCCCAGGCTTATTTCTAGATATTTTTGAGCTATTATAGAAGAAATAGTTCTCCTAATTTCCTCCTCATAAAGTTCATTATTGACATCTTGAATAACTGCTGATTCTCATGATATTTTATATCATCTATTATGTTGAGGTTTATTTTTTTTTTCTATTCTTAGTTTCTTCAGGGCTTTTATAATGAGAACATGTGGAATTCTGTAGAATTTCTGTCTCTACAAGATGGCTGGATAATTTCTGTCTTTGGATTTATTTATATAGTACACCACATTTATCAAATTGCATGTATGGCACTAGTTTTGTATCTTTGGGAGAAATTGAACTTGGTCATGGTATATGATCTTCTTAATGTTATTTTGAATTCAGTTTACAAGTAATGTGTTGAGAAGTTTTACATCAGTTTTCTTTGGGGAACTTAGTCCGTGGTTTTCTTTTTGTGTAGTGCTGTTACCTAGGTTTGATATCAGGTACATACTGACTTTTTAGACTTACTTTAATAGTGTATTTTTCCCTTCTACTTTGTAGAACAGCTTGAGAATTATTTGCATTTTCTCTTCTTTAAAAGTTTGGTAGAATTCATCAGTGAATCCACCAACCATGGATTCTTGTTGTTGTTGTCGCTATTGTTGTTGTTGTCTTCGTGATTAGAAGATTTTTTAATATCATTGCTTAGTGTCTTTGTAAAATTGTCTATAAATTTTGAATTTAATTTTGGTAAGTAATCTGAGATTAGAAATTATCCATCTTTTTTCAGATGGCCCAGCTTTTCTAGAGTATAAGCATTCAAAGCCTTTGATGATCTTTTTGGTTTTCACTGGTCTATCTTGTCACCGCCCCCCTTGACCTCTCTAATGGATCAAAGACTTTAATTTAAAACTTGAAATGTTGAGACTACTACAGAAAAAAATTAAAAATACATTAAAATATAGGTGCAAGCAAGACGTTTCTGAATAGGATTCTAATTGTACACGGCACTGTCTTTTTTTAATTTTTTATTAATTTATTCTTGTTACATCTCAATGGTTATCCCATCCCTTGTATCCTCCCATTCTTCCCTCCCTCCCATTTTCCCCTTACTCCCCTCCCCTATGACTGTTCCTGAGGGGGATTTCCTCCCCCTGTATATGCTCATAGGGTATAATGAGTGAGTTAACCCAGAAGCAGAAAGACTCAAATGGTATATACTCACTTATATCTGCATACTAGCCCAATGGGCATGTCCATGAAAGCCTTCACTTACCAGGAAACTGGGACAGAGGGGAGGACATCCTATTGGGACTCTAGACAAGGCACCATCTTAAGAACTAAAGTGAAACTGAAAAACTTCAACTCAGCAAATCCTTCAGACAGACAGGTGAAGGGAGGGGTAGGGCAAGCGAAAGAATGAAAGAAAAACTTCCATGACAATATTTCAGACAGGACTAGAATACACAAAGAACTGGTAAAAAATCACACACACACACACACACACACACACACACACACACCTATGGAAGGGTGTGGAGGGAAGAATGAGAAAAGGAAAAATGATGTAATTATATTATAATCACAAAAAATGAAAGAAATTTTTCTTTAAAAAATGAAAGGGGCACATATTTTACGTATCAGCTTAAGTGTTTCAAAGTAAATTAAAGTTATCTGTGCTTTGAATTTAACTAGAGATGACTTGAAAGCTCACAAAAACTTAGCGTCATGTGTCATCTGAAGTCATCAATGATCTTTGAATCCAGAGTCAGGCCTTGGAGCTCCTCCCTGTCAATCTAGCCTCCTGTTGATGAGTTCAACAGGTCTCAAGACTGACTGTTACCTATAAAACAGCACTTCCAGCTTAAAGCCTACTCCTAGTAGCAGAGGTAGTGGAGACTGAAGAAGACATCCTCTAACTAGAAAGGATTCCTGGTGGAAGGAGGGGGACGCCAACCCACCAACAAACTTCAACCCAAAATTTACCCTGCCTACAAGAATTGCAGTGATAAAGATAGAGCAGAGATTGAGGGAATGTCCAACCAATCCCTGACCCAGCCTGAGACTCACCTTATGGGAGAGAGCCAGCCCCTATTAATGTTATTCTCCTGTGGTCATACTGTTCACAGAGAGGCTAGACTCAGCAGTGGACCAAAAAAGATGCTGACACTCACATCCAAACATTGGGAGAAGTATAGGGAATCTTGTGGAAAATAGGGGAAGGATAGAAGGATCTGGTGGTGACAGGAGCTCCACAAGAAGATGAACAAAGCCACCTAACCAGGGGGCTGGCATAGACTGAACCACCAACCAAAGACCATGCATAGACCGGACCTAGGCCCCCTATATAGATATAGCCAGTGTGCAGCTCAGGCTTCATGTGGGTCCCCTAGTAAGGGGAACAGGCGCTGTCTTTTACATGGACTCTGTTGCCTGTTTTGTTTGTTTGTTTGTTTGTTTGTTTGTTTACTCCCCTCTGGTGGGGCTGCCTCACCAGGCCACAGGGAAAGAGGACATGCTCAGTCCTGATACAATGTGACTTGATGAGCTGGGATGGATGGGGGGAGGGTGGGGTTCCCCTTTTTATGAAAAACAGGAGTAGGGAGAGGGGAAGAGAGATGGAAGGGTGAGACCAGGAGGAGAGGAGGGAGAGAGCTATGATTGGGATGTAAAGTAAATTAATTAATTAATTAATTTAAAAACTCATCTGCTATCCTGCTATCCTCTATCCTCAGGGCTTGCTCATCATCTGAAGTCTCCATAGTCTAGAAGTATTGCTCCATGAAGTCATATAGACAAATCCTAGTTGGCACCGATGACCCTGCATCACTGCTACTGGTATCTTCTATATCGCTCTAGAATGTCCTATTGGAATAATACATTAAATAATCACTCACAAACCTGGTCTTCTGAGATTTTAAGTGGAAACGTTAGCTGCTTCATAGGTATCTTGAACATACAATGCTAGTAGTCCAGTCCATGGGTCAGTAATCATTGTTTATCCCAAGTGTTTAGCTGAGTGTCTCACATGCAGTAAAAAGTCATTTAAATCTTTGTACTGATTGAGCTTGTATCTTCTAACTTCACATCAAACCAAACATTTCATAAAAACAACATTTCACTTCATTCAGTGCCAATTATTACCTTGCATAAGTTCTGAGACCATAAGCATAATGATTAATAATTGCACTATGTGTTTGATTAAAGTAATTTTTATCTCTGACAGAAGTATACACAAATACTTGGTGGTAATTTCACATGCAAGACTTTGCCACATGCCATGGCAAAGTGTCTGTCAACCATCAAAACCTCTATTAAATTTTCACAAGCCATGTAATGATCTGCAGTCAAAGGAAGTGATTGTGGAATTAATCCTTTCCCTAGCATAGGAGCAGCAAAGCATACTATTCTAGGTAACCCAACGCGTCCTGCTCCTTCTCCCTGCTCCATGGCATTGTTCCCCTTTTCCTCTCTACTGATTCCCTTAGGAAAAGGTGACAAGAAAGATGATAAGACCATCATTTGCAGATGCAGAGACAGTTTACTCTATTGAACCTAAGTGATCTCTTGACTGTATCACTAAGGTTGTACTATGTATGAAACTGAAGTGCAGGAAAGCCCATAAGCATGGGAAAGGATGTGGTATATTCAATGTGAGATCAAGAGATATGATTAAAATAGAAATAAACAAACAAAGCATCATTATAGACAAGACATCTAAAGTTGAGTCAGGAGAAGGATAGAGTCAAAGGCCAGGCAAGGTGAAGAGAGCTGGTTAGAGTCACTGCTCTCATTTTTATTATGAGAATCCTACATGTCAAATTATTGTTGAAAGTATTCTACATGCATCCCCTGTCCATCAGTTGTCACAAGACTGCTACAAACTCGATATGATATGCCTTCCAGGTTCATGCACAAATAATCTAAGATAGAAGTTAGGCTGTTTACCTCGAGTTAGAGTTCTTTTTCTTAAAATATAACCTCTGCATATCAACTTGGCAATTGGCATGATGCTTGTACTCAAAATTGTCAACAGAAGACTTGTACAAACAGAACAGATTAGAAAAGGTATAAAGACCTAAAAGATACAAAATGTAATTACCCAAGTAAAAAACAAAAATAGGAAATCAATAACTTTTTTTTTTTGAAAAACAAAATGGAAACTTCTCTTCCTAGCTGAGAATAATACATGGAAGCAAGCTGCGTGAGTGCCATGCTGTCTCTACAGATGCGATCTATCTCAGTGCACACAGGGAACTTTTGGTTTCCAGCTGCTGTTTCTGCATGATTCTTATTGGCGTTCTCCTTGTGTCTGAAATCTCCTGTGTGGAAACACATTAAACAATAAACCTTAAAGCTGATTTTTCTGGTCATGTGATGATGTCCATATAATGAAACCAAATGCGTGTGTATGAGGCAGGGTTGCCTCATCTTGTTGCTCCTCTCTAAGTTTAAAGCTGTACAGATACGCATGACACTTAGACCCAACTTCAGAAGTAAACTCATATCCATATTAGGCCATTGTTGTCAACTTTATCCAAGGATCTTTCCATAGTTAGCAATGAATTAAGAAACCACATGCCAGTCACCAAGATGTTAATAAGTAGTAAGGAATACTCAGCAATATGCACAGTAGTTTTTTCCTAATTATTACTCTCTGTCATGGCAATTCAGTAAAAAAAATAAAAATAAGCTTTGGCCAAAAAAAAAAAAAAAAAAAGACAAACCAAGTTATAGTCATACCTACAACCCCCCACAGAGAGGGGGGGGGGATTGCTGAGCAGAATGTGTATCAGTCAAGGATCCAAACATTAAAATCCATAATCATTACAGGGAAATAATAGATATATTTTTAAAATGCTTCTTTCAGTCCAATATTATCTATAAAAGTTCAAGGCCTTCAGTAAATACCACATTGGTTCATAAAGTTCTTATTGAAATATAATAAAAATAAGTTTTAGAATACATAAATAAAACATTAAACATAAACATGAAAATTTATAAAATTTAAAAGATAATGAAAGCATGGCAACACTTGCAGGTTTGGTAATACATGGATCAAATATAAACTTGTGAAATTGAAGGTTAATGTGTTTTTGCTAAAGCAATATCTGAACTGTGGGCAATTGTTGGACACTCAAAGAAATAGCCAATATAAAATATTGCCCTAAAGTACATGTATTTAATGTGTTATTCTGCAGTTGTCAGATTCAATTGTAAGCATTTTAATTGGAATTTTTCATATTTGTTAGCTTTATACTAAGATGCCATATGGTTTTATATTATTAACAATAGTGCCATTTCTGGAAAGGGAGGGGTCTAGAAGGCTATATGCATTTGATTTCTATATCATTCTATGTTCAAGATTGTGCTGTATTGTATCTATGTTCACCTGTCTGTCTTGTCCTTGCCTTCCGTCTACCGTCATCATCCTAGTGAGCCAAGTTGTATGCTCCTTTTACCTTGCCTTTTAGGCTTCTTGAATAAACACCAATATTTGGCAAAACATACTTTATGCAATTTCAACCCTCTGAAAAAAATTTTTTTCTCATGTCTATGTTACTGTGAAAATCTGAGTCTTTTTGGGTTTTGGATTCATAACAACAAATTTCAGGCATAGATTCTGAAGAAATATTAAAAACAATGTTATCAGAATTTGAGAGAGAAAAAAAAAGTCAGAGCAGGAAAGCTATATAAATCATGGCAGATGGCATGGAGAAGAAACAAAGAAGAAAAGAGAAAGCCCTCCATTTGGAGTTAGGGTCCAAGAAAGCTCACATATTCAGCAATGGAGTTAGGCTATCTGTTGCGCTTGGAAGTGGTGTAGGAGTTCCAAAGAACACGTGAGAAAGCCTAGAGTGTCGAGGAGATCATATCTAGAAGGTCATATTTTTGACCCGCATCCAAAGAGAAAGAAGGAAAAGGAAAGGAAAAGCATTTGGAATTAGAACTCAGAAAAGAGGTCAGAATTAGTAATGCTGCAGGGTGAAGGAAATGGATTGAGAAGGGTAGTAGCTGTGAGTACATTAGCTCACAGCGGGATAATTATTCCTCCCACCTGCTCAGTGTGTCTTCAGGTTAATCAGCTTTCTGAAGAGGTAGCCTTCTGGGGAAGTGGCTGACAGTCCCAAGTTTGCAGTATTCTAATTTGTGGTGCAGACCAGGATGCCATGATTCCACGAGGGCCAGAGGTAAACTTCAGATACTATTCATACACCAGGAGGAAGTAACTTTTTCTTAATGGACTTCAACAAAGCTCATTTACATATGGTAGTTTAAATCCTAGGGAGGGGCGGTTTTGATGTTTATCTTTCTGGTGTTATCAAGTGAATAGGAGATGGAGGTCCAAGGATGACCAAGAGGAAGGTGTTCACTCACCCTCAGTGGCCTCCCAGAGTCTAATCCCTATAACATTCCTTCTTCAAAAGAGCCTAAAATAATTTAGGAGACAGGTTGAAATTGAGTTGTAGAGGGACCACATACACACACACACCACTGTTTGAAATCAAAAGCTTTAAGAGTTAGTTCATATTTAGGCAACATGAGGCTGATGTAGCTATTTCAGTATGAGTCAGCTAAATCACGGCTGGTGCTGGACCTCTTGGGATCCCCAAAAGTAAATAGTAATATATTCTTTTAAATAACTCTTTTTGGTAAAGTGCCACTTTTGTGTGATCCTGTGTGAATACGGCTTGAGGTCAGCAGCGTGATGGCTTCACCTTCCCCAGCCTACCTGTGTGTCTGTCTGGTAGGCCTAGACATCTACCACCACGTAGCCTGTGTGCAAGTCTGTTTATGTGTCTCTGCCAGCTTATACACCCACAAGTGCCTGCTGCCTACTATCATCTGCTTGCCTAGCAATCTGTGCAATGCCCTTTTGTAACCCTCTCCAACTCCTGGCATTTGAACTTGGACCACACATACAAATACATACAGAGAGAGAGAGAAAGAGAGAGACAGAGACAGAGACAGAGACGGTGACATTTCCCTCTTTTTCTCTTTTATTTATGGTGTCTCCCTCCTATAGAGTAAGATGTGGCTATTACTCAATCAGTCAACCTATGAAATGCAAATAACAGCTCACAGTGACATTTTTCTCTGGCTTCCTAGTCCACATAGCAAAAATAAAATACATTCTCTGAAAAAACCAAACAAGCCTCATATTAATAAATTGTTTTCTTGACCATTTTCCTTTTTCCAGGAGAGCTGCTTTTACCCGGCAAGTCCTTTCATTGACTGAGTTGGTATCATGCAGGCTGACCTTTCCCTTATTGTTATGCCAGCTCTCTGGCATTTAGATGCTTGGGCCTGTAATAATAGTCTAGAAGCATGGAATGGAATTTCTGAGGCAATTTTCTCCCTGAAGACTTAAAACTTAGTCTTTATTTTTTCACATACTCAAAACAAATCACTTAAAAAAAAATAAAGTGGAAATACAGTCGGATGTATTTACATATTGTATCCATAAGTGATGACTGGAAAGGAAGGCTCCCTGGACCCTGGTAGAGGTTCTTTTTAAACCTGAGTGATTTCAGACTCAGTACCAAATGCCAGGTGTTTCAGAACGATGATCTTTCAGGTGTAGGCCTCCCCGGGATGGAGAAGCTGGGGTCAGCGCTGTCCATGCGTGGAGTGTGTTTGCCTCACTGGAAATGTCCTTGCACACTGTTCACTTCTGACTGCATCTTCCACTGTCTTTTAAAACTTGACTTTCTCTGATTCAACAATTTCCTGTAGTACAGACTTTCAGCTGCTTCCCCAGAAGAAAAAAAAATTGAATATAAAAGAAAATCAAAGTCTTTTTCAAGTTACAAAATAGTCCCCTGCTGAGCTAACAGATTTCACTCACTTTTGTCTCAAATGGGGAAAGAATAGACTCCTACTAATATTTTCAGCTGTTTCATAGGTTCATGGCTTGAAAAAATCTTAGCTTTTATATTTGTAAAGTATATATATTAATTTCCAATGATAATTTAAAGAAAATTTGTAAATGTGAGCAATAAACTGTCACTTTATCAGTCATTTTAGTTTATCAATATGTTTCAATTAATGAATTAATTGAGAAAGATTTTATTTAATTCATATCAATGGTAAAAATCTTTTGATCTGCTATGCAAAGATGTATGTAACCTTAAGTATGCATTTATCATAGGTTCTATGTTATTTTCTAAATATTCAAGAGAATTGCTCTAAAAGATAAGGTTACTGTTAGCTTTTGTGACTGGATAAATATTTAATATCATCCTAATTATATGTAAAATATGGTGATCTTAGAAGATTTTCCATTTTTCAGGAGATAGCAATGCAAACATGATTTCAATATAAAGCAATGATCACTGTGCATATGTGAGATGAAATGCTAAGCTCATATGAAAAGAACAGCATTGTGTGTAGATGCCAGTGAGGCTATGTACATCCTACATGAAGCAGAATGTGCAGTGATGGCTGAAAGCCAAAACAGTGGACACACAACTGAGAAAGGGTAGAAACAGGCAGGACCATAGTGAACCCTCTCACTCTAGTCCAATTCTTTCCACCTGTGATTTTTGGCAGCTTCTGAATTGTGGCTCTTTAATTGTCTCATGCATGCTTCTCCTCTTACCAAAGACCAATGAGTTTTTGAAATGCAGGAAGCCTTCATGTTCTATGGATCCCACATTAAACAACACGTTCACGCACATTCTAAACATTGCAAACAAAAATCCATCATCTTAATTTTTATTAAACCCTTTGACAGCCATAGCTTCATGTCCTCTCCTAAAATTGATTTCTAGTATTCTAGTGTGTGTGTGTGTGTGTGTGTGTGTGTGTGTGTGTGTGTGTATGTGTGTATTTCAACCATCTTTGTCTCTTCCATGTTCATTGATATCTATCATGGCTCTTATTAAATCCTTTGACAGCCATAGCTTCATGTCCTCTCCTAAAATTGATTTCTAGTATTCTAGTGTGTGTGTGTGTGTGTGTGTGTGTGTATGTGTGTATTTCAACCATCTTTGTCTCTTCCATGTTCATTCATATCTATACATGGCTCTTATTAAATCCTTTGACAGCCATAGTTTCATGTCCTCTCCTGAAACTGATTTCTGGTGTGTGTGTGTGTGTATGTGTGTGTATGTGTGTATGTATATATTTGTGTGTGTGTGTATTTGTGTGTGTATTTCAACAGTCTTTGTCTCTTCCATTATCTTTCATATCTATACATGGCTAATTACATGCAGTCTTTGGTTACATCCAAATTAGTTTCTTATTCTCCTAAACTGGTAAGAACCCACAGCTAATGAGGTAAACTACATTTCAAAAGTATCTTGTTCTTCATCCACATCTTCTCTACTTATCACCATCTCTGCCTTTATCATTCAAATACTTGTATAACCAAGAGTTATTATAGACAATTCCAAATACTATACATTCTTAATACTATAAATATCAATTAATTAAAATGGTCTATTAAAAAGAGGCATGAGCCGGGCAGTGGTGGCGCATGCCTTTAATCCCAGCACTCGGGAGGCAGAGGCAGGTGGATCGTGTGCGTTCGAGGCCAGCCTGGTCTACAAAGTGAGTCCAGGACAACCAAGGCAACACAGAGAAACCATGTCTCAAAAAAAAAAAAAAAAAAGAGGCATGAGAGCTGTTTGTCTTTCAAAACATTGGATAGATACTGAATGCATTCTCAGGCCAGGTTTCGATAATAAATTGGCAGAACATATTCAGTAGAGTTATTACTGACAAGAACAAGAACTAACAAGTAACTTCAGTGAGTTTATAATCTTTGAGCTTGAGAACTGATCAAAGGAAGGTAAAGGACAGCTTGGACGATGTAAAATGACTGGGATAGCCTAGGCTACAGAGTAAGATCCTTTCTCAAAATAACAACCAAACCAGAGCAATACATTTGAAGTGACACAAAGGAGATGATAAATATATTTCCAAGAAAACTGAATGTAGAGAAAAACAAGATGAAATCAAAGGTCAGAGAAAGACTCAGGGAAATCTTCCATTTAACATTGATGAGATTTAACAGAGCAAATTAGGCAATATAATACAGTGGGATATGCTGGCAACAGAGTGAAATTCCACCAATTAGTGGATCAGTATACCAGGAAAGGAGCCAGGAATGAAACCAGGGAGGGAGGATCGACATGAAGGATATCTTTTATTCTGGAAAAGAACAAGTGAAATATAAGAAAGGATTTACCTTAACTCTTGAGCAAAAGGAGTTGTGGTGGCTTGAACGAAAATGGCCTCTATAAGATCATAAGGAGTGGTATTATCATGACATGTGGCCTTGCTTGAGTATCTGTGGTCTTGTTGGAGAAAGTACATCACTAGAGGTGGGATTTTAGTTTTCAGAAGCTCAAACCAGGCCTAATCTCTCTCTCTCTCTCTCCCTCTCTCTCTCTCTCTCTCTCTCTCTCTCTCTCTCTCTCTCTCTCTCCCTCTCTCTGCTGTCTGCCACTTATCTAGATGTAGAACTCTCTACCCCATCTCCAGCATCATGTCTGCCTCCATGCCTCAATATCTCCAGCCATGAGGACATGATGCTGGAGATGGGGGCTGGCCCCATTTAATTGTTTTCCTTGAAAGAGTTGCCATGGTAGTTGTGTCTCTTCACAGCAATGGAAACCCCAACTAAGACAGAAGCAGAATTTTTATATGAAAATGCTCATACATGCTTCCTCTTAAACAATACTTTGACTGTTGGCTTGATCCTCATGTGTCCTGTGAACCACTTGTTTGTACCTAGCCAGCTAACTTCCCATCTGCGACACTTCAGTTGGTTCATCCGATTCTTCATGCACCCATGAAGGGCAGTGCATGGTCTCTGTAGCATATTTTATTTTTTCCTGGTGCCAATTCATGCTCTAATATTTCCTCTTCTTAGATTTCATCTGTAGTAGACTATCCATAAGGCTGGAGATTCCAGAAACATATAAAGTAAGTTACTATCCAAGATAGTTTCTGAAAGGTCTGGCTTGTCAGCCATGTGGTGAAACAGCAAAGCACTGTTTCTGAGTCACACTGGTAAAAGGAACAGAGAAAATAATGTGCAGTGTATGCCTGAGACAACGGAAAAAAGCCAGCAAAAGAAAAATAAGCCAAAAATAACCAAACAACACTGATGTCATTCAATAAAAATCAAACAATAACATGATAGGGCTAGAGATATGGCTCAGTGATTAAGTGCACTTGTTGCTTTTCCAGCAACCACATGGCAGCTAACAACCATCCATAACAATCATCCAGGGGTCTCAAAGGGCATCAGACACTCATATGGTACACAGATTTACATGCAGACAAAATATCCATACACATAGAATAAAAATAGGTAAATCCTAAAAATAAAATGATAGTGCTAAACACATTGGTTTTTCATATTTAGGCAACATGGTCACTAATCTAACTATACTTAAAACAATAATAATTCACAGTTTAAAATATCCAAAGAGTTGGCATATGGAATTTTATTAGAAAATAATAGTGATTTCCTCCAGCTAAAATTTTTTAGAATAATTGCATACAGTATAATAAATTAAAAGTTGTACCAGGATACTGATTGAAAGACCAGCTGACTCAGCTGTGGAAGGTGCTCACCGAAGGTGGAAGGAGAGAACTCCCTTTAGAAACTTGTCATCTGGCCTTCAAACTTGCAACATAGCACATATACACCCCTCTATACACACAACCGAGCACACACTGAATAAATAAATGAATAAATTATTTTTAAAGATTTTAAGGTAATTAATACAAATAAGCTAAAGATAAATGGCCTAAACATAAAATTACTAATAGAGTATAACTAAAAACACAAAAAATAGAAAAATATCAATGATAAATATATACATTAAGTAAATAGAGCAGAACATGTAATAGGAACATGTAAAGTTACAGGTCAATCAGAAACACAAACATACATCCAACATACACATAAATATTCCTAAGTAAATATTGAGAAACAAAATTGTCCTAATGTAAGCAAATGTAGTATAACATGGCCACTTTGTATCTGGAATGAAAAACTAATTGATCATACAAAGTATATTTGAAAAATATAAATAGATAATTTCCTCAAAATAATTTACAACCATCTCAATATTTGCCAATAAACATTAAACACTAATATCCATTAAAAAGAAAATCTCTCCATAAAAACACTTTCATAGTAATACTATATGTGATAGAGAGCACAATATCTTTATTATATTCAGTGATAAAAAGTTGATAATCACGTCTCAAAGATTGGAAATGGAGAGAAAATGTTCCATAACACTATGGGATATCAATGTATTGAATTTAATACATTGAAAATAAAGTATAATGTTCTCATTGACAACAATTTGATTTTAAATGAAACATTTTAATGGTCTTGCATTATTTAGAGAGTGTGTGTGCATACATGTGTGCATGCATGTGTGTGTTCATGCATGCATGTGCACACACCTAGAAGCCACAACACATATAAGGAACTTTGAGAACAGCTTCTGGGAGTCACCTTTCTTTTTCCATCATTGGGTACCAGGGTCAGCATGCAACAGTAAGCTTCCTTACCCACAGAGAGATCTCAAGGACACTGGAAATTTCTCTTTAAAATTGTAGACTAACAAAGGTATTATTCATCTAAAACCAGCCAGAAGTAACCTGAACAGAATGATGCCCCATTTCCTTTAAGGGGGGTTGGGTAGGCTTTTGCTTGCTTTCTTGGGATATAGATGGTAATTTTCAATGGGAGTTAGTTATAAGTTATTATTGGTCTTATTTCGAGAGAAAACAAGGTTGGACTCAAGGATATCTCTCTTTTCCTTTATCTCCCCATTCTTAGGTTTGGAGATAGAAGTTGAAAAGAAAGAAGGAGGAATATAGAAATATATAGGGAAGATAGAACAAAAAGTAGATTAGTGAACCTACTCCTCAACTTAAGGCCTCAATTGTCACTCACAAGGCTATTTTTAATTCACTTATACAGAATTTTGTATATAGATGCAAAATAATTTTAATTTTAGAAACAGTGGTAAAGAATTCAAATATAATATTATTCTTCACACACATTAGATATATTTCTGCTCTAATATCAGGTATTGTACCCATATAACTCAATTATAATAAAAGGCTTACTTCCAATACTTTGAAAGTGCTATTGCATACTCTTTAGGATAAATAAGTTATACAAGTTAATTTTTAGTTCATCAAATCATGGTCATATCAATTATTAGTCTATTTTTATCACAAGAATATACATCTTAGGTACAACAGATAGATATGATTATACAGAAAGATAGGGTAAAATAGTTAGGCAACATCTTCAGAAACCTCAGAGATATACAGAATATGGCATTTTAAAATGATTTTATTATTTTAAAGATTCACTGACAATGAGACAGGTTAACTCCTGCCAAAACCCAGCCTACCTCAAAGAGGATGATGAGCATCAAAGAATCTCCTTATGGAGATGGCTTCAAATGTGGCAATCAAGACACTGGGCAAAATGTCCTTACTTCTACCACAGATAGAATTCTGCCTAAAAAAGGTCAAGCCTGGATGTATACAGAGTCAACGGCCAAACTCTGCTAGGACAGGCTAAGCAAGTTCCTGCCTCACAAATATATCTCAGAAGGCTGATGATGATTCTCCAATGCTGTACAGAGTTTGGATGACTGTTCAGGGATAATGTCTCTGTCATCTTCTTATTTGGGAAACTGCTAACCTATACTCTCAGCATATTCAGGCAATCAATTTTATTCCTTCTTAAGTCTCTCATGGGGTTGAAGACCAGATAGTTTAGTTTTACAATTAAGCTTAGTTGTTTAGGGCTTAAGATATTTTTAGGTTGGACTCCAAGATGGCAGCGAGCAGTGTGGAAACTCCAGTAAATGATTCAGGGAATTTAATGGAATTCTTAACCAGGAACACCAAGCTCCTCACCCCACTACAGTGAGAGTACTCCATAGTTCGAAAGGAACAAAATACAGAAAACCTGCCTCTGAACATGAGAGGAATGTGGATGCTCTCAAAACATATAGGCAGTGGTAGTAGCTGAGGTTGGCAGCTAGGAACACTCAGGCAGAGGCAATTGGCATGGTGACTGGTGGGAGTTGCTGCAGGAGAGGGGACTCAGGGCAAGATTTGGGCCCCGAGACGCTAGCTGAGCTCAGTGCGCACAGTTTGGGCCCAGAGTCCCTAGCTGAACTCAGTGCTCGGTTTGGGCCCAATGACCCTAGCTCAACTCGATGTGCAGTTCTGGTTCTGAGACACTAGCTGAGCTCAGCATACAGTTTGGGCCCTGAGACCCAAACCTGACTGAGCTCTGGTTGGACTCAGCGCTAACTGGACAAAGCATATGGATTGGGCCCCGAGACCTGTTTGGGTTCAGAGACTCGAACTGGACTCAACATTCAAGTTGGGTCCATAGATGCTAACTGGATTCGGTGCGTGTTCAGTTTGAGCCCCATGACACTAACCTGGACTCTGCGAGCAGTATAGGTCTGGGAAGCACAGACCAGTAGAGCATCAGAGCTCCAGGACTGGGGAATTCCCCTGGAGACAGGGAGTAGAGTGGCTATCAGACCCCCTCCACCTGACCTATGTCAGTCCCCGGATAGCTCTGGTGCCACGAGGGGACCCTAAAGGCTGAGGACACTTTGACCTGATTCACTGCATATTCTGACACCTGGGACAATTCGGGGACCTGCAGTACAGAAGAGCTGAGGATTATTGGCTGTGAGAGACCCAAACTACAGGGCTGGTCTTCTGCAATCCAGACCAGTGAATTATCAGAGCTTCCAGCCTACAGATATCATGAGAAAACAGATGAATCTATCCCCAGACTCCCTCCATCCAACTCCAGAAGCTACCTCCTATAAACAGAGATGGCAAGATGACTAAAAGACAGCATAAAATCATACACAAAAAACACCCAAAACAATATGATGTCTCCAGATCCCAGCTATCCCATAGAAAGCAACCCAGAGAACTCACACACAATAGAAATACAAGAAATGACCTCAAATCCTTAGTAATGAGGATGGTAATGGAGGAAACAAATAAAATTCATAATCAAATGCAGGAAGATGCAGCCAAACAGGTGGATGACATAAAAGAGGCTTATACAGAGGCACTGGAAAAAACTCAGGAAAATACAAACAACCATATGAAGGAAATCAATAAAACTGTTCAAGCTCCGAAGGACTATAAAGAGGCAACGGAAGAAACTCAGGAATATACAAACATTCATATGAAGGAAATCAATAAAACTGTTCAAGCTCTGAAGGACTATAAAGAGGCAATGGAAGAAACTCAGGAATATACAAACATTCAGATGAAGGAAATCAATAAAACTGTTCAAGATCTGATGACAAAAATGGGTACAATGATAAACACACAGACAGAAGAATAGCAGGAACATTAGAGCTCAGAGAGGAAGGCGAGCAGCACAGAGAAGAGCTTTTCTAACAGAATCCAAGAGAGGGAGGAATGAATCTCAGGTCTAGAAGATACAATCGTAGATTGTGAAGCAACAATTAAATAAAACACTAAATCCGGAAAAATCATGACAAAAAACATCCAAGAAATCAAGGACACTAAGAAAAGAAGAAATCTGAGGGTAATAGGCATTGAGGAAAAAGAAGATGCCAAACTCCAAGGCCCAGAAACTATTCTCAACAAAATCATAGAAGAAAATTTCCCCAATCTAAAGAAAAAGATGCCTATAAACATACAAGAGACCTACAGAACACCAAATAGAACTGACCAGAAAAAAAAGACTTCCTGTCACATAATAATCAAAACATAAAATATACAGAACAAAAAAATACTAAAAGCTGCAAGGGAAAAGGGTCAAATAACATTTAATGACAAACCTATCAGAATTACACCCGACTTCTCAGCAGAGACCATAAAAGCCAGAAGGGCCTGGACAGAGGTCCTGCAAACCCTAAGAGACCACAGATGCCAGGCTAGACTACTTTACCCAGCAAAACTACCAATAACCATTGATGGAGAAAACAAAATGTTCCATGACAAAAACAAATTCAAGTGGTATCTACCCACAGAAGGTACTAGAAGGAAAACTTGACCCAAAAGGGACAAGCTATAACAGAAACTACACAGGAAATAGATAACTACACCATCAAAAAAAATAACCACACAAACTCTCTACTGGAACTAACATCAAAATTAAGACTCTTAGCAGTCACTGGTCATTAATATCTCTCAACATCAATGGTCTCAATTCTCCAATAAAAAGGCACAGACTAACTGAATGGATGCATAAACAAGATCCAACATTCTTCTGCATTAAAGAAACACATCTCACCCATTAAGATAGACATTACCTCAGGGTAAAAGGCTGGAATAAAATATTCCAAACAATGGTCACAAGAAGCAAGCTGGTGTAGCCATTTTAATATCTAACAAAATAGACTTTCAATCAAATTTAATCAAAAGAGATGAAGAAGGACACTTCATACTCATCAAACGTAAAGTCAACCAAGATGACATCACAATTCTGAACATCTATGCTCCAAATACAAGAGTACCAACATTTATAAAAGATCTGTTAATGAAGCTTAAACCACACATCAATACACACACAATAATAGTGAGAGACTTCAACACCCCACTCTCACTGAAGGACAGGTCATTGAAACAGAAACTAAGCCAAGAAATTACATCATTAACCAATGCCGTGAATCAAATGGATCTAACAGATATCTACAGAACTTTTCACCCAAACAGAAAGGAAGATACCTTCTTCTTTGCACACCATGGAACCTTTTCCAAAATTGATCACGTAGTAGGTCACAAAGCAAGCCTCAACAGATACAATAGGATTGAAATTTCTTGTATCATATCAGATCACCATGGTCTCAGGCTGCACTTCAACAACAGAAATAACAAAAGCCCACATAAACATGGAAACTAAACAACTCTCTACTTAATGACACCTGGGTAAGGGAAGAAAGAAAGAAAGAAATGGAACACTTCCTGAAATTCAATGAAAATGAAGAAACAACATACCCAAATTTCTAGGATACATTGAAAGTGCTAAGAGGAAAATTCATAGCACTAAGTGCTTTTTAAAGAAATTGGAGGTGTTTAATTTCTTGAGTTCTTTATATATTTTTGGATATTAGACCTTTGTCAAATGTGCATTTCTGCATCTGTAAAAGAAGAGGTGGTTGTAGAAGTGTAGACTGATAATTAGGTCCTCAACTCTATTCCAATGATCAATAATTTTTAGGGATTTTATTGTTACTAGCTTATTGTTTTTGTTACTATGGCTCTGATATAGAACTTGAAATCAGGAATAGTGGTGGCTCCATCAAGGTGTTGTACTGTGTTTATGAATTACTTTTGAGGTAGTTGTAGTCTTTTGTACTTCAGCATAAATTTTAAGATTTTTTCAATGTCTGTAAAGAATTGCATTGGAGTCTTGATAGAAGTGACAGTGAATCTGTTGGATAACCTCTTTTATAATATAATTCCTACCAAACCTTGAGTACAGAAGGCCTTTTGATATTCCCTTATCTTCTTCAACTTCTTCCTTGAATTTAAGACCATCATCATAACAGAAATCTCAGTCTGGTACTGTAACTCTGACCAAGATCCATGGTGAGCACACCTCTGGACCTCAGGGAACTTGATGTTATTTTCTTAAATGTGTACAGTATCAAATTCATGCCTTCCAAATCCTCATGTGTTGTCTTAGTTAGGGTTACTATTGCTGGGATAAACTACTATGACCTAAAACAATTATGCGAAGAAAGGGTTTATTTGACTTACATGTCCTGTATTACAGTTCACTGAGAGAAGTCAAGATAGGACTTAAACTGGTCAGGAAACTTGAGGCAGGAGTGATTAAAAGGTAAAGAAGGAATTCCCTTACTCATTTGCTCCCAATGGCTTTCTCACTCAACTTTCTTATGGTACCCTGGGCCATCCTTAGTCTGGCTCCACTTGTATGGGCTGGGCATTCCCCCATCAATCACTAATTTTAAAAGTACCCCCAACAGCAGATCAAAACAGATCATAAGATTCACAACCAAGATAGATGTTTTAAGTTGATAGAGATGAGATATGATAGATACTGAGTTACATTCATAATTTTAGACTCACCAAGATAGGAAAATATTTTCTTCAATGTTGCCAGATACAAGCAGCCAAAACACTATGAATGTAGCATGAATGTAATTCCTGAATGTTGTTTTTTTTATGTATGTAGTTTATTTTATATAGGTGTATTAATATAAATGTATATGTTTTTAAAAAGATTCACAGACAAGCATTAAGCGGAGTGTGGAAGTCGGGGAGGGCATAAAAAGACACAGAGAGGACAAGAACATCACAAGAATACCAACACAGTCAAATAACCCAGGCCCAGGGCAAGTAACAGAAACTAAGGCACCAACCAAAGGCTATGTATAGACTGGACCTAGGTCCCCTACACACATATAGCTGATGGGCAGCTTAGTCTTCATGTGGGTCCCCTAGTAAGGAAAGCAAGGGATAATCTCTGACTTGGTTGCCTGCTTTAATATCAGGACACCCTGGAAGGACTGCCTGGCCTGGCGTCATTGGAAGAGAATGCGAAGGTGTGCTTAGTCCTGATGAGACTTGATGTGCTGGAGTAGGTTCTTGGGTGCTTGGGTGTGTGGAACTCTCTTTTTCTGAGGAGTAGGTGATGAGGATGGGGGGAGCAGAGGAAGAGGGAGGGAGGGTGAAATCTGGCAGAGAAGGAGGTAGATACATACAATTGGGATATAAAGTAGATAAATAAAAGAAAAAGAAAATGCTACCACAGGCTTTCCTATCTACAGCCCAGTTTTATGGGAGCATTTTCTCAAGTGAAGTTCCCTCCTTCCACAAGACTATAGCTTGTTACAAGCTGACATAAAACTAGACCCCATATCCATGTACTCATAGATTCTTAGAGCTCTCAAACCTCATCAATGATGTCTTTTTTTTAAAAATTTTTTGCAGTGTATGTTGGTTACAGAGAATGACCCGTACTCAAATTCACAGATTAAATGTCTGTGAAGTGATTAACTATCAGAATTATAATAGCCAAAGGTTGAGGATTGTGCCCCTGGAAATAACAGGGCTACATCACTATAGATTCATAGCAGCAGTGGTTGCCAGTGCAAGATCAAGCCAGTCAATATTCCCAGAAAAGGTATAATTTTACTAATTTTATACATATCTGATTCTTTTAGAGTTTTTTTTTTTTTTTGAGCCTTATTGAAAAGGTTGCAAAACAAAATAGGAAAAATACATAACAGACAGAACAATGCTATGTCTGTGTTTGGAAGAAACTAAGCTATTTGAACCAATATACATGATCTAACAGTAGGGCTTGCATTATTTGGATTCAAAATCTTTGATGATAAAGAAAAAAACAAGCAAACAGGCAAGACAAAACAAAACCTCTCACCACAACTGCCACCACAACAGAGACAGTCATTAGTTAGAGCTAATCAGTAATGACAGCGAGGCTCAGGCAAGATTAGGCTGGCAGTTTTTTTTATGACAAGCACCCCATGGAACACATTATTTTCTCTGTTGTTAATGGCATGCTTTGCTGTGTATTTCTCAAGTACAGCCTTTACAATCAGGCCAGAAATTGTTTCTTCTCTGTATGGCACCAAAGACGTAGAGAGGTTTAATGGTGAACTAATGACACAACAATTTTTGAGGACCACTCCCTGGTAGACTAAAAAATTTCTTTAGTAGTTGAAGTTGCTGTTATTTTTTTTGGGGGGTGGGGTGGAGGAATTAAAATTAGAATGCCCCGAAGAGATATGGTTACTAGCTAAGTACTTTTTAAAAAATATACACAAACCAAGAAGCAGTTTTCACTTTGTGTTATTTTAGAAATAAAAATTTGCTGCAGAGTCACGGATTGCTCCATATCTAATTTCTGCATGCCTTAATATGTTAATGGATTAGAATTATGAGGCACTAAACATAACATTTTTATAGCAATAAAATAGTTTTATGTTGTGTTGTATCTTTATTAATACTAGGTATATAAACTTAAACTGAAATAGTATACTTGTATCATTATGCTTCAAGAAATGCATATTTAATATAAGTAAACTGCATGACTATATTCAGCATGTTTTTGAGATTTAAAAAAACATTCAGTTCAGTTTTTTTAAAATACCACAAGTACAAAACGTGTGTAAAACAACAAGAAGTAGCACACTGACTATTCACAGGAAACACCTGTGCTACCATATCATTTCATTTGAGGAAAAAACATCCAGTGGTCAAGCCCAGCCACCACCCCCCTCCTCCTCCTCTCCATCAACCATCTTCCCCTCTTCCCCAAAGACAGTTTATCTTCACAGTGACACCAATGATTGCATGTGGTCTGAACATCAAACGGGTGGATCCATGGGTCATACAGCCGATCAATGTTATTTACTCATCATGTTATTGTTCACCATGTAACTTGAACATTCTAACATAAATTGACATGATTTTGAGTTTTAGATGTTTATTTAAAAAATGCTTCTGTGGATATACTGCTGAATGTCAGTGTTTTCACATTTATGTTGGAGGTATGACTAAGAATACAATTTCACAGATGTGTTCATGTAAATTACATTGGAGTGTTTTTCAGTGTGATGGTACCAGTCTACATCCCACCAGAAGTAGATGAATTTCTGCACATTGCAACCCTTGATATGGTTTACTTTGATGACATTAGTTTTTCTAATTGGCTACAAAGATTTCAATTTACTAATTACAGCACTGATATTCTTAGCAAGTATTCCTGTATTGATTAATTATTTAGAAATCCTATTTGTGAACTGTTGGATCAAGCCTATTGCCCTTTACATAGGCATCTTAAATTTTTTAAGTATAGTATTCTGTAGTTTTCATATAGAATGTGAGCATGTTATAATTAGAATATTTCATAACATTTGGTATTTCGATGTAATCAAAAGTAATATTTTACAACTTTTGTTATGGGTTTTAGAAATACACCTGATATTAAAATACTGACTTTACTAGCTTTAGATATTAATTTTAATTTACTCTACAATTTTCTTTTCTTTATTATTAATAAGCTTTTTATGTTTCTTTTCTTTTTATTACCATTTTAATTTTATATATACATTTATAATATTATACAAATATACAATAAACTACCTATAACAAGAAAAACCATGACAGAATCAGGAGTTATATAAATATTATATTCTTAGTGTTTTGGTTATTTGATAGCCTTGAAGAAAACATCTTTCCTATCTTGGTGTGTCTAAAATTCTGAGTGTAAATCAATACCTATAATATCTAATCATTATCAACTTAAAAAATCTATCTAGACCTAAAAATATCTTTACATATTTTTTATTAATTTATTAATATTACATCTCAATTGTTATCCCATCCTTTGTATCCTCTCATTCCTCCCTCCCTCCCACTTTCCCCCTATTCCCCTCACCTATGACTGTAACTGATGGAGACCTCCTCCCCCTTATATGCTCATAGGGTGTCAAGTCTCTTCTTGGTAGCCTGCTATCCTTCCTCTGAGTGCCATTAGGCCTCCCCATCCAGAGGACTTGGTCAAATATGGGGCACCAGAGTTAGTGTGAAAGTCAGTCCCCTCTCCCACTCAACTGTGGAGAATGTTCTGTCCATTGGCTAGATCTGAGTAGGGGTTCGAAGTTTACTGCATATATTGTCCTTGGCTGGTGCCATAGTTTGAGCAAAATCCCTGGGCCCAGATCCCCCCCTCATAATGTTCTTCTTGTAGGTTTATAAGACCCTCTGGGTCCTTCTATTTCCCCATTCTCCCTTGATTCTCTCACCTAAAGTTCCAATAGGATGTCCTCCCCTCTGTCCTACTTTCCTGGTAAGTGAAGACTTTCATGGGACATGCTCCTTGGGCTAGTGTCCAGATATGAGAGAATATACCATTTGACTCTTTCTGCTTCTCGGTTAACTCACTCATTATGATCATTTCTAGTTCAATCTATTTATCCAAAAATTTCGGGAATTCCTTGTTTTTAATAGCTGAGTAGTATTCTGTAATGTACATGTACCAGAGTTTCTTTGTCCATTCTTCTACTGAGTGACACTTCGGCTGTTTCTATGACCTGGCTATTATGAATAAGGCTGCTATGAACATGGCTGAGCATGTGTCTTAGTTGTGTGGTGGAGCATTTACTGGGTATATTCCAAGGAGTGGAATAGCTGGGTCTTGAGGAAGCCTTATTCCCAGTTCTCTGAAATATCTCCAGTTAGATTACCAAAGTGGCTGTACTAGTTTGCATTCCCACCAGCAATGAAGGAGTGTTCCTTTTTCTCCACATCCTTGCCAGCATGTAGTGTCACTTGAATTTTTTATCTTAGCCATTCTGACGGGTGTAAGATGGAATCTCAGAAGTTGTTTTGATTTTCATTTCCCTGATGACTAAGGATGTTGAGCACTTCTTTAAGTGTTTCTCAGCCATTTGATTTTCCTCTGTTGAAAATTCTGTTTAGTTTTGAGCCCCATTTCTCAATTGGGTTATTTGGTTTGGTGGTATTTAATTTCTTGGGTTCTTTATATATTTGGGATATTAGCATGGTACTGGCACAACAATAGGCTGCTTAATCAATGGAATAGAATCGATGACCTGGAAATTAATCCACACAAAAGGTCACTTGATTTTTGACAAAGAAGCCAAATCTATTCAATGGAAAAAGGATAGCATGTTCAACAAATGGTTTTGGTCTAACTGGATGTCTATGTTTAAAAAAATGCAATGTGCCAACAAATGAACATCATGAAAGTAAAAACTGTGTAGCAAAACAGTGCCATCAATTGTGTATGGAATGGTTATCTTTGCCAACTATGTATCTGACATAATATTTATTTATTTATTTATTTGTAATATAGTTTATTAATTTATTCATATTACATCTCAGTTGTTATCCCATCCCTTGTATCCTCCCATTCCTCCCTCCCTCCCATTTTCCCCTTACTCCTCTCCCCTAAGACTGTGGGAGAATGGGGAAATAGAAGGATCCAGAGGGTCCTAGGAACCTATAGGAAGAACATTAAGATGGACAGATCCGGGCCCATGTGTCTGGTGCAAACTATGACACCAGCCAAGGACAATACATGCAGTAAACTTCAAACCTCTATCTGACAGAATATTAATGTATATAATATATAGATAACTCATAAACCCTAAAGATAAAAAAGACCAACAACCTAACTTTAAATATGGGGTATGGAACTGGGCTCTTTGCTGAAGAAGAAACACATGTGGCTAAGATATTTTAAAGAGTTCAACAACCTTAGCCATCATGGAAATATAAATTAACACTACTTTGTGATTACATTCTTCTAGGTGGTGGTGGTGTGTGTTTTTAATCCTAGAACTTGGGACACAGGGGCAAACATATCTCTGAGTTTGAGGCCAGCCTGGTCTGCAGAGTGAGTTCATGACAGCCAGGGCTACAAAGAGAAATCATGTCTTTAAAAAAAACGACAAAAACAAGAAGAAAGAGAGTTTTTTGAACTCCAGTCAGAATGTCTAAGATCAAAGAAGAGAAGGAATACATTCTGATGAGGGTGTAGGAAACAGGCACCTTACTCACTGTTGGTAGGAGTGCAAACTGTTGCCGCAACTATGGAAATCAGCAAGGAGGTTCGGAAAACTGAAAATAGACCTTTCACATGATGCAGCTCTAACAGCTTCCAGGCATGGGCCGAAAGAAATCTTGTTCCAGAGATGCTAGCACTCCTTTGATTATATAAATTGGCTTTGGCTGGGTATTGAAAATAGCCTAGACATCCATCAAATCATGAATGGAGAATAAAAATGTGGTATATGTAGGTTCAGCTGTAAGTAAAAATGAAATAATAAACTTTGAAGCTAAATTTCAAACCATATTGAATGAGATAGTCCAGACCCAGAAAGACACAGGCAACATGTTCTTTTCCCTTTGTAGATTCGTGATTCAAATATTTAGATTTGCATTTATTTATAGAGGGCATGAAAGTAGAAAGAGAGGATGACAGCAGGAAGAGCTTAAGGAAGGGGGGGGTTAACAGCATACAAGAGGCTTAGTTAGAGAGGGACAGCGAGAGGAGAGGGGCACCAGGGAGGGATAACTGAGGTGAAAGTGCTTGAAAAGGGCACATGGAAACCTATATTTTATAAAGATTCAAAAACATACATTGACAGAAAGGATTTAAATGGAGTTACTCTACTTGGGGGAACAATGCTTCTCAAGAAACACATTCTTTAGTATATTTAGTCGGGGAAATCATAGCAACTCTCAAAACAATATAGGTTATTGCCACTGCCCTTGACTGTACACCCAAACATGATTCAAACTCTTTTGCTAAAGACATCATGTATTTTGATCACAGGACATAAAGAAACCAAGATGTTACTGGCCCACGCTCTTCTCCTTTACCACCTAACTCTCTTAATCCTGGAAAGTGCAGGATAAGATTTCAACAAGATGCGAGACTCCGGGAGGAGCGCTGAGAGTGGTGTGGAAGAATGGGGGGATTGAAAGATGCTCAGGGTTCAGTAACCCCACAAGGAGACCATCAGAGCAGCAGATTTGGACCCAGGAGAGACTGCACAAACTGTTACATCAACCAAGGAAAACGCATGAAGTAAGCCTAGTTTCACTGTTCAGATCTAGCTAATGGATAGCTCATTCTCCACAGTTGTGGGCAGAGCAGAGACTGCCTCTGGTGTCCTCAATTTGATCACTTCCTCTTGGTGGGCCTGGCAGACACACAACAGAAGGAGACAGAGGCTATCTGGATGAGACCTGATAGGCTGTGGTCATATGGTGGGGAAGGAGCTCCCCCTCTGTCAGAGGTCTAGGGGAGGGTAATAAGAGCAGAAGAGGGAGGAAGGGTAGGAACGGGAAGATACAAGCGAGGGGATAACAATCTGGAGGTAATCTGAATAAATTATAATAAATTAAAATTTTTAAACTAAAAAATATTTCAGAAAGAAAAATGACCTACAGTCTTCCCCAGATGTGAACCTTGTGAATGGCAATAATTATCAGGATATATCAATAGTATGAATGTTATGGAAATAGTCACTTTCTGATTAGATCAAAATCTCTAGATCTTGTTCATCTCTCACTGATGAAGAAATGACGACAATATAAAATAATACTGTGGTAGTTTGAATGAAAATGGCCCCACAGACCACTCTTTATAGGGATGACATTCTTTAAAAGGATTAGAACATGCAGCCTTTTGGAGCAGGTGTGGCCTTGTTGGAGGAAGTGTGTCACTTTGGGCAGACTTTGGAGTTTCAAAAGCTCAAGTCAAGCCCAGTGGTTCCCTCTCTTCCTGCTGCCTGAAGATCTAAATGCAGAACTTTCAAGCTCCTTCTCCAGCAAGTATTCCTGTGTGCCACCGTACATCATAACATGACGACAATGGACTAACCCTCTGAACTGTAAGCCAGCCAATTAAAAGCTTTTCTTTCTAAGAGCAGTTGTGGTCACCAGGACACGCACTAAGACAAATACAAAATGAAAAATATTCAATATACTTTACGATTTCCTGGACTCCAGATTTACTTTAAGACCTTATTGCTCAATAATATGATAAATTTTAGTAAATTTAAGGATCTTCCTTAAACGGATGTTTACTTGTTACTGTCGAAATGTGTGTTTGTATTTGAGTACATCAGGGAAAGTGGTGTTTTGTGAATGTGTTGTTCACTTCTGTCCTCTTAGATGTTGTTTTCCGTATATTTGTATTCAAAGACAAAATAAGGCCAATTCTGCATGTGAAAAGAACTTTCAGTAATTTCACTCAATCTATTTTGACTTTTCATAATTTCTCTGAGGGTGCTGGATCCATTTCATCTATGATCATTCCCTAATATTTTCCTGCTCTCTTACTGTCCCTGCGGAGGCACATGGCTATAACCTGGATTTGCCAACATCCTTGTCTGAAGACCCTTGGAGAGCAATAATGGGAGATCAGGGTTCAGAAAGAAGAAAAAAATACTTCTATAACATAAGTGTCTCTGGAGAATGTTGTGTTTCTTCTGTTTCAGAATCTGTCACCAATATCCCCAAGAATCTAACTTTCAAAGACTGAACAGCCTCTTTGTTACAGTAATGCTACTTACATATGTCCTCCAGCGCAGACTTGGTAGCCTTTTGTTGATTAATTTTCTTGTTTGTTTGTTTTTTTAATGATGCCACCATTGCTTTCTCACCCTTGGTAAGAATCTCAGTTTCCTTTGTTAACAAAAACAACCATTTTCTGTATCCAATTATATTGTCTTAAACACAGTTTTCTAGTTCCTTTATTGGTCTTTAACTAATAGCCTACAATTTATTTTAACACTAATTTGTATATGTGACTCACCTGGCATATTACCTAGCACAAAGGTTTAAAAATATGTGGAATTATACTTCTGAAGGAATCTGATGAAGTTTGGTATATAATAGAAAGTTGCAGCACAATCAAGGACCTTAATTAGAAATGCAATCATGTACAGTAAACTTAAGAGCAGCCATTAAATGCTACCCAGCTGGAATTTATTTCAACATGACACTGACTGAGGGTAAAACCACAGCACAACTAACCTACTCCTACACCAACCTACCCCAAGTCCCCTTGGAATGAATAGCAGTCATAACCTTTGCCATAGGTGCAAATCCAGTACTCTGAGCAGAACAGTAACATAACAATTGTAATAGCCTGTAATTTATACCACAATTTATAATATGCAGACATTCTCTGTGATGGTCTCCATGGCAACATGCATACAGAGAAAAGTAAGATTACAGATGAAAATCAGCCATGACTGAAATGTTGAAAGCATAAAAAGCCATTTTGAAAATGGGGTAAGGAGGGGAGAGTTTTGAAAAGGAGTTATTAGGATTGAAACAACAGTATAAAATATGTGTTACTATTATAACCTGGCAATGATATAATTAACAAGAAATGCAGTTGGAGGAAGCAAGTAACAGATATGTCTATAATTTATGCAAATCCATTAGAACCCAATTCTCAACCTCACATCCAAGAAAAGAAGCAAACCTCTGGGATCTCAAAATTTTACCGGAGCCCAAAATACTAGTTCTTCTCAGTTCTCCCAGAGACTCGAGCCAGAGAAGACCAGCTCTGCACTTTACAGAGTTATTATTCTAAGCCTTGGGGAAGTAAGGGTTAATTTCACAGGGTGAGTGATATAGAATTTATTGTGCCTATAGATCATCATCCTGTTAAAAAGCCTAGTCCCCAATGATACCATATTCTCCTATGGCATAAAATAAAGGACAAATTGGAAGATGAAATAAAGCACATACATTAATCTAAATTAATTAACACTTTTTAAGGTTCTGTTTACTTGCCTTAGCAGATTAGCACTAAAACAAGTTAGCAATAAATAATGTTAACCACATCATATGAGTATCTATGAAATAAAATTTAGGACAAGGAAAGGAAGTAAACAAAGTAACTACACATATAATTAAGTGATTGATATGAGGCTATTTAAGATTTGGAACAGAGTGTAGCTAAGTACTTACCACATATTTAGGATCTGTAAGCATTAGCCAGGGCTAGGGTTTAATATAAAAAGACATAAAAATAATCAACAATATATATTTGACTCCCTAATTACAAAACTTTAACTCGAAAATAAAGCTTTTCTTGCCACTGGGGGAAAGATGCCGAGCCCTCATGCCAAAAGAGTGCCAGTGTGCTATGAAGGTACGAACTGGTCTTACTAAAGGAGATGTAAAAGAAAAGGTTTCCCAACTAAAGAACTTTACAAATAAGTGTAGTCGGCTGAGATGAAAGGCAAAGGGAACTGCACATAAGCACTGAATTCCGGTTGCTAAAGCCGTTTCCCAGGTGATAGTTAGAAACAGATGCAGCTGTATTCCATAGGTCAAGGCCAGCTTCCAACACCCATTCGGCACATACCTGTTTGATGGTTTTGATGCTGGAGCAATGAAGTAAGTTGAAACTAAACTTCAGGTTCTGAATTTTGGCCATTTCATCTGTTATGCAGCATAGCATGGCCATCCTTTGTGCAGCCAAGCAGTGTCAAGGAGCCGTGGTGTTCAGTCATTCGCAAGGTCAAGACGGTGAGCAAGCCACATTCCACAGTAAACTCTGCTGCATTCAGAAGCATTGGTGTTAATGCATTGTTCATCTTATGCTATCACTTTATGAAAAGTTTACTACTCAGAGTCATATTATATTATATACACACTAGAATAGTGCAATTCTATGTGTATTAAACGGCAAGAGCCAATTTCTCATTATTGAAGTGGATATTTACAAACAAGTACTTGAAGGAGGCAAGAATGATCTATGTCATAATGAAGTATACTTACATCAGCAGGAGCTATATTTAGAGTAATACAGATATGTGTAAATATTTACCACTTACTGCCTCCTTTGTAATTTATTTCTCTACTTGGTGATACTGAAGTCTGAACCTAGGTACAGTGATTTGACTTCTATTGTATTTTATATTGTAATGTTTGGTCACTAGGAAGATGCCCTGTTTGACAGGGATTAGGAGTTATGGCCTTTTTGCAGGCAGTGCGTCACTGGGGATGGGCTGTCTGATCTCAAAATCTCAAGCTGATACCAGTCTCCCCCCCCCCTCTCTCTCTCACTCTCTCTCTCTCTCTTCCTGCTCCCTATATATCCAGATGTAGAACTTTCAGATACTTCACCATCACTTTGCTCCCTGCCATGATGATAATGGACTAAACCTCTGAAACTGTAAGCATGTCCAATAAAATGCTTTCATTTATAAGAGTTGCCTTGATCACACTGTCTCTTCACTGCAATAGAACAGACACCAAGACACTAGGTTCCCCTGCATACTAGGCAGGCCCTCTACCACAAAACTGTACTTCAGTTTACATATATTTAAGGATACGTTTATATATGTGGAGTAGATTACACAAACA
>OU015743.1:52233513-52270958 GCA_907169655.1 Acomys percivali | reverse complement strand
ACAATTTTAAGAATTTTTTGGGAAATGAGGGCAATAACATGTTTCTGCATTTAAAGGATTTCATTAGATTCTAATTGTGATTAAGAAGTGCATTTGCAGTTCACCTTATGGGCATAGATTAAAGATGTGAAGTAGCCCACAAGGGGCCTCATTAGCATGGCGATTACAAGTTAATCAGTACTACAAAGATCAGAGAAATAATGAAACAGAAAAACAAATTTTTGATGCATTCATTATTAGATTTTCTTGGCTTTTAAAGGTTTAAACACTATCAGGCTAATGTTTGTGGCTTTCATCTCTCTGCATTATGCTACCCTAGGGGAACAGGTTTGTGCTTTAGGTTAAAGCCACTGAGGGAGCAGCAGCATCGGGTCATTTATTTCATTGTAGCTTTTTTTCAAACCAATAAACATTTAGGAAATGAGTAGCAGGATCGAGATGCACTGTTAGGCACTGTCGTGAACACACGTGCAAACAAGACTGGAGGTTGATCACAAGAAAACACATTAAACCAAGGGAACTTGGTATATGAAAGAAAAATTGAAAAACACTCCAACTCTGTGTAAATCTTAAAGGACAAAACCACACAGCTCAGTAGTTGAGAGTGAGTATTGTTCTAGAGGACCTGAGTTCAATCCCAATACCTATATCAAGTGGATCACATCCTCCTGTACCTCTAGGGGATCCAACTACTCTTGCCTCTCTGGGTACCCACATATGTGTACTATCCACTCACATAGATATACACACATGATTAAAACATAAAATAAATCATTAAAATAAATAAGCAAAAAGGGATGCAACTATAAAAAACAAAGCCTTTTTCCTCCTAGGATTGATGGATGAGCAGAGATGTGAGTGGATCACATTAGGTTTTTTAACATATCAAAAATCAGTGTAAAGGTGTATCTGCTGGGACTGGGCTCCATAGTCTGCATACTTAATGACTGTGGTTTTCTGGATTGGTCTCCATCTGTTGTGTGACTTTACTTGATGATGGAGGTTGAAGATTGTATTTATCTGTGGGTGTAAGAACAGCACTCCCACATCCAAGACTCAGAGAATATTGTGGAAGAGAAGAATATTGTGTAAGAACCAGAGTATTGGGAAGTTTGTTGTGATTCTGTGTCTTCTAATAACACCAGCAGCTACACTCATACTGTCTCACTGACAGAACATGAGCTGAACACAGACAACACCAAAAAACGTATCAAACTGCATGAGGGAAAGCTCACAAAATAGCAACCCTACCCAAAGGACTACATAAAACTGAGTGAAACTGGAAGAGACATAGGTAACCTTCCCTGGGGAAGAGCACATCAACTGGTTGTCCAGTGCCAAATGTTCAGCCCAGAAACCATGCATACAAGTAGCATTATACAGACTCAAAAGGTTTTTAAGGAGTTGGTATATGTGTATATACAAATACATATAATGTATGCAATAACAATTGATGAAAAAAGAAGCCATGAATTGAACAGAGATCAAAGAGGACTCTGTAGGAGAGTTTTCAGAGAGGAAAAGAAGAGAGGAATGTTGTACTTGAAATACAGTCTCAAAAATAGACAAATAAATAAGGAAAAACAGTGAGAAGAATATAGGCTTTGGGTAACGGGTCCTCTTCTAGCCTTGTACTCTACTTTTACATATCTTCCAAAAGACTTACCTATCCATTGCTCTGTCTCATTAATATAAAACATGTAGTGATATTATTAGCATCCTACCTTAGTGAAAAGAATTAAATGATTATCCCCAAATTAATAACCAGCTTATACAGAGTCAGACTATAAATCAGGGTCTCCCATAATCTAAGTACTTTTTTTACAAAGGAAGTTTCAAGAAAGAAGTCTTAATCCCAATCAGATGCTAACACCTGAATTTATCCAAATGACCAAAACAAAAGACTAAAGCAACAGCATCCTCCATATCAGTCCTCACAAACTTATCCCCAAAACATCTATCAATAGCATCCACCAAGACTCCATTGAGATCTTAGGTAAATTAGATATAAACTTGATCTTGAGGCCCTTAGCCTATCTTGAAATATTTGAAGTAAACATTTAAAAAATAAATATCCAATAGAAAGTTTCTCTGGGATATATGGTATTGAGGCCATAAGACAATTTCCTTTCTTCTGGAGAAATGTCAATTGGACCAGATTACAACTTCCGAATACTTTTTCCATGGCACATTCTCACTAAACTGAGGACTGTATTTATGATTATGTGAGTTGGGAGAAAATACAGCTTAAGTCTGAGGGCATTTGTCTAACACCAGTCTGCTCAGCAGGTGGATTTAACCCAGGTGACCCTTGCCATAGAATGTCCCAGCAGTGATAATCTTTGGAGGAGTCACTTTGTGAGTTGACTAAGCTAGAAAGGTTGATTTATGACAAAGTACTAGAAAACACACTTGACTACATACCTAAACAATTTCTTATAACTAGCTATCTCAACAATGATGTGAGGGTTTTTTCCTTCTATGACTGATTGGGACTGTCTCTGTTGGGTCTACATTCTTTAATGTTTCCCTAGAAATTCTAAGCTTATTATCTTCTTATTTAAGCCACAGAGAGATAATAGTATTTTATTAAAAATCAATTTTCCAATGAGGAAATTGTAATGAGACTTAAATGCCTTAATAACTTATATATAGCCAAACTGCTAGATGATGACAAAGTAAGGACATGAGCTCGTTCTTGCCACTTGATCATTCTCCACCTACACTACAGGGTGAATGAGAAGCCGCAAACATCTGGAGTCATGTATGATACTCTAGGTCTTCAACTTTGTAAAGCACAGGAATGCTGAGGAAAATCATCGAAAAAACCAGGAAGTGTCTAGAAAACAGAAAAATTAATGTCCTTTTCTTAAGCAATTTTCTAAGACATAGGAAAACCCCCTTATCTTGGTCATGAGTCCTAGGCAAGAATCCACCAGTTCCGTTCTGTACGACATGAACTGCAGATCCTAATCTACTTTTTACTATATACAGAGAACCAAGCTAAAGCTACAGTTGCAGAAATTAAGGGATATAGCTTTCTTTGGGTTGTTGCCAACACCAAAATTACCCCCACAAAAGAAAATTTTGAATGCTTAATCTAGGATACTGTCTATTGAGATATTAGGGGCTCCATACCTCATTTAGAGTCTAATTCCATCTGGAGATAACGAGGGTGTGAATCAGTAAAGTATAGCTGAGCCATGGGAAGTAACTATGACGTCATATCACATTATAAAGAAGATAGCCTGTATGTTGGTCATCATATAGTTAAAGTAAGTACATGAACATGTGTTAAATATCCTTACTCCACAAGTAAGCTTCTGTGTCACAGAGTCATCAAGACTCCATGGGTTCATCAACTTACCAGGACTCCAGGGGACCCAGCACACAGTAGTACACAGAGTTATAATTTATTACAACAAAGGGATACAAAGAAAGATGAAAAGCCACACGGGTAAAGTCCACGCAGAATCAGCCACATGCTTCCTCAAGGCTTCTCCCCAGAGGAAAACCAGATGCTCTTCATTCTCAATTCTCCAGAAACATGTTGTGACAAGGTGTCTGGAGTGTTTCCAACCAGAGACGCTCATTAGAAACCCAAGGCCTAGGGTGGTTATTCCCCAGGGGTAGTGTAAGCAGCCTGCACCTGGTAAGTTTCACAATCCCAGATTCTGAGAAAGTAAGCAAATGTCCATACAAGACATTTGCTTAGATTTAGGGAAATCTGTTGTTAGGTTTAGGCAGAACAATCTAGCAGTGAGCTACTCTTGCCAGTTAAGGACAGGAAATCGAAATTCCCAGATGTCACACAATGGCCAGTCTTGTAAACAGGACTACGGGTCATCAGCCTCACATCTGCTACATTAAAACTTTCGGCACAACTTTCCATGGGGAAAATACAGGAAGACAGAGCTAAATTATAGAGAATCAGGACTTCCTTGTTCATTTTTTGTTTTTTTTTTTTTGTTTGTTTTTTTGGTTTTGTTTTTGTTTTTTGAGACAGGGTTTCTCTGTGTAGCCTTGGCTGTCCTGGACCAGCTTTGTAGACCAGGCTGGCCTCGAACTCACAGCGATCCACCTGCCTCTGCCTCCCGAGTGCTGGAATTATAGGCATGCGCCACCATGCCCGGCTCTACTTCCTTGTTCATTAAAGAAAATAACCAATAAAGTTTCTCTTTCTTCTGGACTCAACATACATGACATGATAGCATGACAGTTAAGAGTCACACAGTTGTTGTTGTTGTTGATGATGATGATGATGATGATGATGAACATTCAAAATTCTTCTTTTACCTAAGGAATGTGTTAGTGGTCAATACTGGGATGATAAGAAGAGTGGAGGTTTGCAAGAATATTTTGAAAAATGAAAGATGTATTTGGTTTCTAACAATAAATAGAATTCACCTGTATTGAAAATGAGAAAAACAAAAACAAAAACACCACAATCATTTTAATCATGCTCAATTCAATATGGCCCTTCACTAGAAATGTAGCAGAACTTTCCAAATACTTCGATCCATTCATTTGTGTCTTTACAAATAGAAATTATACTGTAAGATATAATTTCTTTTCATTTGTTCTTTGAAATTTTCATATATACATGTGTGTATATATGTATGTATGTATGTATGTATGTATGTATGTACATCCCTCTCACATTCATGTCTTTTTGCTGTTTATTTTTCTGTTGTGACCTACTGTCTCTAAGAAAGGTCACCCAGGTGTTCATAGGTGTGAATTTATCCACCAGAGCATGGCCAAGTCCCCAGTGGCTAAATCACTGAGAAAAAAAGAATCCTCTTACCTCAGCTGCTATTAACTGTCAATGGCTCTCCAGGAGGGGCAGGGCCACAGAAATCCTTCCACCATCCATGACTGAATGTTGAAGAATCCCTCTTTCAAGATTCTATGAAGTTAACTTTCTCTTCTGTGCTTTCAAGAATTCTGTGATGTTTTGGATATGATTGCCCCCCCCCAATAGGTACATATTTGAATGCTGAGAGAGTGCATTAGGATGTGTGGCCTTGTGGTAAGAAGTGTATCACTGGGGGTGGGGCTTTGGGATTTCAAATGCTCAAGTTAGGCTCAGCGTTTCACTCTGCATGCTGTCTGTGAATCCAGATGTAGAACTCTCAGCTACTCTTTAGTGCCAAGTTTCCCACCTGCTACCATGCTTCCTGCCATGATGATAATGAACTAAACCTCTGAACCTATAAGCCAGCCTCAATTAAATGATTTCCCTTATAAGAGTTGCCATGGTCATGGTATCTCTTCACAGCAATATGACACTAACAAAGACAAAGTCCATGGCCATGTTATGCCCAGAAGACACATCACAGCCCTCCTCCATACTAGACCTTTCCATTCTTTCACAACTTCTTGCTACACTCCCTGAGACTTGAAGGAATAATACAGACTTCTCCTTTAGCACTGAGAATGCAACTGTAACTCATTCTTAAGATCTTCACTGGCCCATGAGTCATTTCATTAAGCACAGTTTGCTGAAAAGGCTGAAAATGGCAATAATCTACAAGTATAAGCTTCCATATTTAGGGGGCAGTTTAACAGCATGTCTCCATTTAGCAAAGCAGAAATAGTTGATTACCTGCTAGGACCTATGATTCCACTGGCATTTGACTAGGTTCATGGGGCAGGAATAACTAATTTCTGTGGAACAGACCTCAAATCCAGTTAGAAAACAGTTGGTTACAGCCATAACAGTTTTGCTACTGTTGAACCAGTGGGCACATCTTACCTGACAGCTTGATTTTGGTCCATGAAAAGTCTACACGTATATAAGAAAAATAATGTAGTTTCTGTGCCAACTGCTTGCATTGACATCATTTAGTACTAGGAAAGTTAATCAGAAGGGTGGAAGCTTCCAGGCTAATATCAGTATGATTTCCCTGTGCACTGCAACTAATATATATGGTAGCTTCAGAAATAGGGTCTTACCCTGTAGGTCAAGTGGGCACTAACAGCAATGTCCTATGAGAAATCATAATTTCTTGGTTCAGCAATGTGTTTTCCCTTGTTGCTGTTCACAACTATCTATATCACTGTACATTGTGTTGTACTGATACACTGTAGGGTATTTATCCACGCATGAATTTCTACATGTCAGACTGTTCTGGGTAAAAAATGGGACAAGAATCATCCAACTGTCAGGGTGCTGACATTTTGAGAAGAATAAAAGCAAAGATAGTGGGTTATTACAAGAAGTAGCAAGTAATGTGGAAAAATACACAGTGTGACAGGCAGAACAGAAACTGCATCCCCTGTGAAGACAAATAAAGATCCTCTGAGCGTGCATTGAAACTTTACCAATGTAAACGAGCTTGACCTGGGTGACCTGGAGGGAGTGGATTCTAAAAATCGCCATCAGTCACTGCAGAGGCATGTAGCCAGCAGGAGTACTGGTCACCGTCACGGATACGCCATATCTGTGCATGCCCGGTGTTGAATCCAGAGAATAACGAGTTAAACTGTTAAAAGTTCATTCTGGGAACAAATAAACATTCATCCTATGAAGAGAAGCTTGTATCTGAAGTTTTTCCTCACTTGCATGTGTAACAATGCAAGTGAGAGAAAACTTAGTGTGAAATAAACACAAGAGAGTTGGAGTAAGCTGGTCACATGTGGAAAATATACAGAGAAAAAGCCAAGGAGAGTGTCATTACTGCTCAAAGTGGTCACGGTATGAAGCACAATGCATAGATTCAGTTCAGTCACACATTTGTAGCTACAGTTTTATAAATAAATTATTTGTAATAAAATTCCTTTTTCCTTTCATTTAGTTTGTCATATATTTTGTTTATATGTTTTCAGAGCATACAGGTATTTGACCTGTCATTTTCTGCCTTTTTTAGTTTGAGTAATAAGCATATAAAGTAATTCTATACCTCCAAAATTCATTACACATTTTTCTGAATTTGTGGATTTATTTTTATGTTGGTATTATGTTTGAAATCTATTTTGAATACAATATGAATAATGAATATCTTTTCTACTTCCCCTAGTTACTGATTAGTTACACCAACACCATTAATCAGTTAATTTCCTTTCTTTCCATTCATTTTGACATCACTTTCAATTGATGTACAGTATCATTCTATTTGGGCCTATTACTGGAGTGTGCATTGCCATTTATCTACCCAAACATAATCAGGACCAAATTATTTTCTCAAATACTGGACCTTCATACTGTTGTACTGAATACAGAATTTATGTCTTTATCCTTATTGTTTTTTCAGAATTATATGTTTTATTCATGCATAGTCCCTATTTCAAATGAACTAAAAATCATGTTGTCACAATTGAGAAAACAAAAACAAAAACAAAAGCTTAGTATTTGTAAACCTACCACAATATTAGCTAGATCACGTAAGGTTTTTTTTTTTCAGTTTTTTCTTCAATTAATTTATTCAGATTACAATGCAATTGTTATCCCATCACTTGTATCCTCCCATTCCTCCCTCCCTCCGGCTTTCACCCTATTCCCCTCCCCTAGGTCTAAGAGTTTTGTCTAGGATGGCATTAACAGGCAGGTGCAGGTCGGAAGGATGCTAGAGGAGGAGAAGAAGGCAGAGGTGTTGAGAATCAGCTAGCACAAGTCTCCTGACCTGTGCATAATGACTTGGGGTTCAAACTGAGGTCTCTAGGTCGGTCAGCAAGCACCTGTTCCTGCTGAGTCTTTCCACCAGCCTTGGTTCTATTTAAATATTTGTGGGAACTTCCAAGTTGGTGGTGACCAGACTGTGCCTGAGTGGCAGAAGGTCATTGAGTAACCTGGCAGCTGACTCTTCTCCACCTGCAAGAGAGTTCCACCCCTACCACACATACCCCTCTCCCCAGGCCTTCTCCTGGGTCCAGGAGATATCTGCTATATGCTTACCCAGTGCTTTCCACCTACTTGATCTCAGGTCCGCAGTTCCAAGGGCACTCCACTCCAGCAACCATAGATGTGATTCCTCCCACTTCCTCAAGGGCATTTTCTGGATGCTAGAGACAACACTCAAACCTCCAACCCAGGTCCCACTGGTTCTCCAGGGCAGATATACTAGACAAAATGAACACACAGGGTCACAGGTCTAGGATGACAGAGCCCAGCTGAATGTAAGTGCCAGGAACAAAGCGTCCACTCAGTGAAAAAACATGGCACAACTGACACCAAAAGGCACCCATTTATGATCCTCTGGACTTCACTCACCATTCTGAAGAGGACTCCAGACTCCAGAGATGTGCAGATCCAGGACTCGGATCAGCTCTGTTAGCTGATAAACATTACATCAGAATAGAAGGCAGGAAAAGGGTCTTCCAAGCAAACGGACCCAAGAAGCAAGCTGGAGTAGCCATCTAATGTCAGATAAAATAGATTTCCAACCAAAACTAATCAAAAGAGATGAGGAAGAATATTTCATTCTCATCAAAAGAAAAATCCACCAAGAAGACATCTCAATCCTGAATATCTATCGCCCAAATACAAGGGTACCTACTTTGTAAAAAAAACATTGATGAAGCTTAATCCACACATTGATCCCCACACACTAATAGTGGGAGATTTTAACACCCAACTCTCACCACAGGATAGATCATTGAAACAGAAACTACAGAGAAAAATAATGAAACTAACAGAGGTCATGAATCAAATGGACCTAATGGATGTCTTCAGAACTTGTCACCCAAACACAAAAGAATGTACTTTCTTCTCAGCACCTCACAAAACCTTCTCCAAAATAGATCATATACTCAGTCACAAAGTAAACCTCAACCAATAAAGAAAATTGAATTAACCCATTGTTTTTTATCAGATTCTGATGAATTAAAGCTAAACCTCAACAACACAACAGAAATAACAAAAAGCCTACATGCTCCTCAAAACTGAACAACTCCCTGCTCAAAGCCCACTGAGACAAAAAAATAAATTAAAGACTTACTAACATTTAATGAAAAAAAAAGACACAACTTACACAAACTTATGGGGCATCATTAAAGCAATGCTAAGAGAAAAATTAACAGTACTGAATACCTTCATAAAGAAATTAGATTCTATACAAGAAACTTAACATTACACCTGAAAACTTTAGAAAAATATGCAAACACACGCAAGACAAATAGATGGCAGAAAATAATCAAACTCAAGGCTGAAATCAATAAATTGGAAACAAAGGGAACAATATAAAAAGTCAATGAAGAAAATAGCTGAGTTTTTTTGGGGGGGGCGGGAATCTACAAGACAGACAAACCCCTAGCCAAAATAACTAAAAGGCAGAAAGAAAGTACCCAAGTTAACAAAATGAGAAAGGAAAAGGGGGACATAACAAGAGACACTGAGGAAATCCAAAGAATCATTATGTCTTACTTCAAAAGCCTATATTCCATAAAATTGGAAAATCTAAGGGAAAAGGGCAATTTTCTTGATAGGTTTCACTTACCAAAGTTAAATTACGATCAGGTAAACAGTTTAAACTGTCCTAAAACCCCTAAGAAAATTGAGGCAGACATGAATAATCTCCTAAGCACAAAAAATCCCAGAGACAGATGATTTTAGAGCAGAATTCTACCAGACCTTCAAAAAAGAACTAGTACCTATATTCCTCAAACGATTCCATAAAATGAAACAGAAGGAACATTTCTGAACTAACTCATTCTATGAGGCCATGGTCACCATGATATCTAAACCACACGATTTCTCAACACAAAAAGAGAATATCAGACCAGTTTCACTCATGAACATTGATGCAAAAATACTCAATAAAATTCTTGCAAGCCAAATCCAAGAACACATTAATTACAACATCCATCAGGATGAAGTAGTAGGTTTCATCCCATGGATGCAGGGATGGATTAATGTACAAAAATCTTTCAATATAATCCACCATATAAATAAACTGAAAGAAAAATATCACATGATCATCTCATTAGATGCAGAAAAATCCAACATCACTTCATAATAAAGGTCTTAGAAAGATCAGGAATATAAGGCCAATACCTAAAGATAATAAAGGCAATATACAGCAAACCAATAGCCAACATCAAATTAAATGAAGAAAAAACTAAGCCAATCCCACTAAAATCAGGGACAAGACAAAGCTGTCCACTCTCTCCATATCTCTTCAATATAGCGCTTGAAGTCCTACCTGGAGCAATAAGACAACTAACGGAGATCAAGAGGAAATAAATAGGAAAGGAAGAATTAAAAGTATCACTATTCACAGATGGTATGATAGAATATATAAGTGATCCTAAACATTCTACCAAAGAATTCCTACATCTGCTAAACACCTTCAGCAAAATGGATGGATACAAAATCAACTCAAAAAAGTCAGTTGCCCTCCTATATACAAATGACAAATGGACTGAGAAAAAAAATGAGGGAAACCATACACTTCACAATAGCCACAAATAATATAAAGTATCTTGGTGTAACTCAAACCAAGCAAGTGAAAGACTTATATAAAAAAAACTTCAAGCTTTTGCAGAAGAAAATTGAAGAAGATATCAGAAGATGGAAAGATCTCTCATGCTCATGGATTGGCAGGATTAAAATAGTAAAAATAGACATCTTACCAAAAGTAACCTACAGATTTAATGCAATCTCCATCAAAATACCAGCACGCACAATCCTTGACCTTGAAAGAACAATTCTAAACTTCATTTGGAAAAACAAAAAGTCCAGAATAGCTAAAAACAATCCTATACAACAATAGAACTTTTGGAGTTATCTCCAGCTCTGACTTCAATTTCTACTGGAAAGCAATAGTAACAAAAAATATTAGGCAAAGGATGCTGTCAATAGAAGGAAAAGGCAGTCTACAGAATGGGAAAAGAACTTCACCAATCTCTACATCCACCAACAAAAGCCTAATAACACACACACACACACACACACACACACATATTTATATATATATATATATATATATATATATATATGACTCAAAAATTAAACACCAACAACAACAACCCAATAAAAAAATAGGGCACAAAGTTAAAAAGAGAATTCTCAGCAAAGGAATATTGAGTGGCTGAGAAACACTTTTAAATGTTCAACATCCCTACTTATCAGGGAAAAGCAAATAAAAATGACTCTGAGATTCCTTCTTAAATCCATCAGAATAACTAAGAACAAAAACTCAAGTGACAGCTCATGCTGAAGAAGATGTGGAGAAAAGGGAACACTTTTGCACTGTTGGTGGCAGCACAGATTTGTCTTTCCAAAGACAACCACTTTGGAAATCAGTCTGGCACTTTCTCCAAAAACTGGGAACAGCTCTACCTCAAGACCCAGCTATACCACCCCTGGGCATAAACACAAAGATGCTCCACCATACAATAATGACATTTCCTCAACTATGTCCATATCAGCTTTGTTTGTAATAGCCACAATCTGGAAACAACCTAGATGTCCTTCAACCAAAGAATGGATAAAGTAACTATGGTACGTTTACACAATGGAAAACTACTCAGCTATTAAAAACAAGGAAATCATGAAGTTTATAGGCAAATGGATGGAACTGGAAAAGATCATCCTGAGTTAGATAACACAAAAACAGAAAGACATGCATGGTATGTACTCACTCATAAGCAGATATTAGCTATGTAGTATGGGATAAGCATACTACCATTCACAGACCCAAGGAAGATAAGTAACAAGGAGGACCCAAGGGAGGATGCTTAAACGTCCCTTAGAGGGCGAAACAGAGCGGACATAAGTTGTGGTTGAAGAGAGGGAACACGTAGGAGAGGGAACATTGCAAGAAATAAGGGCAGGGATTAGACCTGAGTGGGGGGGGAGCATGAAGACCTAAAGCCTACAGAGAAAAGAGATACTTGTAGGTGGGGGATCTCTGTGAAAAGCTACGTCAGAACAGGCTTCTGGGAGGATATGAGGGGGAATCTAGCTGAAACTCCTAGTAACAGGGACTATGGAGACTGAAGAGGACACACTCTAACTAGACAAGACTCACAGTAGAGAGAGGAGAACACAAAAACTTTGATCCAAAGCTTACCCTGCCTACAAGATGTGCAAAGATAAAGTTAGAGCAGAGATTGAAGCAATGTCCAACCAATGACTGACCCAAGCCAAGACCCACCACATGGAAAAGAGTCAAGCCCTGACACTATTAACAATACTTTGCTATACTTACAGACAGGTTGCCTCTTAGAAGCTCCATCCAGCAACAGTTGCAATCAGATGCTGAAATTTACAGCCAAGCATTGGGTGAAACACAGTGAGTCTAGTGGCAAACTAGGGGAAAGCATAAAAGGACATAGAGGTGACAAGAGCTCCACAAGAAAACCAACAGAGCCAGCTAACCAGAGCCCTGAGGAGACTATGGAGTCTGAAGCACCAATCAAGGACCATACATGGACTGGCCCGAGGTCCTCTACATGGATGTAGCCGGTGGACAGCTCAGGTTTCATGAGGTCCACTAGTAAGGGGAGTAAGGGCTGTCTCTGACATGGACTCTGTTGCCTGCTTTTCGATCTTTTCACCCTGACTAGACTGGCACGGGGAAAGAGGACAAACTCAATCCTGATGTGAGTTGAGGAGCTGGGGTGGCTGGGTAGGGGGCTCCATATTTCTGAGGAATAGGGGAGAGGAAGCAGGAAGGGAAGGTAGAACTGAGAGGAGAGGAGGGACACAGCTATGACTGGGATATAAAGTGAATAAATTAATTAATTAATTAAAAAATAATAAATACTTTCATCTTGTTTTCTCAGATTTACTCTATTTGTTTCTTCTAAAGAAACCTAGCTTTTGTCTTTATTACTCAGTTTCTCCATTTTTGGTTTTAGGTTCATTATTTTGTTCCTCTGGTTCCTAAGAACCATTAAGGATAATCTCTGTTTTCATTGAGGACTGACTTTCCACTCACTTCATGTAAACTAAGATAAGAACAACCACCCTGACTAACTGCTTAGAACTCCCCGTGTGGCCGATGGCCACTGTGGAAATCATACATCACACTGCTGGTGGCTATAAAACACTTGCCTCTCTAGGAAGAGTATATAAAACATTCAATGGCAAAAATTAGTAGATGAGTATTCACCCAGTGAGAAAGTAACATCAAACCCATTCAAACGTTCACTTTTACATGCTTACATTACCTTTGTCAGTATTTTTATTGTTTGACTAAATAACCAGTGTCCCAAATTGTATCAATAAGGAAGTGTGACAGTTGGTAGTGGTTGCTTGTTTGTTATGTTTTTTTCCTTTCTTTTTTTTATTAATTTATTCTTGTTACAGCTCAATGGTTATCCCATCCCTTGTATCCTCCCATTCTTCCCTTCTTCCCATTTTCCCCTCCCCTCCCCTATGACTGTAACTGAAGGGGACTTCCTCCCCCTGTATATGCTCATAGGGTATCAAGTATCTTCTTGGTAGCCTGCTATTCTTCCTCTGAGTGCCCCAGGTCTCCCCATCCAGGGGACATGATCAAATATGAGGCACCAGAGTTCGTGTGAAAGTCAGACCCCACTCTCCACTCAGCTGTGGAGAATGTCCTGTTCATTGGCTAGATCTGGGTAGGGGTTCAAAGTTTACTGCATGTATTGTCCTTGTTTGTTATGTTTTTATGTAGAGACATGATGTTCACCTGCAGGGATGAAGAAGCCAGAACAGAGAAATGATGCCCATAGAAAGAAAGGTGGTCATCCATCCCCATTCGCAGTGCCAGTGCCTGCTGCGCACTGCTCTGCTCGCATTATTAATACTGACTAGTTTTACTCTCTATCCCATCATTATCCAATGGAGCTTTTAGTAGTAATGAAAATCTCCATCCAGGCCACCCACTGTGTTAGCTCCTAACCACTGTAGCTGTTCAGCCTTTCAACAGTGACTGGGGGAAATCATTCATTAACTATTATTTAACTTAATTTAACTTTTATCAGGCACATGTACCTAGTGACTGCTGTTTTGACTAGTGAGATAATGGGACCCTTAATTGTAATGGTGTAAATGATACCTGAGCTAGTCATCATTCTGATGAGGCAGATGCATTCTGTGGACCGTCACCCTAATGGAAAGAGAAAGAGGGGAAATAGCCAGAGGATGGAATAGTCTCAAAGAAGCAGTGATAAGATGCCTGAGTAACCAGACGTGGAAAACCTCATGGAGGATATGTGAACAGTTAGGGTAGTCCAGTGATCAACAAAATACATTGTAGTTTTCTAAAATAGAGACCAGCTTTGGAACCACCAGAGAGACCTGACAAACACTCGCCATCTGTGAAAACAGGAACATGTGCTCTTGCAGCATTTGCCACTCTATACATGTTTTTAGCATCTCTTCCCCACTCCGGTTCAAATATCCAGTCACCTCACATGCTGCTCCCTGTGTTCCCCTGCTAATTAGCATGCCACTGGCAAGGAAGGAAAGTGACCTTTTCTATAATTTCCCTTCTTCTATTCAACAAGAGCCTGTGAAGTACTCTGCAATTAATAGGAACATAGTGAGAGCTAAAGGTTTCATTTGATAGTTTAAGAATGGATTCATTTCACAGAGGAAATGAGTTCTACTCTGATAGCAGTTAGTATGCACTCCACAGCGCACTGTCTAATTGAGCCATTTTCTGTGTTTTACATGAATGACAGAACAAGTGATTGTTTAATTTTTTTATTTTTGCATTGTGTCTGAATGTAGCTTTTCAGCAAGTCATAATTAGGAGTGACAAACAGACAGAATACACTACCTAAGCATGTATTAACACTCTATATGTGACCTATTTATATTTCCTCCTATTTAAGGGCAAACAGAATTATTTTGTTTCAGATATAAAAGCTACTTTCAAATGTTTCCAGAGACTGAGGCTACTCTATTTTAGTTAAATTTTATGTCACATTAGCTAAATAGTCATAGAAATGTAACTAGTTTGTATTCTGCTTTTTTTATTTCCTATGAGAATTAAGGTTATATCTTTATTATTCCCTTTAGAAAATGTTATTTTGCAGCAAAAGTTAAAAAAACCTTTTTCCCTCCTCTGAAGGTCTAGACAAGCTAACAAAATAGTATTGCTTTCAGTGTCTCTTGTAAAAGTAAATAAATAAATAAAATACTGGACCCAAAAACCACACAGCTGGTCTTTTCAATTTTCTTAACTACTGAATTGGATTAACTGCATGATCCGAGTCAATTGATTGTGCAGAAATCAATGGCTGAGAAGGCCAGATCGTCTCTCCTGGTTGGCCTCTTTCCTAAGCCTCTAAGCATGTGATATTCATTCAGTGCACCATCAAATTTTAAAATAAATTACTTTCTAAGTGCCCAGGTTATAAACTTTGATGGATGGTGTTTGTCTCAGTAATACTCAGTAAATGAGTAACAAATATAATTTTGAAGTTTGCATTCAAAATAGCATTTATTTTGATTAGACCAATTATAACATGTCTGGATAATCGAGATGTAAAGAAGAAAATAAAACCTACCTGATTTGTTCACTCACTATCAATCTTTTAATGTATGTCTTTAGAATTTCCCCACACACATGAGAGAGACAGTGACACACACGGAGAGATAGAGACAGACAGAGACAGAGACACAGAAATACACACACACATGCACACACATACAGAGAGAGAGAGAGAGAGAGAGAGAGAGAGAGACAGAGAGACAGAGAGACAGAGAGACAGAGAGACAGAGAGAAAGAAGAGACAAGGGTGAATTTAAGTGTGTGCATCTAAAATTGTGCCTTCCCAAAAATATTTCCTTATACCAATCCCTAGACTCTGTGACTAAGATCAGGAGATGAAGCATGTAGGTGAAATCACAGCCCTGAACATGTGCCCATTACCCTGGGGTACCTGTCATGTCCCGAGTCCTTAAAAGGAGAGCACACTGGAAGAAAGGAAAGAAGCATCACGCTAAAGCAGAAGGAACCCTGATTGCTTTACAACTGGGAAAAGAGAGCCACAAGCCAAGCAGTAGAGCTGGCTTCTACAATCTAGCAAAGGCAGGGAAATGAATTCTTCCCTGGTGGGTCTGCCACCACACAGATTGCAGTCTAGTGTGATGGTGTTGGACTTTCAACTTATAGATGTGCAAACAATAGATGTTTACTGTGTATAGCTACCATAACTATGACATGCTCTGCTAACTCTAGAAAATTGCATGGGATATGCATGCATATGTGTGCATCTGCAGGCGGTAGCTTTTTGTATATATGCCAAAACCCACATCGATATGCATCCTAAAATAGGAGTGTCATGTGTGTGCTACTAACCATCTTCATTCTTTTAAATCTATTATGAGAAATTTTAGTTGAGATTGGAAGTGTTATCACCTAACTGAAATTACTTTTTCAAATGTTAAAGTGTTGGGTATGACATGAAGATTCAATTGTACCTGCTGATTCAAAACACAGTCACTTGGGTAGGAAAACAGGAATCACAACTCCCTGGTCTTTATGCCTATCCTAAGGACCCCATGTGAAAAGCCAGGACTAGTCAGTATTCAAGGACCATGCCTTCCTCTCCCTACTCCCATCCATCAACCCTCTCTACCACTTGGGAAGAGTGACTGACTTTATTGGAAAAGACCAAAAGAGGCATCATCCTATTCTCTATATTATCTAGGGATAAGTAAAAACAATGCAATGTAATCTGCTGCTTCTCTTGCTCTTTGGAGTCTCCTCCTGCCTTGCAAAGCACAGTGGGTCAAACAGTTTCTTAAGTGTGTGTGAACGTGACATGCTAAGTCTTCTGTGCTTATTCACTGCAGTTTCTCTAGGCAGATCAACTGATTAAGTGTAGTATGTTCTGCCTAGGAAAGTACAATGCATCAAAAACAAAAAACAAAAGCAAAAAACCCAGCCATCATTTCATTTTGTAAAGAATATCCTGTGTAATTCCAAGATTTATTAGACATCAAAAGCATTTGAGAGAAGTTTTGGTGATTTTTTGGGGGGCATATACGGGTGTGTTTGCTTGTATTGCTTTTCTGGGGGCCTCACATGTGCATGTGTAGATGCCAGCCACAGTGTGAATGTGAGGCTCAGAGGACAGGAGTTGATGCAGGGGCAGGAGTTGATGCTCTCTTTCATCACATGAGTGCTGCATACTAAGTCCAGATCATCAGATTTAACAGAAAACACCTTTACCTGCTAAGCATCTTACCACACCACCCACTCCTTATACATCAATGGTTCTTGAAGCCAGCTGTATATAATTTGTAGAACTCTAAAGTTAACAACACCACCTAAACATTCCCAATTCGCTGGTGGCTGATATGCTGTATTTACTTTTTGTTTTTTTAACACATTTTTTAATGAAAAATAAAATAATTCATATTACATCTCATTTGCTAACTCATCTCATGCATCCTCCTATTCCTCCCTCCCTCCTGCTTTCACCCCATTCCCCTTCCCTCTGACTGTGATTGAGGGAGACCTCCTCTAAATATGATGCTAGGTATCAAGTCTCTTCTTGGTAGTCTGCTATCCTTCCTCCAAGTGCCATCAGGCCTCCCCATCAAGGGGACATGGCCAAATATGGGGCACCAGAGTTCATGTGAAAGTCAATCCCCAGTCTCCACTTAACTATGGAGAATGTTCTGTCCCTTGGCTAGATCTGGGCAGGGGTTTGATGATGACTACACATATTGTCCTTGGTTGGTGCCTTAGATCAAGCAGAACTCCTGGGCCCAACATGCTCAATTTGTGGGACACATTGTATTTACTTTTTGAAAATGTCTCTAGGGTGTGTCTACTCTAAAACACCAATATTAATGAGCTAGCTATTGAAAGCCTGGAAAGAGGAAAATCCCTTAACATGTTATGGCTAACAAGTCCTGGTGGTTTTAGTTTGTCTTTGCATTTAACAGTTGCTGTGTCCAGTATGTGTGATTTGCCTTACATAGTATTAATGTGGCACAATCTTGAAGAGTCAAGTCATGTATTAGAATCGTTGACTGAAGAACTGTCATATCTCAATATCATCTCTTCCTCAAAGGATGCAACAGGCAGTGGCTAATTCTACTCCTATTCAGAAATTACCTCACTGTGTTGGTTTGAATCAAAGCAGTCCCCATAGACTCATATATTTAAATGCATGGTCCCTAATTAACAGAACTGTTTTGGGAAAAAATAAGAAGGTGTGGTCTTGGAGGAAGCATGTCAATGAGGGTGGGCTCGGAGATTTAAAAGCCAACAGCATTTCAGTTAGCTCTGTGTTTGTCTTTCTCTGTCATCTGCATGCTGCAATGCTCACTGATATGATGGTCTGTGATTCACCCTCTAAAACTGTAAGCTCCAAAAACTCTTTCTCCTATAAGTTGCCTTGGTCATGGTGCTTTGTCACAGAAATAGAAAAATAGCTAAGATACATATATTATTCCTGTTTGTGAAAATACCAGTGGGAAACATAAATTTTGGCATTTATCACAGTTGAAGCACGAGAAACTTACATTTTAGTACAATCCATTCTTTCTTTTCTGTGTCCTTTTGTCTACCGCTCATCCATCCTTTTCTATTTTAGACTTTTTTCTTACACCCTTTAACATCCTCATTTAATTTCCTTTTGCTGAAATTCAGGAGGTAAATGAGAAGACTCAGGAGATGGATGACTCATTAGTCAGCTTTTAATCAGTGTAACAAAAATGCTTTAGCTAATTAACTTATAAAGAGAAGGAGTTCGCTATATATAAAGCGATAGAGGAGGTCTTGAATTCATCATGTCTACAGAGAGTTGAGATGCTTGAGAGGGGTCAGAAAGCTAGAAGTAACTCAAATACAACACTCATGTATGAACTTTTCAAAAATATCAGAGTAATCTTCCAGTGAGGTGAATAACATTGATTTTTTTCCTTCTTATTAATATTTGAGTAATATCATCAATGTTTTTTAATACAAAGCAAATGTTGAATTCTCAAAATTAGACCAACTTTTTCACTTTAAAAAATTATGTTAATTTTTGGTCTTAACAACTCAAAGAAAGATTTTCTGTGGTTGGCACTCAGTTTTTGTTAGAAAGTCCATGGTTATTTAGAGAACCAATATTACCCTATATGATGTAATTAATTCCATTTAAATTATATATGTATGATTATATGTATGAATGTATTATGTACGTATATATGTATGTATGTGTGCATATGTTGTGTGTCTGTGTCTATTTACATGTGGATTTGAGTGTACTATATAATATATATATATAATGTATATAAAGTTTTTTTCTTTTTTTTCTTTTTTTTAATTTTTTATTGATTTATTCATATTGCATCTCAATTGTTAGCCCATCCCTTGTATCCTCCCTTTCTTTCCTCCCTCCCGCTTCCCCCTCTACTCCCTTCCCCTATGTCTGTGACTGAGGGGGACCTCCTCCCCCTGTATGTGCTCCTAGGGTATCGAGTCTCTTCTTGGTGACTTATTATCTTTCCTCTGAGTGCCACCAGGCCTCTCCATCCAAGGGACATGGTCCGATATGCGGCACCAGAGTTTGTGTGAAAGTCAGATCCCCTTCTCCACTTAACGGTGGAGAATGTCCTGTCCATTGGCTAGACTGGGTAGGGGTTCGAAGTTTACTGCCTATATTTTCCTTGGCTGGTGCCATAGTTTGAGGAGGACCCCAGGGCCCAGACCCGCCTGTAGTTTTCCAGGACCCTCTGGATCCTTCTATTTCCTCATTCTCCCAGGCTTCTCACCCCTAAAGTCTCAATAGGATGTCCTCCCCTCTGACCCACTTTCCTGGTAGGTAAAGTTTTTCATGGGGGCGTACCCCTTGGCCTAGTGTCTCGATATAAGTGAGTATATACCATTTGACTCTTTTTGCTTCTGGGTGAACTCACTCATTATGATAATTTCTAGTTCAATCCATTTGTCCACAAATTTTGGAAATTCCTTATTTTTAATAGCTGAGTAATATTCCATAGTGTAAATATACCACAGTTTCTTTATCCATTCTTCTACTGAGGGACACGTAGGTTGTTTCCATGTTCTGGCTATTATGAATAAGGCAGCTATGAACATGGTTGAGCATATGTCCCAGTTGTGTGGTAGTGCATCTTCTGGGTATATTCCAAGGAGTGGAATAGCTGGGTCTTGAGGGAGCCATATTCCCAGTTTTCTGAGAAAGCGCCAGATAGATTTCCAAAGTGGTTGTACTAGTTTGCATTCCCACCAGCAATGAAGAAGTGTTCCTCTCTCTCCACATCCTCGCCAGCATGTGGTGTCAGTTGAGTTATTGATCTTAGCCATTCTGATGGTTGTAAGATGGAATCTCAGTGTCTTTTTGATTTTCATTTCTCTGATGACTAAGGAGGTCGAGCATTTCTTTAAGTGTTTCTCCACCATTTGATATTCCTCTATTGAGAATTCTCTGTTTAGTTCTGAGCCCCATTTCTCTATTGGGTTATTTGGTTTGGTAGTGTTTAATTTCTTGAGTTCTTTATATATTTTGGATATTAGACCTTTGTCAGATGAAAGGTTGGTGAAGATCTTTTCCCAGTCTGTAGGCTGTTGCTTTGTTCTCTTGACAGTGTCACCTGCCTTACAGAAGCTTCTCAGCCTCATGAGGTCCCATTTATTAATTGTTGCCGTTAAGGCCTGGGCTGTTGGTGTTCTATTCAGGAAGTTGTCTCCTGTACCTATGTGTTCCAGACTCTTCCCCACTTTTTCCTCTAATTGGGTTAATATCTCTGGTTTTAGGTTGAGGTCTTTAATCCACTTGGACTTGATTTTTGTGCATGGTGACAAATAGGGGTCTAATTGCATTTTTCTACATGTAGACATCCAGTTAGACCAGCACCATTTGTTGAAGATGCTGTCGTTTTTCCATTGAATGGATTTGGCTTCTTTGTCAAAAATCAAGTGACCAAATGTGTGCAGATTCATCTCTGGGTCTTCAGTTCGATTCCATTGATCCACTAGCCTATTGCTGTGCCAGTACCATGCTGTTTTAATTACTGTTACTCTATAGTACAGCTTGAGATCAGGTATGGAGATTCCTCCAGAGGATATTTTATTGTATAGGATTGTTTTTGCTATTCTGGGCTTTTTGTTTCTCCATATGAAGTTGAGAATTGTTCTTTCAATATCTTCAAAATATTTTGTAGGTATTCTGATAGAGATTGCATTGAATCTGTAAATTGCTTTTGGTAAAATGGCCATTTTTACTATGTTAATTCTCCCGATCCATGAACAAGGTAGATCCCACCATCTTCTGATGTCATTTTCAATCTCTTTCTTCAGAGATTTAAAGTTCTTTTCAAATAAGTCCTTCACTTGCTTGATTAGAGTTATTCCTAGGTATTTTATATTGCTTGTGGCTATTGTGAAGGGAGTAATTTTCCTAATTTCTTCCTCTGCCTGTTTATCATTTGTATATAGGAAAGCTACTGACTTTTTTGAGTTTATTTTGTATCCTGCCAATTTGCTGAAGGTGTTTATCAGCTGTAGGAGTTCTCTGGTGGAATTTTGGGGGTCACTTATATACACTATCATATCATCTGCAAATAGGGATAATTTGACTTCTTCCTTTCCCATTTGGATACCCTTGATCTCCTTTTGATGTCTTATTGCTCTGGCTAGAACTTCAAGAACTATATTGAAGAGATATGGGGAAAGTGGGCAGCCTTGTCTGGTCCCTGATTTTAGAGGGATTTCCTTGAGTATCTCTCCATTTAATTTAATGTTCGCTATTGGTTTGCTGTATATAGCCTTTATGATGTTTAGAAAAGTGCCTTGTATTCCCGATCTCTCCACAACTTTAAACATAAATGGGTGTTGGATTTTGTCAAATGCTTTTTCTGCATCTAAAGAGATGATCATGTGGTTTTTCTCTTTCAGTTTGTTTATATGGTGGATTACATTGATGGATTTCCATATGTTAAACCATCCCTGCATGCCTGGGATGAAGCCTACCTGGTCATGTTGAATGATGTCTTTGATAAGCTGTTGTATTCGCTTTGTGAGTATTTTGTTAAGTATTTTTGCATCAATGTTCATAAGAGAAATTGGTCTGAAACTCTCTTTTTTTGTTGCGTCTTTGTGGGGTTTGGGTATCAATGTGACTGTGGCCTCATAGAATGAATTTGGTAATATTCCATCCGTTTCTATCTTTCGGAATAGCTTGAATAGTATTGGTATTAGCTCCTCTTTGAAGGACTGGTAGAATTCTGCGCTGAAACCATCTGGCCCTGGGCTTTTTTTGGTTGGGAGACTATCAATGGTTGCATCTATTTCTATAGGAGAAATAGGGCTATTTAATTTGTTTATCTGGTCTTGATTCAATTTTGGCAAATGGAATCAGTCGAGAAAATTGTCCATTTCCCTTAGATTTTCAAATTTTGTGGCATAAATGCCTTTAAAGTAGGTTCTTATGATTCTTTGTATTTCTTCAGTGTCTGTTGTTATGTCTCCCTTTTCATTTCTGATTTTGTTTATTTGGATAGTGTTTCTCTGTCTTTTAGTTAGATTGGCTAACGGTTTGTCTATCTTGTTAATTTTCTCAAAGAACCAGCTCTTGGTTTTGTTGATTCTTTGGATTGTTCTCTTTGTTTCTAATTTATTGATTTCAGCCCTGAGTTCGATTATTTCTAGGCGTCTACTCCTCTTGGGTGTTTCTGCTTCTTTTTTTTTCTAAAGCTTCCAGATGTGTTGTTAAGTTGTTTATGTGGATGTTTCCATTTTCTTTTTAAAGGCGCTTAGTGCTATGAATTTTCCTCTTAGCATTGCTTTCAATGTGTCCCACAAATTTGGGTAGGTTGTTCAATCATTTTCATTGAATTTCAGGAAGTCTTTTATTTCTCCCCTTATTTCTTCCATGACCCATGTGTCATTACAGAAAAAGTTGTTTAGTTTCCACATGTTAGTATGCTTTTTGTTATTTCTGTTGTTGTTGTTGTTGAAGTCCAGCCTTAGACGATGGTGGTCTGATAAGATACAAGGAATTATTTCAATCCTCTTGTATCTGTTGAGGTTTGCTTCGTGACCCACTATGTGATCAATTTTGGAGAACGTTCCATGGGGTGCTGAGAAAAAGGTATAATCCTTTGCATTTGGGTGGAAAGTTCTGTAGATATCTGTTAGATCCATATGATTCATGACATTGGTTAATGAAGTTATTTCCTGGCTTAGTTTTTGATTCAAGGACCTATCCTTGAGTGAAAGTGGGGTGTTGAAGTCTCCCACTATTAATGTGTGGGTATCGATGAGTGGTTCAAGCTTTGTTAATAACTCTTTTACAAATGTGGGAGCCCTTGTATTAGGAGCATAGATGTTCAAAACATTGATGTTTTCTTGATTGACTTTACCTTTGACGAGTACGAAGTGTCCGTCCTCATCCCTTTTGATTAATTTTGGTTGAAAGTCTATTTTATTAGATATTAGAATGGCTACCCCAGCTTGTTTCTTGTGACCATTTGCTTGGTATATTTTTCCCCAACCTTTCACTCTGAGGCAATGTCTGTCCTTGTGGTTGAGATGTGTTTCTTGAATGCAGAAGAATGTTGGGTCATGTTTATGCATCCAGTCAGTTAGTCTGTGTCTTTTTTATTGGAGAATTGAGACCATTGACGTTGAGAGATATTAATGTCCAGTGATTGCTAAGTCCCTTCATTTTTGGTATTTGTAACAGTAGAGATTTTGTGAGGTTGTGATTTTGCGATGGTATAGTTACCTATTTCCTATGTAGTTTTGGTTGTAGTTTGTCCCTTTGGGGTGGAGTTTTCCTTGTAGTAACTTCTGTAAAGCTGGATTTGTGGCTAGGTACTGTTTGAATTTGTTTTTGTCATGTAATATCTTGTTTTCTCCGTCAATGGTTATTGATAATTTCGCTGGGTAAAGTATTCTTGCCTGGTATCTGTGTTCTCTTAGGGTTTGCAGAACCTCTGTCCAGGCCCTTCTGGCTTTCATGGTCTCTTCTGAGAAGTCAGGAGTAATTCTGATAGGTTTGCCTTCATATGTTACTCGGCCTTTTTCTCTTGCCACTTTTAATATTTTTTCTTTGTTCTGTATATTTTGTGTTGTTGTTATTATTATGTGGCTGGAAGATTTTCTTTTCAGGTCTATTCTATTTGGTGTTCTGTAGGCCTCTTGTATGCTCGTAATGCATCTCCTTCTTCAAATTGGGGAAATTTTCTTCTATTATTCGATTAAAGATATTCTCTGGGGTGTGGAGTCGGTTGCCTTCTCTTTCCTCTATCCCTATTATTCTCAAGTTTCGTCTTTTCATGTTGTCTTTTATTTCACGGATGCTCTGTGTCAGGAAATTTTCAGATTTAGCATTTTCCTAGATGGATGTTTCCAGTTCTGTGATTGTATCTTCAAGTCCCGATATCCGTTCTTCCATTTCTTGCAATCTGTTAGATAAGGCCACCTCTGAGATGCTTGCTTTCTTTTCTGAAGCTTCTCGATCACGTTTTTCTCCCGTGTGTTCTTTTATGATAGCTTCCATTTTTATCTTCAGGTCTTGAACTGTTTTAATGATTTCCTTCATCTGGATATTTGTATTTTTCTGAAATTCTTCAAATGCCTCTTTATATGACTCTTTTAAGTCTTCAGCCCTCTTGTTTGCCTCCTCCTGTTTACAGATTTTATTTGTTTCTTCCATTATCATCTTACTTACTAAGGACTTGAGGTCATTTTCTTGTATATCAACTGTTGTTGGGTTCTCCATGTTGCTTTCATTGGTATTGCTGGGATCTGGTAATGCCATCCTGTTTTGGTTTTTGTTAGCGTTCTTTTGTTGTCCCCTTGTTATTTTGGTGACTCTGATGTTGGGAGGTGGTTTGTAGTGACCTTCCCTGTTTGGGAGTGGATAGTTGATGTCTGATTATAGGTAGGGTGCCCTTACCTGTGGGGATCAGGGAATATTTCTCTGGACCAGGCAGGTGATTCAGGTTCTACTCCTGGAGATTTTTCTCAACACCTTAGGTACCAGGCTGAGTCATGCAAAGTAGGTTTCTGTTTGGGCCTTTTCACCTTATTGCTGTAGTTCAGATCAGCAGTTTTGGGATCTAGAGTAAGGTCAGCACACAAGCTCTTTGGTTATGTAGGTTGATCCCAGCTGCCTGTCTTTCCTGTTGCTTTGTAGCCAAGACCCCAGGTGTATCAGATCTTCTGGGTTGTAGCTGTCTTTTAGCTCTGCCTCTATACTCTTTAGGAGCATCCAGCCTCTCCCATGAATTTGGGAGTTCTTGCTGGGTCTGCAGGAGCTGACCCAGCTAGGATCTGCCAGTTGGAGATTATAGGATCAGTGCCTGGTGGGCCTGAGACAGTATGGTTTCAGGCCACTGGCAATATCCAAGGAGGCAGCAGTTTCCACGCCCCTATATGCCAGGGCACTCCCAGGTCACTTTAGGTTAGCAGATAGACCCTGCAAGTTGACCCACGGCTCCCTATATTATGGGAGGTCCTGTCGAGGGCCCGCAAGAATGGACCCAGCTAGGTTCTGTTGTTTAGGAAGTGCCGGGTCAGTGCCGGCAGCCCGGGCAGGCAGCTGGCGACAATGGTGATTCAGGCCGCTGGAGAGAGTCCCCTGTATCTTCTCTTTCCGCCAGCCAGTGAAAGCCCGAACGCTCCTAAGTCTCTTTAGGTCAGCAGATAGACCCTGCAAGTTGACCCACTGCTCCCTATATTGTGGGAGGTCCTGTCGCGGCCCCGCAAGAATGGACCCAGTTAGGTTCTGTTGTTTAGGGAGTGCCGGGTTAGTGCCGGCAGCCCGGGCAGGCAGCTGGTGACAATGGCAATTCAGGCCGCTGGCGGGAGTCCCCTGTATCTTCTCTTTCAGCCAGTGAAAGCCTGAATGCTCCCAAGTCTCTTTAGGTCAGCAGATAGACCCTGCAAGTTGACCCACGGCTCCCTATATTGTGGGAGTTCCTGTCGCGGGCCCGCAAGAATGGACCCAGCTGGGTTCTGTTGTTTAGGGAGTGCCGGCAGCCCGGGCAGGCAGCTGGCGACAATGGCGATTCAGGCCGCTGGCGGGAATCCCCTGTATCTTCTAGCCCGAATGCTCCCGGGCTAGGCAAGGTGACCTCCGCAGTTTGGCGTGGTGTGGATGGAGAGGTTCAATGATGGTTTCACCCTATTCGCTGAGACTCCTCAGGCTAGGGGCTCCGGAGAATCCCCTCCCCAAATGGCAAGTTTGGGTTTTATGTGTCCGCTGCAGCTTGGTTGTGGATTCCGTTTCAGGGTTTGGGGAGTGCGTTTAGCACCTCCGGGCTGTTGCTTGTCCCGGGGTTAGACCCCCTGGTGGTCTGTGGCGTTTGGGGCCCCACTCACCTACAGTTCTCAAAATCCAGCAGTCTGTGCCTCCATTCACGTCCCTGGTCTCCTCGGAGTAGATCAGCTATGGTGTCTACTGGTCGACACCATCTTGGCTGAATCCGTATATATATCCGTTTATAAAATAATGTTTTCCTGTCATGTATTACATTGATTGTATAAAGTAAATAGGATAATTACTTTTATTGTTACTAAAAAAATTTAAATTCAACTTTACATAAGAAAAATGTCACATTCAGGAATCTAGTTGTATGTAGTTTCCTGTGCCAATTGTCTTTTTATACATATGGATAGGTACATGTGGGTGGGGGAGACAGGCTCAAAGAGACCAAGATGTTGTCAATTAAAAGTCTCTGCTCCATAGACCTTTGGTTAGAGTTTTTGATACCTAATTCTTTGCTGAAAGCACTACAGGAACCAAATACTCTTCCCACAGTGTTTTATCTACTACTAATCTAGTCTTGATTTACGATGAAACTACGTAGAATAAAGTGACCAGGATGAAATTGTTAGTCAGTGACCATGCCATAGCTAAGATTTTGATGGCATAAGTCTTTCTTCACAACATGCTAAAGAATGAAATGAAGTTAAAATGTGAGAAGACTGCTTTGAAACATTTATAAGAAGGAATCCTAATTTTAGCAGTGCTGAGCATGCAAACAGCTCAGGAATGTAATGTGCTTATTTGATCTTCCATGTGAATAGAGCGACTGATTGCCAAGGTGCTGTGATCTGTAAAACCATGGGAACCATCTTCCCTTGACAAAGCAGCCCTTCCAATGGGAGAAGGGCTTGAGATGCTGCCTGAACCCTACATCTGGCAGAAAGTTATTCAAGTATTGTCAGTTGGTTATTAACAACTTTCTGACTATCTGATTAGTCAGCTAAATATGTATTCTGTCTTTGTTTGGGCCACCAGAAGATAAAAGTATGCTTGTAAAATTTATATAATCTTCAGTTTCATGAAAATAATATTTTGTTCCTTCAGTCATTGAAAGAACATGTTGCCTGCACAAAGTCTTAAAACATAGCAGCCAGAGACATGACAGGCAGTTTATTTAATCATAGATATGCTATAATATGTCAGGTAATACTTTTACTATTTTTACTATTTAAGTGTATAAAATGCATAAAGGTTCCATAGTGTGTGTGTGTGTGTGTGTGTGTGTGTGTGTGTGTGCACATGTGTGTACCATGGTGAATATGTGGAAGTCAAAAAACACCTTATAGGAACAACTTCTTTCTTTCCACTCTATAGGTTTTATGAATCTATGATTCAAACCCAAGTCATCAGACTTGGTGGCAAGCATCTTTACCCATCAAGCCACCTTGCCTTGCCAGAGCAAGGAAGAATATATATAATCCTTAAATGTATAAGTATAAATATATAAATGTGCTTTATATCAAGTAAGACAATGGATGTATAATAAAATGGTTATATCAGAATGTCAACTAAAATTATAACCAGACATTCCCATTTATAAGATTCAAAAGAGATTTAATTTACTGTTGCTAATGTGCTGTTCTCACCAACCACCTGAGACTTTTTTTATATCAAAAGCTCAAAGGCTAAGTCTTTCATGATTTAATATTTCACTGTGTCGTGGGCAATGAGTGAGATACATCTGATTAGTTTCAAAGTTAAGTGTGAATTTCTGTGAGACTATTTAGCAGGCTGAGGCTTATGTGTGTAAAATGTCAGGGTTTTCAAGTTTGATGAGATGTCAGTACCTTGGGATCAGTTAATTTAAAATTTATTGAGCAAAGAAGAAATCTACAACTAAGGCGTATTTTTGAAAAGCACAAAGAATGCCCACATCATCCTCACCTTGCTGTGTGTTCTCCGAGACTCAAAGCTTCGCGGCTCCTCTAGGCATCTCTGCTAGGTTGGGAGATCACTTCTTTGACTATATCATGACAAGCCACTGGCTGTGCTGATTGTCTTGACATTTAATGTACTTCTAATTTAGAGCATTTACCAAATTATATTAAGCCCCATAATACAGGGTTAAAGAAGCACTATCATTTTTTCTTTGTTTTGTTAAAGAGGTCTCTCATCTTCTTCCTTTATATTTCCCTCATCCAAAGAAGAAAAGATTGCTGTCACTTTTAGTGTGGTTTGCCTTTTATCTTTCAGTAGCACTTCAGGTCGCTAAGTGGTATCCAGTTTATTTGTATTCCGGTGCCACTCCAGCAAAGCACGCCTCCCCATCAGCTGAGCACAGACTTCAGGTGCTCTGCACTTGAAGCCATGCCATGAACCAATCGACAATATCAGCTGCAGCCAGTCATCCGGTAGACAATTTCCACGTAGCTGCTGGAGAATAGTTCTCAAAATTATTTGGCATCCCTAGCTGTAGTTTTTCCCTGGGAATTCTGAGATTGCTTTCTTTGACTTTCTTTTTTTTTTGTTTGTTTTTGTTTTTTTGTTTGTTTGTTTTTTGAGACAGAGTTTCTCTGTGTAGCCTTGGCTGTCCTGGACCTGCTTTGTAGACCAGGCTGGCCTTGAACTCACAGTGATTCACCTGCCTCTGCCTCTCAAGTGCTGGGATTAACGGCGTGCACCACTTTCTTAAAGTGTCATATTTTATTCCAACTCTCTTTTATCCTATTGACTGTGTATCGTAAGTAGTTCCTCTATCATGTTGAAAAATTTAATATAATTATTATTCCCATAAATAATTACCTTCAATAATATTGATGATGAATTTAAGTATAATTTTATTTGTGAAAAATGTTATGACTGAATGTTTTATTTTTTATCTAATTTTATACCTTATTATTAAAACCAAACTTTAATTACTCCCATGACTTTCCACATGTGTTTACATAACTACTGCTTCAGCTTTATGATGCCGGGAGTCTACAGAATAACTCATTATTAAAGCACACATAGGGTGGTACAGTATCCACCTATTGCCGTTTCACTTTGCGCAACATTCATTACTTACTCATTCTTCTTCATGAGAGTCAAAAAATACAGATTATAATGTAAGTAACAAATCTTGAAAACTTTGGCCTAAATACTACAAAAATTCAAAATAAAACTAAAGAGGGAAAATAATCATGATTGCCAAACAGTTGTCAACATTCTGGAGAGTCTGAAAAGCCCATGTTGGGATATTGGTATTACTCTGATTACAGCCAACCGTGGGTGCAGATGGGCTAGATAGATAGACTCCTTTGAGTGAGCAGAGGAAAAAACAAAAGGACAAGTAGAAACACTGAATGTCATTCTGACATGTTGGGAAGACAGACTGTACTTTGTCTAGGAGCCTGAAGTGATTCAAGCGTAATGCTAGTGTTTACTAGGAGGTTTGAAAATGCAAGGCAGTACAATATGGTTTCAGTTCACCACAGAGAAAGTATTCTTTAGACTGGTTTTTCTATATGCAAAATGTTAGATATTTAACTCACTTATGTTAGTTCTACTTAAATTCTAAAGTCAGTCTTCCTGTTTTACATATTTTATCACTATAGCTCCTTTAGTGAGCATTTGCAATTATAACCTACATAAAACATGATTTTGTCTGTTAATAAGGCAGTACTTTATTTACTTTTCTCAAGCTAAGCTAAATGTCATGCATAGGTCAACAAAATAAATCTATAAATCTCAACAGACACAAATGCTTATTTTATTAATGCCAGCTCTAACTCCAAATTAAAATCATATGGGATTGACATTGTGTACATATTTCAGATAAAAATAATTTTGCGTTTTAATATCAAATACATAAGGAGAGTAATTAAAGCATTTGCTGCCCTTTTCTCCTGGTTTTATATGCATGGACTCAGATGATAATGATTAAAATGAATTTGCTCAACACAAACACAGACATCATAAAAATATGAAGGTGTACAGACAGATGGGAAGTGAATAGATAAACAGATGGCCATATTACTTTGAAAATTAAAGTAAAAGCTTTCTTGTCATTCAAACTAACACTCGATAGCATTTTTTAACTTTCACTTTGGATCAGGAATAACAGTGCCAACTCGGAACCTTTCAAACTTTCCAAACCATAGCAAATGCAAAGTCCATTTGAAGATTTTTTTTAAAACTTCAGACCATAAATAACAAAACATAAGTGGAAGAAGGAGCCAAAGTGTTGATTTTATTCTATGTACACACAATATGTACAGACAGAAGGAACGTGCTGACGGGGACACCACGGAAAGCATCTCCAGTCTGACTAGCCTCAGAAGACATTCTGCAGAAGCAATGCTGGAGTTCAATAGTAGGTCTGTTAAACCTTTATAGATCTCTTAGACCTACATGATATAGCTACCCTTCAAGCTGGGGGAATAAATACATCCTTCCTAAAAAAAAAATCCATCAGGGTTAGTTCGTAAATTATGCTTGGGCTAAGATACAGGTAGAGAAATAATAGACATATAACAAAGAAAGAAAAACCTGAAACAAAATGAATGAATCTAATGTATATTAAGAGCAAAGGGGCCTCAGTTGGTGCTTCAGTCTCATCAGGCTCCTCTGGGCCCTGGTTAGTTGGCTCTGTTGGTCTTCTTGTGAAGCTCCTGTTACCTCCAGTTCCTTTTCTCCTTTCCCCAACTTTTCCACAAGGCTCCCTATACATTGCCCAATGTTTGGCTATGAGTCTCAGAATCTGTTTCGAGGTGCCACTAGGTGGAGCCTCTCAAGGACAACTCTGCTGGACTCCTGTCTGCACGCATAGAAGAGTATGGTTTATAGTGTCAGGGGTTGGTTTTCTCTCATGGGGTGGGTCTTGGGTTGGTCCAGGCATTGGTTGGACCATCCCTCAATCTCTGCTTTATCAGCTCTATTTTTATCCCTGCACATCATATAGGCAGGGTGGATTTTTGAATCAAAGCTTTTGTGGGTAGTTTGGTGTTCCCCTCCCTTTAATAGGAGACTTGTCTAGTTAGATGATGTCGTCATCAGTCTCAGGCTCTATGACCCCGCTACTAGAACTCTCGGCTAGAGTCCCTCTCATACCCGCCCAGAAGCCTGCCCTAACTTAGGTCTGCAGGTTGTCACCGAGGTGCCCTGACCCTACTTTCTCTTTTCTCTGCAGGCCTTTTGTCCCCCCGCTCCTGCTACCCAGGTATGATCTCCACCCTCATGTCTGTGCTTCCTTTTCTAGCTTATCCCCTCTCCTCAACTACAACCTGTTAAGACTGAAGCACCAACCAAGGGCCTTTTTGAACTTGACCTAGGCCTCCTACAAAGATGGATTAGATGGTGAGCAGGGATGGCACTACAACCAGGATGTAAAATACATACATACATACATCATACATACATACATACATACACACACATACATACATACATACACACATACATACACACATACATACATACATACATACATACATACATACATACATACACTTTAAAAATTAAATAAAAAGGACCAAGGATTTCTGGACCTAACACTAGATTTATGCACAGATTTTAAAATAAATAAAACCATAACATAGATAAGACTGCCATTGATAAGGATCCACTTTCCAGCATGCGTATGCTGTGTCTGGGTAGTAGAGGTCCCTAATACTTTTTTGCAATGACTAAGAAAGTCATAATTTGACTAGCAGTAGAAGTTCTGAGCCTATAGGTCAAAACCATGAGCTTATGAATCCAGGCATAGAGAACATAAATTGTATGGTCCAATGTCAGATATTATATGATCACACTCATGGTCTTGCCAGAACACTGTCCAATCTGGGATGCAGTGAATGCTTTCTTCGGGTGAGTCAGCAGGCATGAATGCATTGGAACAAGATATAAATCTTCTTTTTAATTTTATTATAAATATGTTTTACTGTATATCCATGGTAAGAATATTGTCAAACATTTTGCTGTGTTTATGTGGTATTTATGTGTATAATATGAAATGCCTAGGAAATCTACTAGTAGAAGGTGAGACCATAATGACAGAAAAATACTAATGTTCAAAAAGTATCAAATAAAATGTTTACAATAACATAGGAATCTTATTAGTCTTCCAATTAGCAGGCATTAAAATGCTTGATATTGGATCTTTCTGGGAGAGTGAAATAAAATAGATTTTATGAGTGGAGTTGGGTTAGAAGGGTGGGGATGGCAAGATTACATGGACAGAGGAAAGGAACATGGGATTGAGGGAAGAAATGTGGGGAGAGATAGCTGGAATTTAAGGACATTTGAGGGGGATTATGGAAATACAATGCATTGTAAACTTTCTAAAATATATGAAGTCTCCAAATAAGGAGGGAGACAAAGTCCCAGATGGCAACCTCTCATCACCAAAGCTTCCAGTACTGGGATTGAATCACTTTCATTTGAGTTGTTTGTCCAGTGTGTCCCACAAAAGTCCCCCAAATAACCCAGGCTATTGCTAAGATAATAAATTGCTTTCCACAAACTGACAGCATAGCCCCACTGCTGAATACAACGCACACAACTCACTGAACATGTAGAGGTCGAGCTGGTGCCTACACTGCACCCTCACCCCTCTGTTCTAGTGTCCTTGGTACAAGAGGCTACTCTGCAGGCTACCAAGAAAGTAACATAAACACCAACCCAGTCACAAGACCGTTGGTCTACATTCTGTCCTGCCTGCAAAACATGCTGAGGCAATGATGGTGCAGAACTTGTACAAGTAGCCGACTTTTGTCTGATTTGACTCCATGAAATGGAGTGCATACAAAACACAGCTTGAGTGACCAAGAACCAGAAAAACAGGTTACCAAGAGACCAAGAGTAAAACAAAATACTAATGTTTTAAAAAAAGAACAAAAGAAGTAACAAAATTCTCCTAATGATATCCTGCTACACTCATAGATCACTGCCTTATTCAGTCATCATCATAGAAGCTTCCTCCAGCAACAGAGGAGAACAAATACAGAGACCACCAAGGCAGTCAATAAGCAGAGAAAGGGGGGATGGAGGGAGGGAGGGGGAGAGAGAGACAGAGACAGAGAGAGAGAGACAGAGGGAGGGAGGGGGGAGAGAGAGAAGGAAGAAGGGAGGGAAGGAGAGAGAGACCTGGAAACACATAGCACTAAATAAAATATCTCCATCAAATCCCTCTGAACCTCACTGAAGAGGAGGTGGAATGAGAAAGCCAGAAGGGATGAAGGACACCAGGAGAACAAAGGCCCCTAAATCAACTGAGTAAGGCTCACATGAACGCAGAGACTGAGGCAGCAATCACAGTGTTTACATGGGTCTGCACCAAGTCCTCTGCATATGTATTATAGTTTTCAGCTATATTATATATTACAGCTTTCATATGTTTTTATGGGAATCCTGAGTGCATGAATGAATGGATCTCTAATGCTTGGACCTTCTGTTTGAGCTCTTTTCCTTCTGTTGGATTGACTTATCCATCTTTGACATGGATCATTTTTGTTTTCTTATTATGTTTTATTTTGTTATGTTTTGTGGTTACCTTGTAGAATCCTCTTTTCGATTAAGACAGACAGGGAGCCAGGCACAGGGTACACGCCTTTATTCCCAGAAATTGGGGAGGCAGAGGCAAGAGGATCGCTGTGAGTTTGAGAACAGCCTGGTCTACAAAGTGAATCCAGGACAGCCAAAGCTACAAAGAGAAACCCTGTCTCGAAAAAGGAGGGGAGGGATTTGGATGGGGGACATGGTGGGGGGAGAACTGGGATTGATAGAGTGAGGGGAAACTAATCAGGATATATTCATGAGAAAATAATTTATTTTTTAGTAAAATGGTAAAATAAAGAACAAGTAAATAATTTAAATGAAAACAAAATAAAATATTCATGTGAATCCAGTTAAATAGCCAGAACATTTAAGAGCTGGACATAGGATCTAGTGGCTCCAAGGAGTACAAAGTACTGTCTGATCTGGAATCTAACTCTCACAAACTTGTACGTGAGCTAGTTAGTTTATGACTGAAGTAAAATTCCTGGGACAAAGACAATGACCGTCATCACTCCCAGGACAGAAAGCAGCACCTTTCTTCTGGTTCTCCTTGGCCGCATGCTCCAAGGCCCATCGCTATATCCTAAAGGATGCCACTGGAGTAGCAATCTTGAGTCCTGAACCAAGGCAGCTGCAGAGTCTGGGATTTGAAGTTTTTGGGAATGAAAGAGATCCGAGGAATATTGCCCAAAGAACCACAGTCTTATGTGCTGCCTCTTCTTTTTTTTTTTTCAAAACTGTAGTTCCTTTATGACGCTTCTAGCATATTTTTGTTGTGTGTTTCTCCTTCCAGAATAAGTTACAGGAAAGAGGACTTTTAAAAAATCTGTCAGCTACTTTATTTTTTTCACATCTGCTGTTTATTTTGTTATAACTTTTGATTGTGGAAAATCTTTACGTGCTGGTTGTAGCTCTCTGCCTCTTTGCCTCCGATACCTCCCTCTCTCCCTCATTCCCTCTCCCTCTCTCCCCTAGTTCTCAGGAAGGGGAGTGCTCCTCCCCTAACATCTGATCTGAGCCTATCAAGTCTCACCTGGACTGCTTTATTCATAATAGCCAGAATCTGGAAACAACCTAGATATCCCTCAACAAAAGATTGGATAAAGAAACTGTGTTACATTTACACAATGAAATACGACTCAGCTTTTAAAAACAAGGAAATCTTGAAATTTGCAGGCAAATGGATGGAACTAGAAATGATCATCCTGAGTGAAGTAACCCAGACCAATAAAGATGCATAGAACGTACCCACTTGTAAGCACATATTAGCCACATAATACAGAATAACCACACTACAATACACAGACCTAAAGAAACTATATGGCAAGGAGGACCCTAGGGAGAATGCTTAATTCTCATTCAGAAGGACAAGTAGAATAGACCCTGGAAATAGTTGAAAAGAAGGAACCGGATGGGAGCCTAGCATATAGGTCCTCTGAAAGACTCCACCCAGCAGGAGAACCAAGTAGATGCTGAGACAATCTGCGGAACTTTGGGGTGGATCACAGGGTGTCTTATGGAAGAGTTGAGGAATAGAAGGAGTCAGGAGGAGAGGGGTGCTGCAGAGAGTGATGCACCAATCAAGGGCAATGCAGGATGAGGACCTAGACCATCTGCTCAGATGTAGTGGAAAGGCATCATAATCTCCTTGTGGATCCCATAATATGGGGAATAGGGACTACTTCTGGCATGGACTCGGGCCCCCACACATTGCTTACTTCCCCCTTGAGGGGTGGCATTGCAGGCCACAGAGAGAAAGCAGACTTTCAAATCACTATTGTATCCATAGAACTATAAGCATTTGTTATATTAAACATTTTGTGCATTTAAATGTTTTAGTATTTATTAATGTCTGAAATAAAGAATGCTTTTCTACCCAGACCTGTGGATTCATTTGTAGTACTGAGCATCAGATCTACTGCATTTTAGGCAAGTATTCTACACTGAGCTGTATCTCCAGCCCACCTGTGGGTTTCTAGACACCAAAGACACTAGTTAGCAAATTGAAAAATCTATACTATAACTTTCTAGAAAATAAGAGTGAGTTACAATAGTGTAAACTTGTATGGCTATTGAGAAGAATTGGTGACTGATGCAAATAAATTACTGAAATTGTCGTTGGGTATTTATTATTTTACATATAGTGATCTGCTGTGGATATTTCTTCTACTGCACACACTGTTTATGGGTGAAAAGAGTTTGCTAAAAATTTAAAATAGAAGTGAAAGTTCATTTCAACAGTACTTTCATTTAAAAAAACTATTAAAATTCAGAAAAAATAATCTAAAACAAAATACAACTTGTTTGTCTTTTCCCTTTAAGACATTATTTCATAAAACAAAATTACAAAGACAACCTGTACACTATTCGCTTCCTCTCTCCCATTCTAGAGCTATCTGTACTACTTCTATTCCTGTTTTTAAACAATACAGAATCTTTCTCTGCCCGCTTGTAGTTTATGTACAGGATGGCTACTGATTTCTTTTGGTTAATTTTTTATGCAGCCATTTCACTGAAGGTGTTTGACCAGCTGTAGAAATTCTCTGGTGGGATTTTTGGGGTCACTTATGTACATTATCATCTCATCTGTGAATAGCGAAACATTTGATTTCTTCCTGTCCAATTTGTATCCCCTTGATCTCCTTTAGTTTTCTTATTGCTCTAGCTAGGACTTCAAACACTATATTGAAGAAAAGCAGAGAGACTGGGCAGCCTTGTCTTATCCCTGAATTCAGTAGAATTGCTTTAAATTTCTCTCCTTTTAATTTGATGCTGGCTCTCAGCTTGCTGTATATAGCTTTCATTATGTTTAGCTAATCTATCAATGCAATCCACCATATAAACAAACTGAAAGAAATATCACATAATCATGTCATTAGATACAGAAAAGGCCTTTGACAAAATCCAACAGCCTTTACGATAAAAGTCTTGGACAATTCAAGGATACAAGGCCTATACCTAAACATAATAAATACCAAACCTTAAAAACGCCTTTCCATCTTGCTATCACAAAGCTTTTTAAAAACTTAAATCCAGAAAGAATTTCCTTGAAAACATCTGTCAGATCTTTGTGAGCTTTCCAAAATTGTCCAGCCACATCCTTTTGAGATGCAAAAGAACAAGAAAGTGGGCCTGAATTCTCCACAATGGAAGGATGTCACCACATCGTGTATTCTGCACTTTTAGTGTCCTTTATTCTCATACATAAAAAGTTTTATGGATATACTCACCCCACAACCAGAAAAGATCATAAATACCATGACTTCAAAACCTTGACCTTTTAAGAATATTTAATTTGAGACATTTCTCTTCTCATCTCTAGATCACACTTCAGAGACTTATGAAAGGCTTGCTCATTTTATTTGCAAACTATATTGCTATTACTAGTATTTATTGCACTTAGCTCTCACCTTTTTGAGAGTAACATGAAAATGTTATTTGCATAAGAGAAAAATCATTGCATCTCAATACCACCCTGGCTATATATTTTAATTCATTTCCATGACTGACTTCACAAGAAGTATTGACAGATGTCATTTTAAAACTACTGGATAATTATTTTCCAAAACATTAAACTGATCTTTATTTCTGCCTTACAAGTGGGTCTTTGGCCCAAATAAACTCAATATAAATGTTTACTGTCAATTTTCCCACTACCTACATTTTCACATACTGGAGTTGGTTCTTTTCATTTAGAACAGTTTTAGAACAGTTTTGGGTGCACAGTAAAATTGAGAGAAGCCATAAAAGTTACATACACACACACACACACACACACACACACACACACACACACACACACA
>OU015743.1:52204442-52227527 GCA_907169655.1 Acomys percivali | reverse complement strand
CTCTCTCTCTCTCTCTCTCTCTCTCTCTCTCTCTCTCTCTCTCTCTCACTTTCTCTTACTTTGATGGTCCCATTCTTTAAATTGTAAGTGTACTGCTAAATTAAACATGTCACACAATTTTTACAAGATTAAAGTTCCCTCTGCTGCTTTATAGTTTAAAAAAGTAGAAAAACTTCTTGGTGACTAATGAGAATATTTGAAATATTAAGAAGTGAACTTAATGTTCTTGCTGTCCCTTTTACTAGCTTTCTTGTGCTGGTATAACAGTATTTTATTATATGCCAGTTGGCACTTTTATGTACCACTGGTGGTATAAACAACATTTATCTTTCACCGTTCTGGGACAGGGAAGTCAAAGATAAAGTTGCTGGCTGATTTTGTGCCTAGTGAGGACACTCTTCTTGCCTACTGACAGCCACCTTTTAACTAGCCTTGAAGCAGGACAGAAAACTAGAAACATGACAGAGAGGAGAACACAAAAAAGAAGCTAGGAATATTCCTCTTCTTACAGAGATGCTATTTGTACCATGAATACCCCACCCTCAAGGCCACATCTAGACCTGATTCATCCCCAAATGCTCCATATCCAAATACAGGCATAATGAGGATAGCATTTCAGCATATAAATTGTGGGAAGTGGGGGCTGAAATATATACATATATACATATATATATAAATATATGTGTGTGTATGTGTGTGCATTATGTAAATAGTTTTTTAAAAATCATTTTCAAAACCAAAATCACTTCAGTCTTTGGTTTAAATTCAAAGGAAACAAACTTTTATTAAAAGTTGCTTCACAGTTCTTTCTGAGAAAAAAATGTTGCTCACTAATGTTAGTGTAGGTAGATGCAATGTTCTAAGACCTTCCATGTTTTAAGCTCATTCATTACCCATAAAACTCTAGGAGGCCAGAAGTGTTACCAAGAATAAAGTTGATCCTCAGCAGATATGGTAGTGACAAACACTTCCAATCCCAGAATTCAGTGGGCTAAGGCACAAGGATTGCCAGTTCCAGGTCAGGCTGAGCTACAGAGGCAAAGCCTACCAAACAGAAATGGCATAAAACCTACTGTATTTTTCCAGCATATAAGACAAATTTTTAAAGCCCCCCTCCCTAAAAATCCATGCCTTAGTCGCGGGTTGTCCTATGTGCCATGTACTTACCTGCAGCTTGGTTCCCCTTGCTTCATATGTCTGGCACATGTAGCAGGGGGTGCCATTGAAGATTCCCTGCTCAGTGTGGGGAGCATGAAGCAGGAAGAGCAAGCTGCATACATCTTCCTATACCTCCAGGAGGATAACGTGAGCCTTTGGGGTGAGTGTGGAGTGCGCCTTAAAGGGGTAGTGTAGGCTGGTACTGGCTGTCTGCAGGCATTTAATAAGGCACCTGGCTGTCTGTGCCCTACCTGCAAATAGATACATGCCTGCCCAGGGTAGGCGTTGGAAGAGGGGCAGTCTTATATGTTAAGCACATTCCAAACTCTATATTTTAACTGGAAAAGTTGAGGATTGTCTTTATATGCTCAGTCATCTTATACTCTGGGAAATACGGAATTATTTGGGAAAGGCTACATATCAAGACCTACCAAAAAACACTGGCATAAAAACTAATTATTTTGTAAAACTGAATAACTCAGTTCAGGAAAAATATGCAAATGTCTTAAATGACCAAGTTTCTAAGACACCTAGTCTAGACCAGATCCCACTTTCTTCTCAAATACCTGTAACATACTTACACCATTAGACTGTTAGATATCAAACAACTTGTCTTATTAAGGACATAGATCTAAATAATAGTTGGAAAAGATCAAAAGCAATATTCTTGCCTAGAGAAAAGAAAGTTTTAAGATGTTTTCACAGCCTATGTATTGCATTACCTTAAATATTTATATTTACATTTCCCAGAACCAAGGAGAAGTCCTTATGTGTCAAAGTAAATATGAAGACACATGTCTCCACTGACATCAAATAATAGGAAAAAAGTGCTGCACATTTAATAGAAACATTTACATGCATCATATATGAGTTAATATTTAAAATTATGTGTTATGATTCATTGTATCTCATAAAAAAATAATTGGAAGGAGTTTGCCTGGATTGTCTAATTGATTAAATATTCCTGCCTTGAGAAGTCTATGGTAAATCATTTTCATTTACAGCTGTCAGACACTGGTGACATTTAGAAAAATAATGTGCATAGCCTCTGATTTTTTTCTGAGTCCTTAACAGAAGTTTTAATCCCCACACTGAGATAGAGTGGAGGCCCAGCTTGGCATAGGTGTTTTATTTACTTTCAGTTGCTGTATGTAACTCAAATATTTATCCACAAGCAACAGTATCTGACTCGTATGAATACACTCTTCCAAGTGAAATAGCCAAACCATCAGCATGTGGATGACATCGGACATAACGAATGGTGTAGATGGGCTTCTTGGGATTTGTACAGAGAATACACAACGTCACAACTTTTCATCTGTACCCTGGGGCAGACATTGTTATTAGTCCATCAAGCTGCCCAACCTACCGCTAGACTCCCCTTTATACTGTTAGCTCACAATTTCTATGCATGTCTGTCATGGTCTTCAGAAGTTGTCTTAAAGAAGCCCTCAACATTATCAGTTAATTTTTTCTTTGGAAAAAAAACACATGTTTAATAAAAGAGGCTATGATCACACAGCTTGTAGACACAAGACAACTCCTTCCCCTTCCTATTATGTAATCATAAGTGGGAGGGGCTTCATCGGTCCTTCTAACCAAATAGTAGAAACAGTCCCTCTAACATTACTGCTTTCAGACTTGGGGTAGAGGAGTTTCTGAGTGACGTGTGGCAGTGATAGTGGCAACAAATGTTATTTAAAACTCTGATATTCAAAAGATGGTCACTAGTTGCCATAGAAAATATGCTAACTCTGCATCAGATTGACAAGGACAGAGGACATACAACCAGTTTCAACTGTAGTCAGGGTGCATATTTTACTAAAACTGAATTTGGATTCATAAACATAAAGGGTGTTTGCAAGCAGTACAATGAGAAAATTAAAATTTGCATAGCTAAATGCAGTTTGTTGAGTCATATGACATAGCCATTTTAGTGAGTCAGAGGTGTCAAATATTTCTTAATGGTCCTAACTAATACTAAAGTTGTAAATGTATAAGCATACTTTTCATTTATAATGATGGAGACATCATTATAAACAAATGATAAAGAAAAAACATGGTGGTGTTTGGTGTCATATCATTTATCTCCTTTGCCTGAATATAATGTTAAATATTACCTTAATTCTTTGTTCCTGCTTACATCTCACAGTCTCCAGAAGACTGTCAGAGAGAAGATTAAAAACTGGCACTATGAATCACAGCTTCTTTAAAACCTCGTTTTCTAAACACTGTACTGACAAATGATGAGAGTATTATGAACTCCTCAGTTCAATAATTCAATATTCCACCAGTTGTTAGCAAAGGTAGTGTGAAACAAAACACACTCTGAGAGAGGCGCCAAGGGTAAGAATCCTGTCTCTAAGTCTATAAACTTATTACATGCTATTACAAAGTGCCAACAGCTTTCCTTTCCCGGTACCTTCATTTTTCTCTGAATCGATTGGAATTACCACATTAAATCTGTGTCTCTAAGAGCTCAGCATGGAAATAAGCAGTCAGATTAAACACAAGAAGGTGGGCAAACTCCCACAACGGAACTGCTGTTCTTATCATCTTAAGTGCTTCATAAGCATCCACGTGTATTTAAGGGGCAGACAAGTTTCAGCACACTGCCCCATGCTAAGGCAAGAAAAGCCATTATAAAAGATTTTTCCCTCCAAGAGTCTATAGTCTGATATCAAATTCAGTGAACGTATTATGCTTTTTAGGACAAATTTGCCTTTAAAATAACATTAAGATAGAAAAGAAAAATATTTCACAGGCGGTACCAGATTTCACATGTACGGTACAAATGACAATGTTTGAATTCTGAGAGGGACAGGCTCGAGGAGTGCTGTAGAAGAGTGGGAGGAAGAACAGAGGGAGCCAGAGGTGTCAAGGACACCACAAGGAGATCTACAAAGTAATCTAATCTGGGCACAAGGGCTCATAGAGACTGAACTACCAAACAAAGAGCGTGCATGGACTGAACCTAGACTCCTGGCCCCAAATACATGTAGCAGATGTGCAGCTTGGTCATTACTTGGGTCCCCTAACAATAGGAGTAGGTGCTGTCTCTGAATCTGCTACCTACCGCTGGGTGACCTTCCCCTCGCTGGCCTGCCCTGTCACTCCCCAGTAGGAGAGGACTGTTCAGTCCTACAGTGACTTGAGATACCAGGATGGATTTGGTACCGATTGGAGGCATCCCCTTCCTTTCTCTGGGAGGAAGGAGAGGGGGGATGCAGGGTGTCGGGGTGAGACTGGGAAGGGAGAGAGGGCTGGTATCAGGATGTGAACTGATTGAATAAGAAAGACAGACAGACATGGAGGGAAAAAATCGGAAACTTGATTGCCTCCTCAATGGCTAAATCTAACTCTAGATGGAAGCCAACATTTTATCCCACTTCAAGCCTCAAACCGTGTCAACCGCACACACTTGTCCTAGTATCTCCCCTGGCTACTGCCCTGGTGGGTTTCTCAGTCTGAAATCTGGCTTCTTTCTTCAGACCCTCCAAGGACCTAAGTCCTAGTCAAGTGCCAATAATGCCCAGAGCTAGTAAGACCTTTGTAACTGACAAGATCCTACTTGTAACACATTTCACCACCACCACTCCTAATGGCCCTTTGCCATCCATTTGGGCATTGAATAGCTCTTTTGAATTCTTTTCTATCCATCAAAATCAGCTATCTGAAGTACCACTTGCCTCTCTGTTCATCTGTTTAATAGGTAGTTGCTCATGATTGATTCAGTTTATATACCTGAGGCAAGCCACAGGTTTACAATGCAAATTGTATATGTAATCCTTCCTAGCAAACTGACTTGAATGGATTATTGAATACTGTCTGGCAGATCTCCTGTCCCTGGTGTGAGATGTGGCTGTTCCAGGTCTGGCCCTAGGATGCAAAGCTCGATTTTGAGAGAACCATTTACTCTTTAAGAGCAAAAATCTACTTAGGTGACCCCACCTGCCACCATTTTCTGTTTGAAATATTTTTACTAAATATTTTATGCTAACATTATTGTATATTACTACTGTTTATTTAAAAATTAGAATTTTCACCAAAAAAATAGTGAAATAATGCGATAACAACACACTCAGGCATATCTAGTTCACGGTCTCTTTAACTGTCCACTGAGGTATTGAAGCTTTTAAATATTAAAGTTCTTAAATATTTTAAAGTTTGTTATGCTTCATCCAGTCCTTGAACATCAATTCCTGGTCTTCTCCTCTTTTTGTATGTGTGTACATACAAGTCTAGGCAGGTGCGTGTGTTCGTCTACAAGTCTAGGCACGTGTGCACACACATTCCCTCGGGGCAGGTTCTTCATTTGACGTGGGCTATTATGGCTGACGCAAGGTATGGCTTGTCAAATTTTTAATCTACTTTAAAGAGAAGAAATCACTTTGAAACGTTCAGAATTTAGAGACCTTTTAGCCCTAAATTGAATAAGAATGGTTAGAGATGAGAGACATAATAAACAGCCTAATAATGCAGTAATGTAGTCAGTGTAGCTAATGGGCTGTGGGCAATATATATTATCAAATAATATAGTATCTTACCTATACAGGTTAATGATTAGAAGAGTAAAATTCTCAGCACACAAATCACAAATTAAAATAAATTGGATCACTAGACTGAACTTGACAAATGATACAATAACCTCATGATGGTGACTGTTTACTTCTGCCAAATAAGCAGGACACAATTTGCATCTCACTCGGCCCGTGCTACCATAAAGAGAGAAGCAATGGAGACTGGGTGACATAAAAAAGGGAAATAAGGCTGGGATTCCCAGGGCAGGACGCCAGTGCAGTGAGGTTCTGGGGAGGACTTGTTCCCGGGCTGCAGGCTTCCACCCTCATTCTTTTCTCACATGAAGGAAGGAGAGTTCTCTGCGCTCCTTTATAAAGACACTAATCCCACTCATGAGTGCTCCTGAGTGCCCAAGAGAAAGGAAAACATATGTCAAAGGAAAGTCTTGAATTGAATAATTACAACAGCTTTATTCATTATAGCCCCAATCTGGAAACAAGCCAAATGTCCACAGAGAATAGAAAAGATGTGCAATCATACAATGAAATAATTTCTGGCAGTACAATACAAGGAGGGACTGATACACAGTGAGGATTAATCTCAGATGCATACCATTTAGTGTAGACAAGAGCAGATTAAATTATGTTTCTACAACTTGATAAAAATACCCACAGGAGGCTGTGACAGGAAGATTGTGAGTTTTAGGCTAGCCTGGGCTACATGTGAGACTCTAAAAAAAAGTAGAGAGAAAGAAAGGAAAGAAAGAAATTAAGAAAGAAAAAAAGAAAAGCCTTAAAATAAATAATGAATGTTGCTTTATTGAGGCTGTAGGGTCAGACGAACGGGAGGGTATAAGAATTTCTATGACATAATGGAGGTGTCACTAATTAGGCTGTTAGTTATAGCAGCATAAGAGTGAGTAATACACAGCAAATGCTAATGTAGAATTCTAACACTTAACATTGTGGACTTGATCTCCATTTTACAAACTGAAGTTCATAAATATCATCCTTAACTTGTAAAAATTAGAGGAAAGACAGTCTAGATTGTGACCTGGGTACCAGTTTTCTAACTATTCTGAAAAAATATACTGAGCCACTAGGGTCAAACAGAAGGGATTTGAATTCACAGTTAAACACATAAATGATATTTTCTTTTTTTTAATTTACTTTTTAAAAAATTTATTTACTTCACATCCTGACCATAGCCCCCTTCATCATCTCCTCCCAGTCCCTCCCTCCCTCCATTCTCCCCATGTCCCTCCCCTAGTCTTCAGAGATGGGGAGCCCTTCTCCACTGTCAACTGACCCCAGCCTGTCAAGTCTCATCAGGACTGCTTGCACTCCCTTCTTCTGTGGCCTGCAAGGTGGTAAGGTCATGCAGACAAGGAAAGGTGATCAAAGAGCCGGTGACAGAGTTCACTGCAGAGGCTGCCCTTGCTCCCCTTACTAGGGGATCCCCATGGAAACTGAGCTGCCCATTGGCTACATCTGCACAGGGGGTCTAGGTCCTCTCAAGGCATGGCCCTTGGTTGGTGTATTAGTCTCCACAGGAAAAAGAAATTGTATTTTCTAAAAAAAGTTATGTTATTATTTAGGTGGGATTGACATAAAAGGGGCTGCATATATTTAATGGGCACAATGTGAAATATAGGTTTAGAGATAAGTTTGTGCTCTTGAAACTGTAACCTTCAAAACTTTCTTCCTGTGCCTGTGAAGATGGTCCAGTGGTTAAATGCGTATCATTCCTATATGATGATGGGAGTTCTGATCCCTGGAAATCATGACAAGGCCAAGTATGCCTGGTGGCCAGCTTTAATTCCAGCCTTAGAAATCACAGACAGGACCCAATCCCTGAAGCCCCTCCCTATCACCGCTATAGAAACAGCTATGTCCTCTGTGGGCCCAATAAAACATCTTCTCCTGACTTCCCTCCCTCCCTCTACTTTCTCTGTGTCCTAGCCCCAACTCAAGCAGACTCCTCCTGCTACACCACAGGCCATGCAAGACAGAAAGCTAGCTAGGCTGGCCACAGACCTCAGCTCTCTCTGTTCCCCTAAACCCAATGCCTGAGTCTCCTCACTATAGACAATATCAAATTAAATGGAGAGAAACACAAAGCAATTCTACTAAAATCAGGAACTAGACAAGGTTGTCAACTATATATCTACTTAATGTAATAATTGAAGTTCTAACTAGAACAATAAGACAACTAAAGGAAATCAAGGTGATACATATTAGAAAAGAAAAACATCAAAGTATTGTTATTTGTAAATGATATGATTTTATATACAAGTTACACAAAAAATCCACCAGGAAACTGACAAACACTTTTAGCAAAGTGACTGCATACAAAATAACACAGAAATTGGTAGCTCTCCTATATACAAATGACAAAAACACTGAGAAAGAATGGGAAACAAAACCTTTCACAACAGCCTTAAGGAAAATAAAATATCTGGGGCTTTAACTCTAAACAAGCAATTGAAAGACTTGTATGATAAAAACTTCAAGCCTTTGAAGAAATAAATCAAAGATGTGAGAAGATGGAAATTTCTCCCATGAAAATGGCCATTCTGCCAACAGCAATCTATAGATCCAATACAGTCTCCTTCAAAATTCTAACATAATTTTTTTGCAGAACTTGGAAGAACAATTCTCAATTTCATATGGAAAAACAAAAATCCCAGGAAAGCAAAAACAATAATAAACAATAAAAAAATTCTGAAGATACCATAATCCCTGATTTAAAGTTGCATTACAGAGCAGTAGTAATAAAACAGTATGGTACTGGCACAAAAACAGATAGATAAATCTGTTCATAGAAAAATAAACTTGAATACCAAGACATAAATACACGCGCGCACACACACACACACACACACACACACACACACACACACCTTATATTTGATAAAGACACCAGAAAACACACTAGAAAAAGAGCATCTACCATGTGAGTCTCTGCTTCTGGGTTAATTCACTCCATATGACCAACTCTAGCCCCATACATTTGTCCAAAAAATTTGGGAGTTCTGTGTTTTTAATAGCTGAGTAGTATTCCATAGTGTAAACGTACCACAGTTTCTTTATCCATTCTTCAACTAAGGGGCATTTAGGCTGTTTCCAGGTTCTTGCTATTATGAATAAGGCTGCTATGAACATAGTTGAACATGTCCTTCTTGTGTGGTAGAGCATTTTCTGGGTATATTCCAAGGAGTGGAATAGCTGGGTTATGAGGAAGCTCTATTCCCAGTTTTCTGAGAAAGCGCCAGATAGATTTCCAAAGTGGTTGCACAAATTTGCATTCCCACCAGCAAGGAAGGAGTGTTCCTCTTTTTCCACATGCTCGCCAGCATGTGGTGTCGCTTGAGTTTTTGATCTTAGCCATTCTAATGGGTGTAAGATAGAATCTCAGAGTCATTTTGATTTGCCTTCCTCTGATGACTAAAGACGTTGAGCATTTCTTTAAGTGTTTCTCAGCCATTCGATATTCCTCTGTTGAGAATTCTCTGTTTAGTTCCAAGCCCCATTTCTCAATTGGGTTATTTGGTTTGGTGGTATTTAATTTCTTGAGTTCTTTATATATTTTGGGTATAAGACCTTTGTCAGATGTAGAGTTGGTGAAGCTCTTTTCCCTGTTTGTAGGTTGTTGCTTTGTTCTGTTGACAGTGTCTCCTGCCTTACAGAAGCTTCTCAGCCTCATGAGGTCCCATTTATTAATTGTTGACCTTAAGGCCTGGGCTGTTGGCATTCTGTTCAGGAAGTTGTCTCCTATGCCAATGTGTTCCAGGCTCTTCCCTACTTTCTCTTCTAATTGATTTAGTATCTCTGGTTTTATGTTGAGGTCTTTAATCCACTTGGACTTGAATTTTCACTTACCAGGAGATTGGGATAGATGTGAGGACATCCTACTGAGACTCTAGGTAAGAGAAATATAGGAGATGGGGAAATAGAAGGACCGAGAGGGTCCTAGAAACCTACAAGAAGAACATCATGATGGGTGGATCATAGCCCAGGAGGTCTGCTCAAACTATTGCACTAACCAGGGACAATACAATAGTAAACATCGAACCCCTACTCTGATCTACTCAGTAGACAGGACATTATCCAGAGTTATGTGGAAAGCAGGGACTGACTTTGACATGAACTCTGATGCTCCATATTTGACCACCTCCCCTTGGTGGGGAGGCCTGCTGGAACTCAGAGAAAGAATAAGCCAGATAACAAGATGAGACTTGATAGCCTATGACCATATAGTGGAGGAGGAGGTCCCCCTCGGTCATAGACCTAGGGGAGGGGAATAAGGTGAAAGCGGGAGGAAGGGAGGAATGATAGGATACAAGTGATGGGATGGCAATTGAGATGTAATCTGAATAAATTAATAAAATTTTAAAAAAGAAAAAGAGCATCTTCAAAGTATAGTGCTGGTCAAACTGGGTGTCTGTATGTAGAAAAATACAAATACATCCATGCTAATCATGCTGCACAAAATTCAAGTTAAAGTGTATCAAAGACCTCACCATAGGCCAAATACACTGAATGGAAGAGAAGAGAAAATAGAGAAGAGCCTTGAATGTGTTTGCACAGGAGATGACTTTCCAAACAAAACACTATTAGGATCACAGATTCTAGGATCAGCAATCAATAAACGGGGCCTCCTGAAAATGAAAATATTCTGTAAGGCAAAGGACACTGTCAATCAGCCAAAGTAGCAGGCTCCAGAGTGGGAAAAGATGTTTTTACTTAACGGCTAATAACCACTTACAAATGAATGCATACCATATTTATCTTTCTGGGTATGGGTTACTTCACTCAAGATGAGGTGGGTTTTATCTTAGTTCTATTCATATTTCTTAAATTTTCATGATGTCATTTTTGACAGCTGAGTAATACTCCATTGTATAAAAATACCACATTTTGTTAACCTATTCTTCTGGTGAGGGACACCTGGGTTGTTTCTACTGTGTGGCTATTGTGAATAAAAGCGTAATGAACATAGCTGAACAAGTGACCTTGTGGTAGGATGGAAAGTCCTTTGAGTATATACCCAAGAGTGGTAGAGCTGGGTCTTGAAGAAGATAGATTGATTGCCAATTTTCTGAGGAACCACCATATTAATGATAACCAAGGTAGACTCCACAGACACAAATAGGTTAGATGAAAACAAGGCCGCTGGAAGGAGAAATAGAATAGATCTTGAGGGTGCACAGCAGGCAGATGAGGACAGGAATGGGTGAAATTAGATGAGGTAGGGAATATTTGATGGAATCAGAGTGTATTAGGAGAGATGACTGGAACTGATAAGCATTTGAAGGTGGTTTGAAAACCTTGTTCATTAAAAACTTCCTGTAATGTATGAGGGTGATTCTAGTGATGACTCCGAATAATGGGGATACAGAGTCTGAACTGGCCATCTCTTGGAACCATAAAAGGCTTCCAGCGGCAAGACTGGGATGCTTTAAGTTGAGCTGTTGCCTGAGGGGGTCCCGTGGAGATCTCCAAACCAACCAAGCTGATGTTAGGACAGAGTGTTGCTCTATATAAACTGACATTTTTGTCCCATTGCCAAGGACAACATCGACAGAGCATTACAGGTGAAGAAACCAAGATGGTGCCTGAATGGAGTCCTCACCTCTAGGTTCTATTCTCTTCGGTGTGGGAAGGCTACTGAGATAGAAACCTGGACACCAACGAAGCCACAAAGCCTTTGTCCAAAACTCTGTCCTGACTGTAATATATGCTGGGTAAATGTTGGTTCAGAACTTGTGGAAATAGCCAACCAATTTCTGACTTAACTTGACACCCATTCCATGAGGAGCCCCTGCTCAACATTGTTTTGATGGCCTAGGGTAGAACCAAAGACAACTGGTCTAAAAAGAAGGAAAATAAAAAGAGTCAATGAAATGATTTCTGATAATACTCTGCTCTACCCGTTGATCTGTGCTTTGTTCAGTCATCTTCAGAGAGGGTTCCTCTGGCAACAGATGTGAGTAGATAAGGAGACTGACAACCAGACATTATACTGAGAGTCTAAATTGAAGGCCTCTTCCCTCAGAAATTGGAGAACACCATGGGAAGAGGGGTGGAAGTATTGTAAGAGTCAAAGGGGATGGTGGATGCCAGAAGAACATGGCCTGCCACCTGAATCAACCAAACAGGGCACATATGGGGTCAGCAAACAAGAGGCCTGCATGGTGTGCACTCAGGTCCTCTGAAGACATGTTACAGCTGTTAGCGTGATTGTCAGCTCATAACTCTGGTGACCAGTGTGTTTCTTCCTCTTTTGACTGTCTTGGGACTCTTTTTCATCCTGTTGAACTGCCTTTGTCCAACTTCAGTGTGATTATTGTCTCTGAGAGGCTTTTTCTTTTCAACTGAAAGACAGAACAGGAGAGGGAAGTGGGGGTGGGTGGGGTGGGAGGAGTGGCAGGAGGGGAAACTATGATTAGGATATAGTTATAAAAGAAGAATCTATTTTTCAATTTTAAAACTTATCCAATCAGTAAAGTAAAAGCATTTTCATCATTTTTAAAAGAAAGGTGTAGATGATTGATTGATAGATAGATAGATAGATAGATAGATAGATAGATACATACATACATACATACATACATACACACACATACATACATACACACATACATACATACACACACACATACATACATACACACATACATACATACATACACACATACATACATGCATACATACATACAGACATACAGATAGATGATAGAGATATGATAGAAACAGGAGGGAGAGAGGAGAAAGGAAGGAAGGAAGAGAACTCTGAGATGGAATGCCCAGCTGGTGTTGGCATGCAATAGTAACATGTCTGTGAGCTCTGTGTTTTATTGAGAGACACTTCCTCATTCAATGTGGTAGGTTCCTAACATAAACCTCAGGCCTCCACATGTATGCACACATATCACACATGTGCACACATGTGTGCACACACATGAAAAATAGAATTTTTATTTTTATTTTTTTCCAAAATATTTTTTCTTAATTTATTCTTGTTACATCTCAATGGTTATCCCCTCCCTTGTATCCTCCCACTCTTCCCTCCCTCCCATTTTCCCCTTACTCCCCTCCCCTATGACTGTGCCTGAGGGGGACTTAAGTCTCTTTTACCTTTTTTATTTTTTGTTATAGATACTCCCAACAGCATATACAACAAAAACAAAGATGGCAAGATGTCTAAAGGACAGCATATACATCTTTACAACATTTCAAGTAATACAGAACTGTTAGCCCATTTAGTAACAATACTAGCCTAGTATGCCTTGGAAATAATTAGTTCTCAGAAACGTTACTAAAATCCAGGAGCAAAGGAAATCTGTCTTTTGCTATGTGACTGTGATTAGAAATTGGAGATTTGACGTCTAGTCTTCCCTTTGGAGAGAAGACAGGACTAATTCTTCTCTGAGCTCTTGGTGAACTCTTGACCAAGAAACACTCTAAAGACCATTATGAGAACTGCTATTTATAGATACTCAGACAATCCAAGATAAAACTCGCTCCCCACACTAACTAGGATCATTAGAGGAAAAAGACTTTTCTTTTTCTTTGAGTTCAAGTATTAAAACAAAAGATGAAAAACTGAAAAGAAGGAAAACATCATTGAAAACCCCAAATCTACCCTACCCAGGATTATCATTGTATTTTGTTTTACCTAAATCAACTTGCACAGGTTTCTCTCATTTGCAAAAAAAAATTGTTTGCTGACATAAAAATAAAATATTTTCACAAATTTGTAAATTTTAAAGTGGCTCTAAAGAGTAGCATTGATATGGTTCTTACCATTTACAATAATGCTTACACATCTTTTAATTTACCCAATAAAACAGAGATTTTTGTGGTACATGTCACCATCATGATATATATGTGATATAGAGTCTCATGATATAGAGTTTGAACACTCCCAGTGCCTCATCCTGCTGAGCAGCACAGCAGATCTCAGTGCTTGATATGAAGAAAAAGTGGTCCTTGAGCTAACCCAGGCCCTCAGTAAGCATAACTTCACTGCATATCGTGGCATATGTGTTGTTGTTACTATTGGTTCTCATTGTCACCTGTCCTCTATGAATTACCACAGTGTGGGCAGAAACCATGCAGTGAACCAGAGATCTGGCATTTTCTAATGCCAACTGCCCTGATTGCTTCCATAATTCCATTTCATATAGTTTCCTTCTCTGCCTTGTAAACAGTCATTTTAGTTTATCAAATTGCTATAATATTCCTTTAGGAATCTCCCAAATATTAGTTCAGAATCCTAATATCCTTTAAAGCAGTAGAGGCCTTTCAGAGTAAATAGATTCTAATCTCTGGGGCACTCAGTTTTATTTGATTTCTGTAGAGCTGTCTTTCAAGTATTTTTTTAGTCTGTAATTAATTTCCAAATTCACATGACCATTATTTCTAACACCCATCTACCACATGCCTGTAAAGACTGGAGCTACCTAATCATCATCACACTGCCACTGCCACCACCACCACCACCACCAACACCAACACCAACACCACTGCTACCACCACCACCACCACCACCACCACCACCACCACCACCACCACCGCAACCACCACCATCACTCATCACCACTACTGCCATCACCTCACCACCACCGCAACCACCACCATCACTCATCACCACTACTGCCATCACCTCACCACCACCGCTACCACCACCACCACCGCTACCACCACCATCACTCACCACCACTACCACCACCACCACTGCCATCACCCCACCACCACTGCTACCACCACCACCAAGACCAGCCATGAAAACAAAAACTAAAGACCCTCAGTTTTAGATATCCCAAATTCCTAAACCTTAAATGGATGACAGATATTGAATCTTTCCCTGTTGAGTAAATGTAGCTTAGTACCACCAAGCTGGGAAAGTCAACTGTTGGCATTTCTCAGCAGGACAGCTTTACTTCCCTTTATGAAAGGATGGGTAATGGTACTTTCAAGCTTGCTGATGTATTAGAAATACTTCTCTCAATTGGCCTTTTTTTGTTTATTTCACTAACTCTCTGTTTATTCTGGCTAAACAAAATGCTCGGATCCCAACAGAGAAGCCTTTTGAGACCTATTTAACCATTGTCTTTAATGCTAAGAAAAGGACCCCAAAAGGGCAAACTGCTTGCCATCCACAAGAGAAAGCATCTGTCAATGGAATCATTGATAGGTTTTAGGGATTAATTAAGCAGAAGTTCAGAAAAGGAAATTAGTGTTCTGGCTCTGCCCTCATCATGTCTTTTCAGTAAGGCTTCATTATCCTATAATGAAAATACAAAGGCTGCCTCTATTAAAAATAAATGGAGTAGATCATTGGCAGGCTTTTTACTTACTTATTTATTTGTTTATTTAATTTTGGAGCTTACTATTTATGGAGAAAGACATGGTGAACTGTGACAGAATTGTGCTGAGAGGCCAAGACCTCTGTGTCAGAAGAATATGTTTGAAACTCAAATTCAGTCTAAAACTGCAGGTGTAGACACACCAAATGTGCACTTGGTACAAGTTCTGACCTGAATATGAAGTCCTGACAGGTTCCTTTGTGCAAAGCTGGTCCCAAGTTGGTGGTGGCTTTGGGGGACATGGTAGAAACTTTAGGTGATATGATATGACTTTGAAGGATGCTTTTGGCCCTGGATTTGTGTCTGTCATTCGGTTTCCTGTCAGCCATGGTGTACAGAAGTTCTTTACATGTTCATGGAGACATGAAATTCTGCCCACGTATGTGGAAGGAAGCAACCATGAACTGAAGCTGTGAGGCGAAATAAGTTGTATGCTCCTTAAGTTGTTCTTTCAGCTTTTTGTGACATGAATGAGAAAAATAACTACTACAGTGAAGAAGATTCTCCTACCTGCCATCCCCTGACACCACTGAGAGTGCTCTGGAGACACAATCAGGTCTTTTGCAAATATCTTTCACCAAAAGGAGTTAATCTACTTAATAGCACTAAACACAGCAATGTTGGTTACTTCCTCAAATACACTTCCACTGAAATTAGAAGACAGACATGTTTTTATGTTGTTGCTTGTTTGTATCACCTCTTCAGAAGGAAACTGCGTCTCATCACTGCGTTTACATTGAATATTTTCTCCTCTCACTATGGACACAGTCTAGGTCATATGGCTCCCTCTTCTCCTTAGATCTGGAATACCTTGGGCTTTGTGTAGTCATGCAGGCCTGTGCCAATACTATTTTGCAAATGAGGCCTGTGTGCATTCCGGTGTCCAACCTCTGACCAATGAGAATCAACATTGTTATCTACAAAGTTGGTTTTTGAAAATGAATGAATAAGTAAATAAACCCAAAATAAGACTATTCTTTTGGTTTTGGTTTTGGTGTTGATTTTCGAGACAGAGTTTCTCTGTGTAGCTTTGGCTGTCCTGGACTCACTTTGTAGACCAGGCTGGCTTCAAACTCATGGCAATCCAACTGCCTCTGCCTCCCTAGTGCTGGGATTAAAGGCATGCACCACCATGCCCGGCCAAGAAGACTATTCTGAAAATCAGACACTCTTGATTATTAACTCAAATTTATCACTAAGAGGCATACCACAATTTAAGAAAAAAAGTCATCAGTTATCAGAGCTACTTGGTCATTATTTTAGCCTCCTACTCTCCATTAATATTGAAAATATTTTCTACTGAAGATGATATACTGTACAGCAAAGCAAGACAGTTTGAAAGACAAAAAAGAGCTTAGTATAAAATGTAGCAAAGAAAATTTACTCAAAAAAAGAATGCTGAGCTTGCAGCTAAGTAGAAACATGTAAGCTTCTTGATGCAATTAGTCGTGAGTGTGAGCAGAGAGTATGTGAGTCTTTATATATATATATATATATATATATATATGCCATTTAATGCTTAATATACAAATATATAAAAGAGAAAGTGATAAATGTGGAAGCTCCCAAAGTGGATCACTATGGTATGTGATCAAACTACTTTATCAACTCCACTTAGATCAGTTTTGATCATTTAAAAATGTAATGATGGCATAAAGGAAGAATTTCCATTCCTGAAAAACACAGTATTGCTTAAGAGAGTAAGAGACTGCACCAAATGGCAAAATGCCAAGAACCATGGGACAATCTCCACCAAGCAAGCAGTGTAGCTGAGGCCAACATGCACTCCAGAGTGGGCAGGTGACTGCGCATATATTTATTTGATTCACTTGTGGAGCCGTATGGCAAAGGCCAAGGTGCTGGACATGCCTGCTATGTAAGAGGAACTTCTACCCTAGCTTTCAGATTGCTGCCTTCTTGCTATAGCCATAGACAGTAAACATATAAGGGGCCCAGGACCAACATGGGGGCCCCAACTTCATAAGCTGATCTGAACCAAATCACCTTCTCAAAGCTTCGTCTCTCCACAGGCCCTTCAGATTCCATTTTTGTTTTTTGTTTTTTTGTTTTGAGGCTAATGTGTTAACATACAAGCTAAAAGATTATAAGCATTTAGCCCATAGTTTTCTGCCCTTCATCCTCTACAAGGCAAATGCTTCTACGTGAGAAGTACATCCCATTCTTACTTTCTCATTGCCGTGACTAAATGACTGACAAGAAGAATTTTAAGAAAGAAGAGTGTCTTTTAGCTCATGGTTTGTCAAGGAAGCCCATCCTGGCAGTGAGAGAGTCCAAGGCTGCTTGTTTGCATGTGAGAAGATTGGGAAACTGAGGGAAGAAGTGAAGTATCTATAAAACCTTAAGGCTCAATCTTTAGTAACCAACTTTCTCTAGTTAGGTTCCATATTCTAGAGATTCTACAACCTCCAAATACAGGACTACCAAGTGACAACCAAGAGCTTGAACACCAGTTTCTGGCTCACATTTTCATACTCAGACCACAGTGCCATCCGACATCTTCCAATTCTTCATTAACCTCAGTATCGGTTTTATATCTAAGACGCTCTTCTAACTGGCATCCGAATCAGTTATGAGAACTGAGGTGCAAGTCACATAGAAGAAAACACCCTCTCAAGCTCTGAACCTGTGAACTTCGCAAACACCATACTCCTAAAGTGTGATGGTTTGACAAGCATGGGAGGGGGGTTCCCATTGCAAAGGGGAAACCAAAAGCTAGAAAGGAGTAAAGGAGGTGGTTACTTCCAAGCAAAGTAAACCTAGCCAGGTAATCACCCTATGACTGAGACTCATGAGTGACTCTCAGTGTTGTGATGCCCTGCATCCTGAGCCATTTTAGGTTGTTATACTGCTTTTAGGCAGTTGGGATAATGGTCCTGCTCCTGCAGGCCAGCCAAGCAAGGTTATATTCCAGATGCTTTATCAGGTATAGACCTACCTACAAGGCTCTTCTGTGGAGAGCTCTTGCCTTCCCATTCACAGTTACAGGAGACCTTCCTCAATGCTGCCACAGTGACAGCATTTGGTTTATTAAAAGGAGACATTAGCCCTGACCTCAGAAACAGCTGAGAAATTATTCACCCCTTGTTGTGAAATGAGTGCATGCTCCCAGCCAGTCTCATAGTCTTGTCTTATACAATGTTCATTACCCAACAGCCTTTCTTCATCCAGTTCCATGTCGGAATTCTTTAAACAGGCAGTTTCTTCTCACACAATATGATCTTATATTGAGATAGCCAACCACACTCTGCCATTCTCTGTTCTCAAATGTTATTAAACATACATCTGAGAACTCTCTAAACCATTACATAAATTTATTTTTGCTTAATGATGCTTTATCTAAAAATATGTATCACTTATTAATATTAGTATTATTGATAAGTAGGTAGGAAGACCCAAGATGTCTTTTCCATACTTTGCTTACTCTCTTTTTCATGAATAGATATTCCCAAAAAATCACTAGGATATAAATTTAATCCATCTAAGTTTTTTGTCACTTTAAAACCAGGAACTCTAATAATGTAATTCCCATTTCAGGTGAAAATCTCATGAGGAAATCCTCTGCCATATATTTCTATAAACAATCTGTTTACTGGTTTTTCTAAGAAAATTCCTCCACAGTGTTCTTCTTGTCTTCCTGAGCTCCTTCCAAAATAACCTTTAATTGCCTTATCATAGAAATCTTGGATAATTACTAGCCTGAATCTGAAGCTTATTTCAAGCATCTAGTTTGCTCCCAGTTTCAAATATGATATCCCATTTTTAGGTATTTGACAGAACAGCATTACAACGTCAATACCAAAATCTGTCTTACCTCAGTCTACCCCATTGGATAGAGGATATTGTATGACTTAAGTAAAAGGAATTGGCCCTTACAATTCTGAAGACTCCAAGGTTAAGTTAAAGGTTATAAGTGGAGGAAAGAAAGAGAGGTTATGAGAGAGATCTGGTATCTTTTCTCCACAAGATCACTAATCCCAACATAAAGGCCCTAGCTTTCATGATCTTATCTAAAGGTAATTATTTTACAAAGGTCTCACCTCTAAATCCTTTATACTTATACAAGAGGTTATGGCTTCAAGATATGAATTCAGGGAGTACAAAGGTCTTCAGATCATAAGGGAAACTAAGCCAATTTGCCTTAGTAAAGAACCCATCCATTGTGGTAAAGTACCACTGGTGAATTTATAGATACTGTGCATGGTCTACTAGTAAACCTCACCCACTAATGAAAAGGTAAATGGCAACATAATTAAGTTGTCAGGATATGATTAAATATTCAAGATAAAATGAGATTCAAAATGTTCAAAATGACAATCAACAAAGAAATGTTGCATGCCTCTGTTGCCTCATACAAGAATGTGTTAGTGAAATGGATATAATACTGAGTGAAAAATACATTTTTGTGATAGTTCACCAGCGTGACTGAATTAAGTGATGGCTAGGACTGATGAGATGTGTTTCTAAATATCTATGTACCAGCATTTCGGCAGATGGCTGACAAGGAGGGACAATGACTTGGATGAAGGATTTGCCCTTAGTCTAGGCAGCACCATCTCGTAGGTTGGCGTTTTGGATGGGAGGGCACTGGAGAAGGTTGCCAGTGTGTGCAATTGCACAGGCTCCTTTCTCCTGAGTCAATGGGAATATAACTACCAGGGTCTATGGACCTGAGATCCCAATTTTGTCAGCCTTTCAGCAGGATTATGAGAACCTCTATGAAACTCTGAAAGGAATGTAGTCTTCTTTATTAAGCTTTCTTTGTGCTTAAATCAATCACAGTTGTTTTTATCACTTTTGATTAAAAGTCACACTACCAAAGTGCACATGCAAAATATGTATTTATTTTTAAAAGGCCTTCACTTGTGAATAAATAGAGCGTGCAAGGCATAATTACTTAGGCGCTATACAACCCATGAAAGGACACTTGTGAATCTATTACAGAAACACAAGACAGCTGATTCAACTATGGTATATACCCAAAACTATGGGTGAAGATCTAAACAGCTTCAAAGGAGGCTATGAACTGCAAAGAGGTCTGGAAAAAATCAACAATATCATCTTTTTGTTCTTTAGTGTTCTCACTAAAGTTGGTATGGTACAAGAAAGTCTGAAGGTCATTACTACTCAAGTTAAACAGGAAAGAAAACTACATATTCTCAATGAAAATGTCTGTTTATGGCACACAAATTAAGTTAGTGTAAAGGCATTGTTTAGGGAATGACAGGGTGGGAAATCTAAATGGAGGTAAAGAAGAGGACATTCAGTAACAAAGCAAAACAAAGTTCACAGTAACACTGATAATTTCATCTTATGATTTTATTACTTAAATGACAAAGACATGAACTGTAAATATATAAGAAGTAGTAAGGATAATCAGGAACATGTCATGTGACACCCACAGGAGTAAATAGTCTTCCAAAGAGATAAAATACAAAGGGATAAAGCATCTCCCTCTCTCAAAACTAAATGAAAGCCATGACTCTTCTTTCACAGAAGGTAGAATTTACCAGTATTGGGTTGAGGAGAGGCCTGGAAGGGTAAAGACCCTGCCACCAAGTCTAAGTACCTGAGTCTACTCTGTGGGACTCTGGGACTTACTTGACGGAAGAAGAGAAGCAGCCCCCCAAAAGTTGTCCTCTAACCTCCATATACATATTATGCCATGGTGCATGTACGCATACACACACACACACACAGACACACACACACACACACACAACTTCAATACAATGTCCAGACTCCCCCTTTATCTCTTCATGAATTAAAGCAGCACAAAAGTTGCTTGTTGCAGCAACTTTTGAAAATGTTTTTTTAATCCATCAAGCATACAAGTTCCCTGTCTTCACTACGTGTTCACAATAAAATACGACAGGCAATCAAGGTCTGTACTTTGAGTCCTCAGGCTGAGAAAAACAGATACAGAAGAAAAATGACCCTAATTAGTTAGCACTAAGCTATGACCTGGGAGAGCTGACAGGAATAAAGGTCCTTGGAACAAGAACTGGATAAGTAAATTGAGATGTAAAACAATGAAATAAATTCTGCTTCTATCTAATGACAGGAAGCAATCTCATAAACATAATAGTAAACTAAAGGAAAAGCACTGAGAACATGTACAATTGAGTCTGATGTTCAGTTGTACAGAAAGATTGTCTTTCAAACACACACACACATTAAATTTGTCTTACCTAAACTCAAGGGCATGCGGACATACCTGTATTTTGATATAAGGTTGCAAACTTTTTCTTATAGTCTACAGATTAGTTCCTCTACCATTTTATCATCATTAAACATTTCCACTGAGGAAAAGCAAAAGCTCCAAAAGATCCATAAGGCAAACAGTGTCTTATCTGACATGTGGAGCAGCAGTCAGGTAAGGGAAAGACACGGAGTGAAGTTGAGATAAGTTTCAGTAACTGCGGACGACAATGATCAGGAGATGAAGACAAAGGGAGAAAAGATCATCAGCTGGCTAAGAGGGACCACTGATTGTAGCATAAAAAGCTATTTATTCTTCCTGTAGTACTGACCCCAAATGCAGTGTTAAAAACATGTAAATACACCAAGGTAATTAATTTCCTTACATAAAAAGAAATCTGAGCCCGCCAGTAGAAATGTATAAGACTAGCCCAAGACGAAGCAATGTAGATTAATCAGTCCTTGTCCTAGAGGGAAAAAAATGCTGTACAGAAATCTGAAAATCCATGACAAGAAATACTCCATGAGATGCTGGGGTAGAAGCTAAAAACAACATTCTTGCAGGATGAACAATTCAGCTGGTCTCAAGTCCTCCAAGGCATACACAATGCCAGCAAACAACATGGCAACACTGCTCATATACGTCTCCAAACATGAGCCAGGATTCTTTGATGACTTGAAGCTGCCTTTCATAAAAATATACATTTAGTCTAGAAGAACCTGCTAAATTAATGCCACCTGCATCTAAACATGGACCTAAATGTGACTAAATGAGTTACATTTCAGAACAGATCACTGATTATACCTGGAGGATGCAGAGAGACAACGCCTCCCAGATTTTTGTCTCTTTGTTGAAAAGATATCTCTTAAAATTAATAATCCATACGCTGGAAGCAAGTTTAGATGTCCCTGTAGTTAGCATGCTTCCCTCCTGCTGAAGTCAAGTAACTTTAATCAATGTATCGTGTTGTTAAACAGTACTCATCGGAGCTGCTATTTCTGCCTAGCTTTATTTTCTTATCGCATACACAAAGAAATTTGAATTACAACTTCTTAAAATTACTTCGATGGTTATTTAGTGGTGAAACTTGGGGTCTTTTGTAACTCGGACTCTTTTGATGCATATTAGTATATTTTAATGTGTTCTATAAGGACAGTAACACTATTAAATAAAAGGTTAGAATAATACACCAGAAATGTGTAATAGAGATTTAAAAAAATTTTTTGTCTGGCTATTTTGACCTTTGCTTTAACAAAACTCTTAATTTCCAGTATTTCTTAATTGCTCAAAAACTTACATGTGACTTGATAGCAAACATGTCACTAACTTAAAAATAATAATAAATTAACAGAGAATCAGAATGGCATGCTAACAGCCAACACGGAAAAAAAAAATCTTAGAAATTTCCCTCAATCCCTTGTCAAGCAAAGTACTAATTGCCGCTAGAAGAAAAATGGGGAGGGAAGAAAGGAAATGATTTGAAAGAATTTGTGCTCTCTCGCAAATCACACAAATGATTATTATTCTGTGGGCTGCAGACTGAATGACTATAATATGCTCTGCTTAGAATGCTATTGTGTTTCTCTAGTGGGTGCAGGTTTTCCTAGTATAGCCAAGGTTATAAGGCTCCATGGGAGCCTTCTAGTTCCAAGGCATTATGCAAATGTAATATATTAACAGCTGATCCTCTATTTGGAATGTTAAAGGCGATATTTGCACTAAAAAAATTAAATGGCTCCTTTTATAGATTAAAAAAGGAAGAAGAAGAAAGAAGAAATCCATTTTAAATGACCACAAGCCTTAAAATTTTTGG
>OU015743.1:52174885-52190384 GCA_907169655.1 Acomys percivali | reverse complement strand
ATCTGCAGGAATGTGGACACTCCTAATTTAAGTGGCAGTAATGCATCTACGAATGAAGTGACCCTCTTTGATGCACCCCCAAGCTCAACTTTGAAATGGCAATTGTATTCAGATATTTAAAATGGAGTCATATTGAAAGACTCATTCACCACTGGTAACTCTTACCTGAGGTTGAAAATATTTATTTCTACAGCATACATTGCTGACAAGTCTGTTGTGGTTTGTTATTACTGCATTTTAAAAGATTAAATTGATCATATTTTATAAAAAATCTTTTTATGACACCCAAACAAATGTCAAGATACTGAATATAGTGCCACAAAGCAGTTTGAGTTATGAGCACTAATATAATTTTTAAATACTTTTGTAGAGCAATTACTGTATTCATTTTTCTGGCCAGGCATTATAAGAGAGCTACCTCTCAACACCTGTGAACTTCTAAGAGAATCTAATTATATCTACCAAACATCTTAGTGATGCTTTCCACTCCATTTTGCTCATATCATAAATGCTGAAGTGCAGGAAGATCAATAAGGATGCTTGTAGACAGGAGACAGTGTGAAGAGTGGAAAAGCAGAGGTGATGATGCATGAAGTGATGACAAAACTTCACCCATTAAACTCTTTTCAGAAAGTCTTCAGTAATTTACTAATGCAATACCAGAAGTGATGTTTTAGGAATAATTCCAGTGATGTTTACTTCTATTATTTTCAAAATCTAAAGATGTTACAGACCAGCTGGGGATGTTGGTGAGTTAATACAGGCTTGCCTAGCATTAAGCAGAGTCTTGAGTTCAATCCCAACACCACCAAAATTGGGTGCCAGATGTGGGCATACATGCCCACCATCCCAGGACTCCAGAAGAGCAGGCAAGATTATCAGAAATCCAAGGTCATTTTCAACTGATATAGTGAGTTTGAGGCCAGCCTAGAATACATACATAAGAATGCATGCAGATGCAAGCACAAAATGTGGCCCAAACCATATGCCAGGTTTTGTAGAAAAATTATAAAAATTTGAAAATGATTTTGAAATGCACTGTTTGGGAAATCAAAATACCAAAGTTCTTAAGGGAAACTTTATGACATTTTATTCTTATTTATCTTATTCACTTGTTTTTAATTTTCCATTTATGCAATACATGTCAGTCACATAGCAGATAGTTAATAAACATTGCTGATTCAAATGTCATTTCCTAACATTTGCACTGAGTCAGATGCTGTTTCTCAAAAATTTAGTTTGTGATTTGCCATCATGATAACGACTTTAATATTTGGGTGGGAAATAAAGCTTTTATATTTGTGAATTCAGTCTTTATTCAAGTAAATAGGATTTGATTCAGTAATCATGCTTGGATTCTAAATATTTCTGGGGATAGAGTGATTTTAATACTTAGTAATTGGTACAAGTAAGGATGGTTCATCCCCAGACTAAAACTCATCTCTGGGCAGAAATGATGACTAGAAGGAAAGGACATAGTGATAGAAATGTGAGTATTTAATATTTCAATGTTTAGTTTATTAGACATTTCTGGACTTAAAACAACATGTTTTGAGCTACCTTTCACTTTATTTTCAATAACTGTAAATAATATTGGAAATCATATTTTTCTTTTGAGAAAATGGTAGCTTATAAAAGGCTGAGAGACATCTCCAACATAAAATTATTTAGGGGTCAATTAAAATGGGACACAGATTTGAGTCTATGCAAAAGAAACATAATCAAAAAGAGCCTGTATTAATATCATCTTCTTTGGGGATATGGGACAATGGAGTCATATATATTAGTGCATTCCACTAAACATAGCTAGGGATAATCTTCTTATCCAAAACAAGAATAGATTGAAAATTACTCCATTGTTTCGCCTTTAAAATGCTTAGCAACAAGTCTAATGAGTTCTTATAAGACTGGGTCAGTTTCTCACATCAAAATGATAGAATTCATTCCATCCATTTTCCAGATAGCTTGGGGACAGGTCTGTAGACTTGTTCGTGTATTGTGCAAGACTTTTCCTAGGGAAAAGAGAGCCAGCAATAGATAATTTTGATTCCAGATACAAATCAACAATAGACCAAAGGAACCAGGCAGCAATGACCAATTTAGCAAACCAATGAGCCCACTGATGTCACTTACGGGGGCAGAGATAGCTCAAAAGCATCACCATCACCACCCCGAGCCTAGATGACATCTCAAAGAAGCTGCAACCCTAGGCCTCTCCAGAGTTGGCACACAGCTTGGCTGACTGGTGACTCTCCTTCCTCGGCGATTATTTATTCTTCCATAACCTCAGGCAGGGGCCTGTGTTCTTTCTCTCCTGAACTTCTTGAAACTTCTGAATTATTTACTTCCTAAATGTCATAAGCCCCACCCCTCCTGGAGGGAATGGGAACTTCTTGAGCATGGGATGAGCCTTCCTCCAGGATGGCCATTTCAACTCAGAAGAAATTGCTTCACAACAGCTGGAAATGTTTTGATCTCATTTACTGCTCCTTCCGGATTCACTTCTCCTTCCTTACTACAACAGTAGCTTTTCATCTAAGGCATAGGCCCTGTCAAGACACAAGTTCTTAGCCTCAATACTGATGTCACATGAGTTTTGTCATGTGTAGCAGGCCTTAAATTCAATCAGAAATCTTTTTTTAAAAAATATCTTAGGTGAAATGTTGTCTGTGTTGGGTCATGCAATCTGCTGCCTAGGCTGAGCCAAGCTCAGCTATGAAAGTGGCAGTTAGCAGATGCCAGGCTGCCCAGAGCACCATGGACAAGTGGCTCTGGCAGTCAGACAGGAAGGCTTTTGTTTGGACCACAGATAAGATAGAAGACAAACGAGAATTAAAACCTAGTTTTGATAAAGGCGTTAATAGGCTTCAATGTCCTTACATAGAATAACAGAAAAAAATTTTTTTGAATTTTTAAAATTAAATTTCTTGTCTGTAATGAAGAAAGAGGCCTTCAATTAATGAGGGGAAAGGGAATAATGATAATAGTGATGCATTTCCTTACTCCTGAGGCAGTAGTTAATAAATACTTCCTAAACATTTAGTGACTAAGGGAAATGACAATTAGAATCTTACCCTCCCAACTACAGCTATCAAGTTAATTTTTCTCCTATAAGACTTACAATTATGGAGCATGGTGCAAATTCAGTGTCCTAGCTGGCTGTGCAAACAGCCTCCTGATACATTTGTTTAGAAGCCGTATAATCATGCAAGCATGCACTGGAGACCGGGGAGGCACACATCGCAGACAAGCCATATTTATTCATCACCACAGGAATTTCTATGGATTAAAACTACAATGAAAGTCAGGAACTTCAAAGTCTTGGCTCAATTTAAACACAGTCCTCTAGAGGGATGTATTGTAAGAGAGAGAAAGAGCATTTTAAAGCAGTTTCTGAAGACAGGATTAGTGGCTAATGTTAATATGCTGCAGCAGTCCTCTGGGACTCCACATATTCGAATCATTGATTTCTACATTTATCTTTCTTAGGACTTCTGTAGTCACTTCAGGGTGTCTTCATGTAATCCACTCATACCAGGGAATGTTTTCAGGGATATTCTAAATAATTAACCTTCTCACACTGGAGTTCAAGTGTCTCTCTGTGATAAAGCACTTGAGCACCTCAAAAGCATAATTATAGGCATGCCCTTGAGAGTTGGGTTATATCGAGTTCTCAAAATGAGTGTGGATATTAAAACTGATATAGCAGCAATTAGTTATGAATTTTCCCCATTACCTAGACTGCTGGATTGTGTCCATGAAATATTACTCTTCTGAAAGCGTCCAGAGAATTTCTGATTTTAGTCTCAATCCTGAGTGTAGAAGTTATTACCATATTTCTTTAACTTACTCAATTCATGACTGCTGCACACACACATGGGCAGTATGAGGGGGCATGAGGGTGTGTGTGTGTAGTATGTAGGCGTGCATGTGTCATAGCACATATGTGGAACTCAGAGAACAACTTTCAGGGATGAGTTCTTTCTTTTTATTGTTAGTTCCAAGAATCTAACTCAGCTAAATGCCCCTACCAACGGAGCGATCTTGCCGGCCCCTCTATTATATTTCAGAGAAAAGACATCAAACCCGTCCCAGATTTCCTTTTTTGTTCTTTTGACAAGTTAATTATGTGTTAGGATACAGGCAAACCTGTTTCATATATAAATAATAAATTACTTTTGGAGAGGAAATCATGGATGCATTGAAAATGACAGCGAATTCCTTGAAGTAGTAAGGAATCATTAACTATAATTAACTTATGAGTGTAGATAGCATAATTACTCATTGAAATTGTTGTTTCGTGTGCAAGGTAGGCCATTAAAAAGTACTTCACGTTCTATCAAGTACCCTAGAGAGCCCCCTTAGATCGTTCTGACCTCGGCATGGAAAGGTGTTGTTTTCACTACCAGTACTTTAATGTCCTTCCTAAGATGAAAAGTGACTTTATACCTTTTAGGAACAAATTATCTACTAATCAGAATATTTTATAAATAGCATTCTATTAAAGTTACTATGAAGAACATTTCCCGCAACAGTTAAGACCACAACATGAGAATGGAACCCCCAGTACAGTATCTTCTAACTCGAGCGCTAGCGTGCAGTACATGGTGACAAATACGTTGTTAAATGTTAAATCAATAGTTTTCAGCTTTTAGGAAAACAGACATATAACAAGTAAAACTTTTAAGAGCATATACTTAGCTTTTTGATTCTAGGAATGTTATTATTAGGCCTCTGTGCGGAAGATATATGTATGCACACTGCGCATGATTTGTGGAACAATCGTGGAATATTATAAAATGTAACAATTCTTCTTAAAGTCTTCTGTGATTCCCCACATGCTGCTTTGTTGTGATCAAGACAACTTAGGACACCTGCTGGTCCAGGCTGCACGTTACCTTGGCATCACCTCCTACAGAGGCGCCAACTGTCTCTTTGTGTGCTCCTCTACCTCCAGTCCGTCGTCCTTACCGTGGTGAAGGGCCTTTTTCACTCTAGTCTTCTCCTTTGCACAACTCCCCTTTGTTCACTGACTGTAGGTCATCATTTTATCTAAAATAATCATTGTAATACATACGCACGTTTCTGTCCTTGCATTGATTTGTATATTTGCTTATTTCCTTTGGTTGTGCATGTGTTACACACTTCACATCACTAGGAAGATTGTTTGATGTCTTTAATCTATAGAATATATAATTGTCCTAGTTAGGACACAGCCCATTAGGAGTTTCTTATGATGGCTGGGAACATAAGACAGCAGCCTTATATGTCATTTCTCCCTGTCAATACACCCTGTAGAAAGGACAGCTGTGATCTAGGTGAGCTGCCATACTGTGCAACACAATACTAATAGCACTTCTGAGAAAGTCAGAATTTCTCAATTTAGAGTCACAGTTGTATCTGTAAGACGGTGGCCTACTTTGGCCTGAAAAATTTAATAATCATGACATTCACTATATATATAACTTACCATCCTTTTGGACTCTACTCTTAGAGAATATGAGTACTCCCACTAATTCCATTTAGCTTGAGACAGATCTGGCATCCGCTTCTGGGTTGCAGCGCACTTCAGCTACACAGTTTTTAAATGCCCCGGCAACTGAAGGTCATATTTATTATTGAATGTCATCCCTCATCTGTGAAGTCATTTACAAACTTTATTGATCAAGCTGTACTTTTCTGAGCTGGAACTTAATCTGTAGAGCCTTCTGTAAAATGAACTAAATGCTTTAGTAATCATGGGCAATGGTGGGAGTTATTTGGTTTGTGGTAATTTGCATTATTTGTTTATTACACCCCACTGGTTCACGCTGTATACTGCTGTGCTGTGTGACGTGGGCAGGGAAGTCACTCACTGACTCCTCTTAGTTCATAGACCAAAGCATTTGGGTTACGGATGAATGTCATCTCAATGTGAAAATGTCTACCACTAATGCAGATACCAATTCTTTATGCCCACATCAGGCTCTATACAGAGTCCTGCCTAGACATCTATTCACAAACCTCCAGGAAGCTATGATGTTCCAAAACATTAAACCAAAATCAGTATGACTTCCTCTGAACACAGACTGTGTATAATCCCCTTAACCCAACATAGCATACACTGTTGCTGCTCTGAGTTCCGTGTGCCCTGGCACTACACCCTTTCTCTCCTCCCCAAGAAATCAGTGCAGCAGACTAGCTGAGCACTGTGGCAAACATTGAGCAGGAGCAGGATAGTCTAAACAACTATTTCAAAATTACCCTTCCAAATTTATGGTTCTTTTTAACTAAAATGTAAACATACAATGGCTGAGATTCTGTGAATTAATGATATACAAGTATAAAATGTTATTTCTAGTTGTCAGCCCTAGATAGTCTGTAACATTACTTAGTAATTCAATGAACAGAGCTTCATTTAAATAATGACATTCTGGCAAATACACTATTTTGTATGGAGAAGGAGTAAACATGAGTAGCAACAGATTGTATTCTCATTTATTAGTATCTAAACCAAAATCTAGACCTGTCAGGCGAGATCAATATTCTTGCTTCATGCTTGCATCACAGAATAGCAAGAGGGCTTTTGACTGGATAAGATAATATCAAGAGTTTAATTCTGGTATATCAGAAGATAAAGCACTCAATTGTCCAAGAGATTATAAAATTTATGTTTTGGTATCTTGTAGACATTAACTATACAGACATTGGACCAGATAAAAGAATACGCATAGTCCAGAGAAGAAAAATATAACACTGTCACTCATTAATGCTTGCTGAAAAGTTTTTTTTCTCAAGAAAACGCATAAAAATGCCTAAGGTTCTCTACACTGTGCAGACAAGGAAATATACAGCTCTATAATAAAGCCAGGAAATATGTTCTCCATTAACAAATTCACTCCTCAATCCATAAATTCTATGCAAAGAAGATTAGATAATTCTAACATGACAGAATTTGTTTAAAAATAAGACATATATAAATCTTCATCTTTTTTTAAGCTAGCCTCCTTCACATTTGCTCAAGCATGACCCAAGTAAACAACAACCACCCCATTTGTGACCCTTAAATATACACACTGTCAACTAGGCTACTGAGAAAGGTCTTAGGAAGCAAGTTGTATTTTCAAGCCAGGGACTAATACATGTGGTTTAAAATCCTCAGCACCTCACAGGAAAAATCTACTGAAAAAATATTTTTTTAAGATTTTGATGAGCATCCTTCATCTTGCTTTCAATCTGTTTCAGTTCTGAGTTGATCTCTCTAGTGTTCAGGACACCCCGTTGATTTTTAAGAGAGTTTCTTAGGGTTCTCTCTGTAGTGTTCCAAGAATCTGTTAAATGTCAAGGAGACAAATTCAATTTCAAGAATGTTATTCAAGTTATTTTAATTTCATCCTTTTTAGAAAATAATCTTTGATGTATTCAGGAGAAACAAGATATTTGAGAAAATCAAAATAATACTTTGAAAGTTGTTTCTTTTATGATTTATATGTTTTCTAAATAATTTGTACAATGTATACCTCCCTGGAAACATACTCATAAAATTTCCATCCTACTACCAGGTTTTTGTAAAATCCAGTGAGTGAAACAGATAGGTAGCTTTGAAGGACCTAAGCACACAGAAGATTAAAGACCAAGCAAAACTATCCCAAGCCTGAAGATAAATGCAGTGTGTTCTTGCTGGGGACTAACTTGTTGATTCACAACTGATCTTTCTGAACTAAGGTCAGCTTGCCTGTCTCTGTCCAACATGAAGGTTCTACAGGTAGAACATCATGAAGAGATTTTTTTTTAAAGTAACTGCTGTACTTTCATACATTTGCCTTGATTGCTCAAGATAGTATTCATCAATAAAGTTGGGCCTGAGTCCTTTAAAAATAACACTTGGGGAGAAATATGGTTTGTTTTAGCTGGCTTAGTATTTTGCTGTCACAGCAACAACATCACCAAAAAGAGGGCCAAGGGATAAGAGACAGCCTGGGGTCTTCTATGAGGACTGTGTCTTCTAAAATCTGGTAATAATCAGCTAGACTGGTGAAGGAACTTAAATATGATGCTGAAAGACGTGGATGCCAGACAAACAGAGAAAAGAAACCCCACAAACTAAACTCAAGTATTATACTTGATATATTATATACTTGTAAACATTGAATGAAACCTGTCCTATCTTAATGTCACTATGCCTGCACATTATGGCTTACTAAAAGGTTTCAAAAGTGCAACAGTCAGGTTTTCAGACATCTATCAAAGGCAGAGAACAAAAGTAAAATTAATTCACAGGAGAAAGAAAAAGGATAAACAGTGCCAAGCCATTTAAATTCTAATGCGTAACCCAATCTATGTCCTGGGTGCTTGAAAGAATGCTCATAGGAGATGAGAACAAAAGATCTAAACCAAAATGTCTCCTTATGAGTTGTCAATGAGTATTTATAGCATGCAGACTCTAAATACTTATAAACTCCAACAACATACTGGAAGAAAAATACCAAAACCTGTAAGTTGTCCTTTGACCTCTATACATGTATGCATACATACACAAATAAGTAAATAAGTATATGGAATAAAAAATTAATAGATTCTATCAAAGCAAGAAGCAGTTTGAAAAACTACTGTTTTATACAATATAGAATAACTTAGACTAGGCCACAGTCTGATTGAAAAAGTTGTTCTGTTGAATTAGTAACCATGATGTTATGTGACTTTCCCTGGGGATATATGAACAAATAGCTTCCAGCTCCAGATAGGGCAAAGTTCAACCTAAATCAATGAGCCCATTGATGTTACTAAAGGAGTATGAGTGAAAGATTGCAAACAGAGACAAGGATCACTTAACAGCAGCTACATCAACCTAGCCGAGATATTGCCCAATAAAACTTCTCTCCCTCTCTTCAGTCCATATTCCTTAATCAACCTTGGGGTGGAGAGAGAGGCTTGGCTACTCTAGTAATAACTCAGAGCTGATGGCATAGGACTCTCTCATCCGTGTAAATCTTCCACTACTGATTCCTTGCCTCTGAGTTTTTATCTTGTGGATCCCAACAATGAAATCCAAATGCCACAGAAGACTGAGTTTTAGAAGTTCTAGTATAAAAGAAGGGGAGAAGCCTGTATATTCAGAGTGGGTCCTAAGAAATAGGGTACCAAAAGTTGCCAGTGTGCAGGATTTTCATAAGATTGATGACAGAAATCTGCATGAAGCATGGAGAGGGGGCTGAGAAAGTCAGTTCTGCTGAGCCACCCAGGACACATCTTCTCAGTGTCTGTCATGACATGGAATATGATATCCAGGAAGGAGTGCTCATCCTCAAGAGATAACAAGGACCCAGCATCGGGAGCTCCTTCCCTCCATTCCTGGCCTGTAGCAATAACAGAATCACCAAGGAGACCACAAACATTTCTGAACTGCCACTTTGAGGACCAGTCCCCTAAAGCTCCCTGATCCTCTTCTATCTCCTTTAGTCCTTATCAACCAGCCTCCCCTGGGGCTGAAGCATTTCAAGTTGGGACTTTCCAGAGTTGTGAGAGTCTCCCTTCAGGCTAGAAGCATCCTAATTCAGAAGCTATTGCTACATATCACCTGATACGAGACCAAAGTAATCTCTATCCCAGAATAATGAGGGATGATAATGCTATGACTGGAGAGGAAAGCTGCCTGTAATGCTCCAACCTCAGAAATTCTTTGCTGGAGTCAGTGAACTGTAGCTCTCCAGATGAGCTGACACGTCACAACCTTTCTGGCACTACTCTAGACCAGAAGGGGACAGTAGACCTAATGCATTCATAAATGTTCTAGAAAGCATTGTTTTTTCTATCCCAAGAAGAATGTCTGGCCTATAAGACTACTGTTTCCCAGGGCCAGAGATGAAAGAAAATAGTTCAAAGCAAGTTTATAGCATAACCTTTGACACCTACTTCACTTTCCCTCCTTTTAAAATATCTGTTAACAGTGCTTGACTTGATTAAATTATCTGGCATTGTACTAGGCATGTTTAAAGACTGTCTGCCCAAACCTTTGACTCTCAGAGTTCATACACAGCAGGAATATAAAACAAAAGCAATGTTTTGTAGGATGAAGTATAAAGAACAAAGGCAGTGCTTTTTACCTGCCTCTGATTTCTGTCCATGGTCACTGTGCCCCAGGCAGGCTTCTAGTCCAACCACAACTTGATTGTTTTATTTGGATGGCGTAAATATTTAATGATGAAGGCACATCAAGAACCACCTCTGTCTCTATAATCACCGAGACTTTGAGTTCTGTAGTGTGGACCTCTTTGATATCTTGAACTCACTAAATCAGCTACTTCCTGGCCCCCCAAGTTCCCCATGGCAAAACCTGAGAAAGTTGTATGTCATGCCTCACAGCATGTGTATTGTGCCTTCTGCCCTATGGATGTTTTTTTCCTTTCCAGAGCCAAACAGGTACAGATTCATCACCAGGGTCTGAAGCTCTGGGCTTCAGGAACGTGGAGTGCCCTGGGGTCAGCTCTGCAGATTGACAGGCGCTGCTATGCTGACATCATGGCAGCATCTACATAGCAAATCCTTCTCTGATTTTGGAAAAGTAGGGTAGACTACCAAACAAGGACTGACATATTAAAAACATGCTGGATGCATAGTTCTGTGGGAGAAGATCTAGGAAACAAGTCTTTCACCTCCCGCAAGTAGCCACCTTCAATGTGAAGTAGTTCCACGGTGACTCTGGGAGGGAGATAGCAGGTGAAACTGTGCAACAACAGCAATATTTGATATACAGAAAGCCAGCCTGGCCCAGCATAGCTGCCAAACATGTACTTTCCCCTTACCTGGTCTGTTTCCCTTTTCCCTTCACTCTAACTCCCTGGCATTGAGCCTCGTGAAAGGATGAGCATGAAAATATATTTCTGGCTCTCTTTTCTGAGAAGTATGGGATAATACTGTAATTAAAAGAATAAGATTGGTGCTTATTGGATGTGAGGTCATCAAAGTGAAAGTGTCCAACAAGGAAATACAAGCAGAATCTAAAGTTTATGCTATCTGTGCATGCGTAGTACAGTACCCACTGGAGTTTCCCCTTGAGGAATTGGAGAGGATTGCCACAGCACTAGATTTCTCTCAAACTAGAGTTACTAACACCAACAGCAGCACCTAAAGCATTAAATAAGAACAGAAAATCATTGTTTTCTTAGGTGGAAAATATTAGAAGTTAAATAAATGTGGGATTTATGCTAGTAGCCTATGAGACTCTACCAATTTGAATTGTTCTGTGATGCAGTCCTTTGACAGGGTGACGGCCTTGGTCCTTGGGCTGAGATTAAGGCTGAAGGGACTCAGCATCACCAGGCACCCTGTTCTGCTCAGTCTTAGAAGCAGAATGCTGGTCGCTGTGTTTCCTCCCACCCCTGTAACGCTGTCACCATGGCAGACCTGCCACACAGATTTCTGTGCCAATTGAATTAGTGCATGTAAGCAAAACAACTTTCTAATCTCTGCAAAATAAGCCCCTGATTGATGTTACCTATTAATACTATGGGTGTAGTCAATGTTGATGGCGTAACTCCCATCACTTCTAAATAGATATAAAATTGTCACTGAGGTTTACATACTATAGGCTCATGAATGGACCACTGATAATTTTTAAAACTTGCTATATTTTTTTCAGTTAGCCTTTTTTTTTTATTAATTTATTCTTGTTACATCTCAATGGTTAGCCCATCCCTTGTATCCTCCAATTCTTCCCACCCTCCCATTTTTCCCTTATTCCCCTCCCCTATGACTGTTCTTGAGGAGGATTACCTCCCCCTGTATATGCTCATAGGGTATCAAGTCTTTTCTAGGTAACCTGCTGTCCTTCCTCTGAGTGCCATCAGGTCTCCCCCTCCAGGGGACATGCAAATCAAAACAACTCTGAGATTCCATCTTACACCCATCAGAATGGCTAAGATCAAAAACTCAAGTGACACCACATGCTGGCGAGGATGTGGGGAGAGAGGAACACTCCTTCATTGCTGGTGGGAATGCAAACTAGTACAGCCACTTTGGAAATCTATCTGGTGCTATCTTAAAAATTGCTATATTTTTATAAATATAAATATAAAATATATACAATTCTATTTTATACCTTCCTCTGTTCGTGTATTTAAAACCAGGTCTTTCAGCTCCCTTCTACTTTGTCAGCATGGAGAGGGTTGGGAATATTCTCAGGCACACCGATATTTTGTAGTAATCCTGTTGCTCTCTCATAGACTCAGACTCCTGTCTTTCCTTTGCTTGACCTTTATTCTATTACTCCTAAAGACATCAATAAAAAGGGAAATCTGGTTTCTAGATCAGGCTTAGACTTTTGAGACATGATGTGTGGTAGGAACCTATTTGTAACACCCAGTGAGACTTAGAAAAATCATCTTTACTAGATCTCCTAAGGAGCAACATCAGAAGTGACTGACTATTACTATGCTATTGGTCAGGCAAAAATACTTTCAGACTTGTCACAAGAAACCTGAAACAGCAACCAGCTGATTAAAATCACAGATCACAATTAAAAACTCCACTGAGCAGAATTTAAAACAGAATATTCAACAGCTTAATGAAAACTGTATTTGGGCTTATGGCTGTGAAGGCATTATCCTGCAGGAAAGGCCCATCACACAGCCACTCCTGGGGAATTCACGATGCAATGAAGAAAAAAAATGAACTCACTGACTGACAGTGAAGTGATCCAGGTTCTAGAAAGCAAAATAGCAAGCAGAAGTTGATTTTTAAGGTCAAGGAATATTCAAATATAAAATATAAACTTACTTCATCAAAGCGATCTTTCTTGGAACATCATCTATTTTGCTAAAGCATCATTTACCCTATCTGCTCAAGCAGGATCCCAGTTGAAGAGTTTGCGGTGCACCAACTGTTGACTCCATGCACCTTAACTGCTGGTCGTAAGAGTTCACTAAGATCGCATGTGCATGAAAGTCCTTTATGAAACTGAAATTAATAATGTTACAGAAACAATGTATGCTCGGGATGCAGGTGGAGTTTGTTCCATGCATTGAGTACACATTGGTTAGCTTGAGCTGAAATTATATAAACACAGAAGACAATACAGTTGCTGTATGTGCTGTGTGGGCTATTGTCAATATGAGCTCCCCTCTCCCTTAGGTCTGAAGCTAATCTGGGCTCATGTGCAATAGCATCAGCTGGTCGCCTGCTGTTCTTTTTATCTTATAAGTGAGGGGTAGAATCCTGCATTTTTGTGCACTTATGAGCTACTTTTTTTGGAAGCTCATAAAAGTTCAAATTGAACAATAACTCTGCAATTTTGCACCTTTGTGACTACTGATTATTACCGAGACTCGTAGTAGCATTCTTACTGAGGGCACTGTTAGGCGTCATGTTCCAAGCTAACTTTCTGGCGTGGTAGCACATGTAATATTGTAAAACAGCTTGCTCCAGTCACCCTCAACTGGAGCTACTGTGACAAATTTGTGCAGATGATGAGACTTAATTGCATGTAAATGTCATTTTTCAAAGATGTCCAGAAACAGATGATAAAATATGGATTCAAAGAAATAGTCTCATGTTAACAAAGTCATGGGGAATCAGCTTTGAATAAGGGGACTGGATGAACTATGAGATATCCTGTGTGTATGTGAAGCAATTATAAATATAATCAGAATTTTTTATTAATAAAAACAAAACACAAAATTTTGTGAGGTGGTAATGCTGATTTTCCAAATAAGCAATTTTAGCTTTGAAACACCAATTAAATGTTTACTAAAATAATAAAGGTTTGGTTATAGCTGTACAGGTGCTGCATAAAATTTTAGCAAAGTATGTAGGAATTTTGTAGCATGGTAGCTTACAGAAAGGGGAGACTATTTGAGGAAAACTCACCCATGTGCATGTGTCTATGTGTCTGTGGGTGTGCGTGTGTGTTCCAGCTTCATATGGGCATGGCATAACCTTCTCTCCAGTGCTGAGGTAGATCTTAATCAGATGCATTAGGCACCATTTTATGGGGATACCATCCACAAGGCTTTTGGAAGCACAGTCTATTCTGTTATGATGAGATGAATCAATCTGAGTTGCAAAAAACATCCAGTCCTCCAGTCAACAGACCATGACAGATAGTGTTCTGCCCATTCTGGATCCTTCCATTCTAGCAGACAACCTATGATTGAAAATGTTTTATGGTCTCATTGCAACCCATTTTTTTTCCTATGAAGAAGTCAGCTCAACAAATACACCTTAAACTCTATCAACAAAATTGTCATTAGCTTTTTTTAAAAAAGCCAATAAAACACTATTTTTTTTTTCAGAATTTGTCTAAGTAACAGGTTAACGACCTCTCCATCTTTCAGACACAATACAGGTTCTCGAGCTTTTCTGATACCTAATTATCAAAACCCTCTCACCCAAAACAGAAACCATGCACTGAACTAGTGAGTACATACAGCTGAGCTTGGATAAGGCAAGGTTTGTCTACACGGAGCGCCTCTCTGCTGTTGAATGCATCTGTGTACATTCAGGTGCTACAGTGAGAGAGAATTGTGGATCCTCTGTGTTCAGGCATTTCACCACAAATCTGGTGCAGATCTTAGGCTTTCCCTGACACTCCGTTTCATTGTTCTATTGGTCATTTTAGAACTGGGCTAACATAAAAAAACAAAAGGCAATGAAAACCCACGTGAGCTGGGACTGAAGGCACACATCTGTAACCCCAGCTCTTGCCAAGCTAAGGCAGGCAGACAGTGAGCTGGGGACCAGTTTAAATGACATTTTATAGCAGGTTCTAGCTAGGGCTTAAGGACCAGGGCTACTACAGTTTGGAAAAGACAATTAAACAATGACTATGATCTATAAATCTGGAGTCCTCCCATAGCCCTTCAGACAAAACATGTAGAATTCCAAGCATGGTCTACAATAGCAATGCTTCTGGTACTTGTTTTTTTTTTCCTGGTACTTGTTTTTAAACATTGTTTGTGGGCTTTGGAAATGGCTTTGCATTTAAGTGGCTATAGAGGACCTGACTTTGGTTTCGAGCACTCTCAAAACATGGCTCACAAGTTTCTGTTATGCCAATGCCAGGGGATCAGATCTCACCTTCTTGAGCACCTGCATTCACATGCATATACCACACACCAGCACACACATGGCCATAACTTAAAACAGCACAAAGTAAACGCTTAAGAAGAAGTGTTTTAAGACAGGTTCTCACTTTTTATCCTCTATTGGCTTGGTACACACCTTCATGTCAACGCTGCCTCTTACTCAGGTGATCATCTGCCTCAGTCTCACCAGGGCTGGCATTACAGCTAAGAGCACTGCAACCAGCTCAGTGTTGTGAACTAAGCTTTTAGTTTGTGGTAGTGGGCTTCATTATAACATTTCAATCCATACACGTCATTGTATCTTGTTAATATAACACTCCACTAGCTTTGCTCACTGTCCAACTACTCATCCTTTTCTGTCTCCCTTCCCTTTCTCAGATATTTCTTCCTGCGCTCACAGTGTGTGTGTGTGTGTGTGTGTGTGTGTGTGTGTGTGTGTG
>OU015743.1:52108004-52174875 GCA_907169655.1 Acomys percivali | reverse complement strand
GCGCGCATGTGTGTGTGTAAACACATACATACATATGTAGATGATTGATTATAGATAGATAGATCATACATACATACATACATACATGATAAATTTCACATGGCAGAAAACTTCACAATATCCTCATGTACTTCCTTGTTCCCCCTTTTCATCACTTCCTTGAGACCTTCACATTGCTTCCTACAGGAATCTCAATGATTTATATTCTGATAGTGAAAAATTATGTACCTAAAAACAATTAATAACTCACCAGATAACAGCCCAAGGTATAAAAGGAACCTATCTAGGCAACCATTTCCACAATTTTATAGGTTTCAGAATTCTACAAACTCATAGATTACCCCTGAGGCCAGAAGAGTGACACCCACTGCACAATGCCAAAATTGTTCAGTGACAATAAACTGTCGCAGCCAAGCATGCCAAGTTAATCATGAAGAAGTAGCCTGTGTGGGGGTGATTTCGAGATTACAGCTGGGCAGAGAATCCAAACACTCACAGGGGTTATCAGATGGAGACTCCAGCCTTCGGAGCCTCTTCAGAACCAACCAGTTGGCTGACCAATTATTTCAGCATCTGCTGGAAAGAGCATAGTCCTTGGGATTACAAAGCTGCCAGGAGAGGGATGTGTTCTGCCAGAAATCACTCAGCCCCACCACCGCTCTTACTCTGTCACCAGCCCATGTTTAATATAGTTTAAATTTTAAATAATAAGAACACTTTTCATGGTTTGTATAAGGATGTAGTGTTGCATATGTGAATGTTAGCTAAGGTATAGAAGCATATGACAACTTTTGAATAGTTATGACTTTTTATCTTTTTAACTCTAAATAGCACGCAATTATGTGTCAAATATGATCCTCTCATATTGTGCAGTATCACTGACTTATACACATACACCAGGTCCCCCAAATCCAGCTCAGCTCACGCTTAATGCACCCACCAATCACTCCCAAAGTGTAACTATATGTGTGTGTTAGGTATGGTTATAACTTAGCTAAAACAAAGTCTTGAGATCGATTTTTAAAGGATATGAAATTTGCAAATTTGCTATTCTTTGTATTCAAAATGCCTTGTTATATGTGGTTGTTACTGCATCCAACAAGATCTTTGTCGCGTGTGTCCTTGGGGATGTATTCCTGGGAGTGATTCATGAGCAAAAACTATTTAGCAAGAAATGCATTCTGTGAAAGTTGAAAGACGAGACTGGTGCCTGAATGCATTAAAAGGAAACAAAATTATGTTCACATTATGTGAACATTGCCAGTTTTATTTTCCTGTAGTATAAATCAGGGTATGAATTAATTCATTCATATAATTCTATTTGCAGCTCTTTTGCCTTTATTCTTGCGTATAACTTCTTTTATGGGAAAAAACACATTGCAAGTCACTATAAATGTCTTTTGAACACTGGTAGAAGATCAGAGAAGATATACAGGCCTGTGGACACTGTGAACAGTCAGAATTCTGCCATGATAAAAAAAACAGATGCCTCAACAGTTTATGTTATAAGCACCAGGAAGATTTTTAGACAATGGAGTCTTGATTGCCAAGCTGCTCAAGATTGTTATTTCATCTCTGCAGCATAATTGGTCTGCTGGCACCACATCCACACTACTCAGAGAAGAAAATATGATTATAAAGTGCCATGTAAAGCCTGCAGTGGCCACCTATAAGCTTACTATTCCCCTTAATGGTGTAGAGTCTATAAAATACGCATTAATTCAAATTTAATAGCTTTTATCAATCTGTCTTCTTCTCCAAAAGGTAGAAACTACTTAACTGAAGGGATTTCCATGACACAGCTTAAAATTTTGCATTCTTCTTCTTTTTTGTTTGTTTGTTTGTTTGTTTTTCTTCTTAAGCAGCATTTATCAGATAAGACATGCAAGGCCATAAATTGTTTCTCCAGTGTTAGAACTATGGAAGAAAATATTTTCAATAATCCAGCTCTTTCATTCTAAGATGATTTGACTTTCAGTGAGAAAAATATTACTATTATAATGATTTTTAAACCTTAATCTTATGAAACTTTTTTATTTTGAAACAACTTATTCTAGTTCTCATCTGTTTTCAAGTCAGTATTTTTTTTAAATTCAAAGAAAAGTGGTTTAATTTTTAAAAACTACATCCACAGTTTGTTTTTTAAAATCTTAGAAACATTGACAAGGATAGTAATTACCACATTTACCAAACTTGCTGCTTTCAACCTCCTGTCAAGCTACTAAAATTTCCAACAGCAATTATAAAGCGACAAATGTGAAATAAAATAACATGGTAGCCTGCAGGTACTGTCTATAATGTTCTAAAAGATGGAAGCAATTTAAATCTTCCCCCAAAAGATGATAAATTAAATAAAATATGGTGCACAAAAAGGGAACATAATAAAGTAATTAAATTCACAGCCTAATGAAATTGTTAACGATAAGATCAACTGTTTCAGTATACTACCAATCCAAAAGCATAGAGTACAGAGGATTACAGCAGCACCATTTGTCAATAAATATCAGTAAAAAATGTTTATCAATAAATATCTAGAAAGGTAATTATTTTATGTGATAAAATTCTAGATAACTTGTTTTGTTCTTTATGACTTTTTTTTCAAAATTTTTACTGAACCTATATATGTGAATCGGAAGAAATATTTTAATGTAATGAAGAAAATTTCAGAGGTACTTATTGATTGATGTTGCTATCACAGTATAATCTATATTAACTAATGAAGACAGCAATATATTTTAACTATAAATTAGACAGAAAAGTAAAAAATACATTTGACAAAAAAAAAAAAAAATGTGTCCTTAAGGAAATAAGTAAATACCTGTGAAATATGCGCCCAAAATGTGGAAAGAACAAACTGCCCAATTAGGGAATGCAGTGAGTATTAATGAGCATCTAATATAGAGGAGACATATTTTGGTAGTCATGGAAAACACTAGAAACTCCAGGGATAAACTGAGGTGGGACATAGGTGGCTGGCTGATCACCCAGCAGACTATCACTGAAGATGAAAGGCTCAACTCTCCAGGCTGGAACTGATTGTTACCAACAAGGCCTTCCACTCAGTCAGGGTGGAAGGCAGAACTGACTGTTGCTGGTGGCAGGCCAGAGCTGGTGGCTTTCCAGTGGGGTCTTCCACTAATAGTGACAGGCATCTAAAAACAGGAACAAAAGAGAAAAATAAAAAGATGACACACACACACACACATACAAACACACACACACACACACATACACAGACACACACACACACACACACACACACACACACACAGAGTTACACTTGAGGATGAAATAAGACAGACTCCAGGAGACAAGATAGGTTCCAACAAGCTTCTCTGTCTTCAATTTTTCTCCCCCCAGTTTAAATACCCCAGCAAAATTTTTCAGGCAATATAAAAGTTACAATGTAATTAGATTTAATTTTCTTTTAGTAAATGATCATAAAAAATGTTTTCTCAATACCGTAAGTGAAAACATTATACTTATTACATGTGAAAAAATTAATTCCAAGGACCCACCTACATTTGTAACTAAGCAACTTGTTATAGGCTAGCAAAGTGTGAGCAAGCAAGGTAATTTCTCAGTCAATTTTTTCTTTATCAGCAGGTGGCAATTTGTGATTACAAAGAAAGAATCAAGTTTCTTAAAAGGTAATATTATAAAAAAATTTTAAAAGCATCAAAATTCTAAACTTTCATATTTTTTTAAAAATCAGCCATCTTTAAAGTGTTCATATATTCATTAATAATTTTTACTAAATCATATCAGAAAGCTGAGGGAAAAATTAGTATAAGGAATTAATCACCTTGAAGCTCACCTTCAGTGAGAGACTCATGTCAGTTACTGCTAATTGGAGTATTGTTCTTGCTTGTCAACCTCAAAAAGTCCCTAGATCAACAAGTAAGAATGTCCTTTTCTGAATTTCAAATTGTTCCTGAAGATTTTCCACATCAGAGCCACTAGCAAAAACATCCTTATGTAACCTTAAGCAATCTATTTTTCCAAATTCTTTCTAAGGGTAGTGGTCACTGCTAACAATGTACATCTGCAGGTTCTTTCCTCGGGTGGTGGTTAGAATCCTTAATCTGCTCCAGCAGCAGTGCCTGAAAGAGATCAAGCCATGTTACTGTAAGTGCCAGTGACACTGCCCTGTGAGGGGCTGGAAGCCTGCTTAGAGTTCTCATACAGTTCATACAGTATGAGGGATGTGGTGACCGCAAGGGTGACAATTAGAGCAATGCTCCATAACAGCACGAAGTCCTCAGGACGCGGACTTCTTGGGCTCTGATTCCCAAGGCACACCCATTGTGGTTCTGCTAACCTGCAGGCCATATTCCATCAGTTCCAGAGCCACTTGCTGTTCCTCTTACACTGGCCTCAACAAGAAGCATTGACAAGGGTAAGAACATGGGTTTCTATCACGGTATATGTGGGAGCACATATCTGATGCTGGGCCAAGGTCTGCTTGTCTTTCAGGTGCAGTGATGGATCCATGATGTTTTCATTTCTTTGATAATGCAAAAGTAATGGTAACTGCTATGTCGAAAAACAACTTTGAGTTACTGAATTATTAAACAGAAATGCTGATGTTTTCATTTTGAAGGAAGGCACGAATAAAAGCAAAGTCATCTACATGGTTGTTCTTGTCCAGTGACCTGTTGAAGAGTAATATTTTGAAAGATGGTCCTAACATTTCTAGAGAGCTAATGGGAATGTTCCTAAGCCAAGAAAGACTGAGAAATAGAGTTAGCTCAAGTAAACGAGAAGCCAGGCAATAAAGAGTTGTAAGTGATGAGACGAAAGGAGCATCCTACAGAGAGACTTGGCACTCTTGCAGCATCTGATGCGAGTCCTCTACTCTCGCCATGACTAGCTAGCTGAGCAGCCTAGAATGGGTGCTGTGCTGTGCCATGCGTTCCCGTGCTCCATTTGCAGGACCACATGCTCACACTGTGAAATGCAGGGATAAATAGCTATGCTAAAGGAGAAATTCAGAGACTGAAATTAAACAACTCTGAGTGAAACATTCACGAATCAAGTGAAAGCTCAGTGAGGAGATGTTGGGTCCAAGAAAGTATAAGAAAGAGGTTTATGAATGATGGCATATGAGGAAGAGTGTTGAAGAAGGAGCATAAAGGAGCGTATACGGAGCAAGGGGCATGACGTATGTGAAGGAGAGCATAAAAGAATTCATCTGATGGAGGACACGAAGGAAGCCATAGCAAGAAAATTCAACGAGGGAGGGTATATGAAGGTGAAGGCATGCAGGGGACCAGATGTGGATGCAGATGAAAGAAAGCAGATTCACAACATGGCACTGTGTGCCAACTTGTGACTTCCCTGTCCTCACCATGCGTGGACTTATCTACTCAGATTTTGGTAGAGAACTGCCCGAAGGAAGCTAGCGTACTTGCGGGTAATATTAGAACCACTAAGGGCACAGACATAGCTACCAAAAGAGTACAAACTCAGTCTCAATCATCTCTGCAAGTGAAATCTTCTCAGTTCAAGACAAGGAAAAGCTCAATGTATCACGAGAAAAATCTGTGAGATTATTATTGAGAATTATGGTGGATATTATTAAGCAGTGCCCTTTATGACTGTCAGAATAAATGTATGTTGTAAATTTATTCCCTAATATAAAAACAACTAGAGAGAACTAAAGCTTTTATTGATGTCTCACTTAGAGACGGTTTAAGGATAAATAATGATAAGAGGAAATCTAAAGACAATAAAACAAACTGAAAAGCAGCTTAAAACTTCCCAACCATGAAGTGTAAGCCTGAATATTCAGCTTTTATTCACTCCTTTGCAGGTTATATTATTAGCATTTTATTATATAGAGCTGTAAACTTGGTTGTACAGTTATAATAAAATAGGTTTCTTTAAATTCATTTTCTCTCTCTAAAATACAGGGTTTAAGCAATATAGTTGTTGCATTGCATTTTGATTATAAAATTCAACAATTAGTAATGTGTGTGTGTGTGTGTGTGTGTGTGTGTGTGTGTGTGTGTGTGTATTACTACTCTAGGCACAAGAAAGGACAATTTTAAGAGATCTTGCTCAAACAATTTTCAAGCCACTTTTACATCCTCATTAGCAAGCAAGAGTTGGAATAATAGGAGCAATTATTTTCCAGTGTCATCAGTACGCAAGCCTTAAGGAAAGATGATGGAGCACATAGGTACCAATCTCAGAAGCATGGCTCTCATAGGCTGAGAAACCCGAAAGTGTACTGATGAACCCAGCTGTATTCGCTCTACTCACACCACACCACAGAAATCAGGCTAGTCATTCGTCAGACAACAGAATCCAATCTGTATGATTTCCTAGTTACTTTCTGTGGAGCCTGAAGCATTGCTGACAGATGCTTACAATGGTCCAGAAGTTGAGCCCATGGTTAGGGATGTAACCTATGGGTGCAGTGCTGATCTGACATGGGAAGGCACCATATCCCTAACCCCACCCCCCACAAAGTGCTTATGCTTACTATTTTTCACAAGTTTGTGTTATGATCATTATGGTTTATAATAAAATTCTGCTCTTCACAATAGTGCTCCTCAGGACAATTAGAGCATATTTGGGATGCACAATAAGCAGGTGACATCATTTCTGTGGTAGCTGATGGAATTTCACAGTGATAATTCAAAACGGAGCTTTTTGGCTTAAGGCCATATTTGATTGTGAGTTGACAGAATGAAAGATACCAGCAGCCTGTATTCTCATGATATATGGACCTCAAAATTAATTTTAAAATGCAGTTAAAATTGATAAGAGATTCTCAATACTCTTCAAAGTGTATATTAACAATAGTAATTCATAAACGTCCAGGAAATTCAATTAACAGGGAGCAAAATACACCCCTTTTTTTAGTACCTGGGAATTGAAATTTGGACCTTGCACATGCCAGGAAAACACAGTGTTGAGCTAGATTTCCAGACACACAAAAACTATCACTCTATTTGGCTCTAAGGATGGTGTGTTTACATCATTTTTGTGTGATCGCTGCATGGGAGATCAAAAAGGACAGTTTATATTAATTGACATGCTACAAATAATATGGAAAAAAACCTTGTAGAGTCAACAGTCAACAAACATTGCTCCCACTATGAGGCACTACCTCCACATGTAACCATGGATATGTGTTACATAAAGGACATGTAGTGTTTATGAACACAGTGTGCTCTTGATAAATCAGCCCTTCTAGCAAGGTAGCCATCTGTACCTTTAGTTCTAAGCATTCTGGGTTTGTAGCACTTGGCATACATGTCTCCGAATCCTAATTCCCAGTTCTAAAGCCCTTTCCTTGACTGTACCTGAACTGGGAACTGTACCCGGTAAACAGTGGCAAATACATAAAACAGGGATCAAAATTCTGTCTGATGTTTAAACTATCACAAGATTTGTTTCTCACAATAGTAGTTCTCAGCATGCCATGGAAATCACTCAACCTCCAGAAAAGAAAAAAAGAAAAAGGAGAAAGAAAAAGGAAAAAGAAAAAGAAAAAGAAAAAGAAGAAAGAAAGAAAGAAAGAAAGAAAGAAAGAAAGAAAGAAAGAAAGAAAGAAAAAGAAAAGTCCTAAGCAAACCCCTGTGTCACTAAGGCTGGAATGCATGCATGTTAGCCAGAATCTGAGAGTTCTAGAAACAAAGACAGACTGCACTGGGAAAAACAAACCACCTGAATATCAGCGGCGAAAACTTCCTCCACCAAGATGAGAGGGCGATGGTGTCTCGGTGCTAGCGCAGCACCATGCACATTCCACATTACACAGATTTTCATAATTGAGTGGTCTGGGTGGAGACCTGGTAGAACCACTCTGAATGTCATTGATGCCACGGCTGATAAAGCTGAACTGTACTCACTAATGTGCTACGCTCTGGGAGGCTCTTTATGCTGGAGGCTGGGACTGCTGCCCAGATAGTGCGATTGTAATGAAGATAGGCATGGGACTTTAATTCCACCCCAACCCCAAAGGCCAAGAAGCAGTTAGCATTGGATACTTCTGTGAGAAGGAAGAACGAGGCTGACCGAGTTGAAGAGTTTATTCCCATGCATCCCAACAACAACATGCAAATATAATTTCTTTCCTAATATTCTACGAAAATGACTGATGTCAAACTAAACCTCTGCAGTGGTGGCTGCTCATGGGAAAGAGTGACAGTTGGCCAGCATGTCACACTGTTAACAGTGTTAACAGTTTACAGTCTGACTGATTTAACCATCTTTTGTATCCAGTATGTGTGTGTATATACATCCTAATTGGCACTTCCTAAAAAGTGTTCCTTAATGAACAAACGGACCTGCAGCAGCTGTTCCATGATTACCTTTCGAAAATCTAATTTGTAAACAAGGTTCAGCTCTCCAGTAACCAAAAGATTGTCAGACAGCACCTCATTGAGTTTAAAAGATCTTATTCCTAAAAGGAAAATCTTCCTTTGGAAAATAATCATGCATGTGCTGCCTCTGTGCAGGACCCGCTTTCAGAGCCATACCCTCCAGAACGTAGACAAAAGAAAATGAAAGGGGTAAATCTCATAGGCCAAATGCTGCAGAGTGGAAACACCACTCTATGCAAACTCAGTACATGTCATAACCTGAGTGGCATTCCTCAGAGCTCCAGCATCCTGGCAAGCTCCGGAAACCACCCCATCCTGGCTATCAGAATTCCAAAACACCTGCATACTATGTCTAAAATTAGACTATTGAAATTCTCCGTGGAATGTCAGTTTCCTTTATTACAAACACATATTTTCTCCTCTCATCAAAGCTTCTTTAAATGAGTAAAGAGTGCCCCCAAGTGGCTACACATTATATTCCTAAGCCAAGTCCCCTAAGTACATGTGTGTATATGTACATGTGTATATGTACATATGTGTGGATATCTTTGTATACTTTTTAAATTGTTCTCATACTTTAAGAGAAATTGGCCTATTTATGTCTATTACATACAATGTGTTTCAAAATCCCATTATATCTCTATTTGTTAAAGTGCATTTGGCTAGATTGACAAGGAGATTTGCTGATAAACTCTTAACATGAAAATTCTGTCCACGGTCAATAGTATTTATAAAAACAAGTAGTAGTAAGAACCCCATTTCCAGAAATTGTTGGCTATGTGGTGACTTATTATCATGGACATCTACATTTTCTAGAACTTTTTCTCATTGAAAAGGTCATAATTTCTGCCTAGATATTTTAAGTACATTGGATCAAATGTAAGGAAACAAGAGCACATGAGTTTTGTTTAATATTCATGCCTACATATATAGATATTTTGATCAAATCCACCTCATCCTCTCCTCCTCACTGCCGTCCACTACCATTTTCCCTACTAACTTCATGCACTCTCTTTAAATTTTTTTAAATGCACACTGAGTCCACTTAGTGTGCAATTCTAGCATCATTTACCTGTAACCCAAGCTTGACATTGGACAGAAGTAAGACCACTTCATTTCTCCTCCCTCCATTTAAAATGGTTATCCAATTTTATGGGAAGAAAACTCATATATATTACCCTAAGTCTATTTCATTATCAGCTTTGTTCTTATGGTCACTTATTCCCTCATTAAACAAACATGTCCTGGGAAGATACCTGCCAAGAACAGTGCCAGAGAAAACCCAAGGACAGTCCCCATCCCAAGGATGTTCAGGACAGGCAGGGCCCTGGTCCTGACCGTCTTTACTGGAGACCTTGAACTCACTGTCCTTACATATCTGAAGCATTTTCTAAAGCTTTTGCCATTTGGGCACTTTTTAATTTCACTCACAGTCACAATGACTTTGACCAGGTTCAGTATCTATGACAACTCTTCCCCCGGTATTCTACATATGGTTCCAGATGTGCTGAAACGGTGTATCTAAAGATGTCATGGGAAGGTGGTGTCAGAATTAAAATTAATATTAAACCTCCTAAATTCCCAAACATAGGTTTTCCAACGAGGTCAATGCGCCCTGGGATGAATTCATTAAAATGAGTACAGTACTTCAAAGAAGGTCATCATCCTGCAGGTTCAACAATAATTACACTGATGCTGACACTGCTCAAAAGGATTCTGGAACCCTTGTGAACTTCCCTTATGGGAAATCAGCCTCGCTACTTATACTATTCAACACAGAAGCAACAGTGTCTGCCAGTGGCCTCACAATGCAGGGTAACAAATGTCAAGGAACAGAGAGGACGCCTTGGAGAAAGGGGAGCGTGAAAGCAAGAATGAGAGGAAGAGAGAAGATAGAAAGAAAGGAGATGAATAGTTTAACAAGCACAATGACTTTTATTTCTTATATGAGTAGAGTGGTGGCATTGTGTAAGTAAAGCATGCGTTGTGCTGTGCTGTGCTGAATCTAAGGCATTTAATCTGAGATTTTATATCCCAATAAAATGAAACATTGACCAAGTCTGGTGAGTTCTTTCCTTTTTGTCTTAAAAAGTATTTTACATTTATTTTAAGAACCTTTTAGTTTTACATTGTCTTCAATTTTCTTTAGTATGTCATTCTATTGCATACGTTAAAAAGTGAAATTTAGCTAAATAAATTGAAAATAACAATAAGCACACTGCCACAGCTGCAGCCTAGCGGTCGGTATCTGCACAAGCCAGGATCACTGTATCCACTCTCATTTCTTATTGCAATGTTTTAAAAATTATATTTTGGGGTCACAGAAGCAAGTATTTCTTGCCTAGATTCTAGAATAAATTCTTCTGTGCTGGGACTAAAAGAAACGTTGGGGAAATGACAGAGCAGTTTAGCTAATGCACATTGCTTTTGTCTTTGGGTGCTAACATTAATCACCACAGCACTTAGGAGCATGAAGAGCCAGAAAAACCTGAGAGTAAATGTTGGCTCTACTTACAAGGTGTTTGACCTTTAGGCAGGCTAATAAACCTTTATAAGCTTCAGAATCCCGTATGTAAAAACAAGAATAATAAGGACTACTGCCTCGGTCCTTAACGACTTCCTGTACTTACTATATGCTGTACATAAGCTTGTCTTTTGGTGTAGGTGAGAGCTGAGGATCCTCTGAATGAAATGGCGATATTATCCTGTCAAGCTCACAAAGAGCTTGAAGCCTTCTTTCCTGCCCTTCTTCATGGATAGAATGTCCAGCCTCACAATGACCAGCCCCTGGATCCCACCTTTTCTAATGTAAAGCAAAAATTAAGTGCTCTGCCATAAAGCTAGTCTCAAGTAGCTGCCAATCTGCCAAGAAGAACAAATAACCTTGAAGAAGAAATTCAGCTTCTAAGTTTATCTCATATTTTCAAATATGCAAACATTAGGATGACTTCACCAATGAAGTTTGTCACTAATATATTCAGACAGTTATAAACACAGTATTTCAAAACAATCAGAACTCAAACACTAACAAACAACTCCAGTAGTCAAAATAGCTATAAAGTAAGAAGAAAGAAAAATATATCTGTAGATATATATGTATATATTCGAAAGCCCAGCTTTTAGGCACTTCAGCCATCCAAATCTTAATAGTAAAAACAGTTCAAGAAACACAAGCTTGAGAAGGATTTTGAATCAGATGGTTCAGACAAGCTGGTTACATAGAGCAAGCTTTGGAGTGATGAGTGGTTCAATACCCCTTTATCTCCTCAGGATACCTCTGTGAAAGGCAGAACTGTGATGAGTTCATAGATCTTTACACAGACTGTAAATTGGAACTTCCTTTTTTTTAATTTATTATAATTGATTCACATTACATCCTCCATTGTTATCCCCTTGCTTTTATCTTCCCATTCCCACCCTCTCTACTCTTTCTCTTCTATTCCCTCCTTCCCTCCCCACCCCCCGCTAGACCTCCAATGGGGGAAGCCTCTCCCCCCACCATCTCAGAGGCATCAGGAACTCCACAGGGAGACCATCAAAACTGAAGAACTGAAGCTTCTTGATGGGACACAAAAACAAAGCAAAGACACCTTACATCTCTCAGCTGTCCCTCAGGCCACTAAACCAGATATGCCAAGACCCTTGAAGTCTTTAATCTTGGATGATTCTCCCATGTCAGCTGCCCAGGGCTGTTAACCCTTACTTGGTACTACTTTTTTTAAAAATTATACAGCTATAATTATGAACAGCAAATGATCTTACAAGTAATTTGTCTGGAAATATATTTCTCAACTGGGAACACGTATTAGTTATTTCTATTTAAAAGTGGCAGGGGTTGGGGGGAACTTAGTCCTGAAGGCAGGCGAGAATTAACTGGACAAATAAACAAATATTTGGGAAGGTGTACAGTATTTATTTCCAATTCACCAGAGGGAGTAGATTTGTCTGTTTCATTATTCATAAACCACGATTTCAGTTTAGTTTTCCTGCTTGCTAAATATCAAGAATGTTCTATGCCCCAGGCAATACACTTTGGTAAAATATGACTGAATTTCATTCACTGCATTATGGAAAACATTTGAGTCATAAAACATGTGAATAAGAGTGTTCAAGTTTTCTGTTTTGTAGAGCATTGTGACTGCAATTCCTTTGACGTCAGGGACTATTCAACCTTCCCATGCTGTGAATGCCCATATGGAAAATTAATACAATACAAATTTATGCTCATAAAAACAATTTTATTTATGCCTGTCCCAAAGGTGAGATCACATAATTGTTCCTCTATTGTGAAGCCAGATTTAGTAACAAGGTCAAAAATCACATAAGCAAATTTCCAGTAAACATTGAAATTATAGACTTTTTTTTTCATCAGAGCTACAATTGTGACTAATAATATGTGACTTCAGCTGGATGTTTTCTACCTGATAATGTTAATAAGTCAGAAACTTCAACCTGACTAGCTTTTCTGTAGAGCATTCCTCATTGACTAAGTTTAAAGGGACACTTAAAAACGAACTACTTGAGGGAAAGTCTCAGAAATAATTATTCCTGTATCAGGTTTATAAGTGAAGGACTAAAACCCCCTTTATTAAGAATGTTTATTATTCTATGAAATCCTCACCTGAGCTCATAAAGTTATTCTGCCCAGATAAATACTACACTTAAATTCTAAGAGGACTTGGCCACTGTCGTTGAGTTTGAATAGGTGGTCAAAACAGAAAATAAGCATTGTCCATGGAAGGCCACCCATAATGTTCTAATAATAATATGCCAGTCTGACAGTTTTCTAGATGATGAGAGATGAAAACAGGTGCATGAGGTATACCAGATATCTAAAACGCATGAAGGCTAAGAAAAGTAAGTCCTTCAAGGTCCATCATGAGCTGTTGTTGGACTCATTTGAAAATTATTCTGACTTTATTATCCTTAAAGAGAAATTTCATTATAAATCTTATTTTTAAAACGTTTATTTATTCGGGGGGGGGTGTTTCTAGTACATTTCCCAGTACACATCTATGCAAGGTGAGAGGCTAAAGACTGATTACACTATCTGGAAACACTATTCAAAGAGAAAGGCCAATTAAAATTAATCAAACTAGGTGAGTCACCACCAAAGATATACCGTATCTTGTTTTCCTAGAATCCTCAAAAATAGAACTTATCTATTTATGAAATGAGTAACAATCCAATTTTTATGATTTTCAACAACAAAAAGAGTTTGATGGCACACACATATGATTCCAAAACTCCAGAGGCTGAGGCAGGTGTTCAAGGATAGCTTTGCTCTACAAAATGTTCAAGGCCACTCTGTATGTGTTACAGGAGGATAGAGGTAATCCATATATGAGTAAGAGGATACAGATAGACTGTGAAGTGTTACACCTATTTATGCCTACTATGAAAAACTCAAATTAAAGATTCAGAAAAGATGAAAGGATAACTTCAAAGCTCAAGATATCCATGACATTGGATTCAGATAGACAAAATCACCACCCGTTCAACAGAGCATTGCAAATGGTAGTGAAAACTTAAAAATATTGTTAATTATTTCCTCAATTCCTTACCTCTACCTTCCTTTAGAAGACCTCAGAACCTTCCAATAAAAAAGAATTTTAAGCCAACATAGAGTACCCACTAAAAATCTACTTCTACGGAAGATTTGGGAAGAAACTGTGTAAGGTGTTCACTAGGGGAGACAGAAAGCTTAAGGTCTCTTGGTGATGCATAAGAAGGTTCAAGGACAGAATTAACACAATAGACAACTGTTTTGCTCTTCTCCATGCTAGGGATCGAACACAGCCATGCACATGTGAGCAGGCACACTATCACAGAGAGACATCCCCAGCTGGAGGCAGTGGGTTTTAATTGCCTCCTAATGGCTAGACATTCATCTTCTTTGATTTGTGCTAAAACCAAATGCAGAATAAAGCCTGCCCACATTAATTCTATCACCTTCCTTAATCCCTAATTGCCATTTAAGCATGAGAGGTCATAGCCACCCAGAAGGAGGGGCAGAGAAAGCAGAAGATGCATCGTTCAATGATTTTACACTTTATGTAATGTGTACAAAAATAAAACATTATAAGGCAGAAATGAAAACTGCAGCTATTACATGTAATGCTAGACTGAGCAGAGATTGATTTCAATAATTCCAATTCACTTTTTCATATACAAATTCATAGACCCATTTTGTCCTATGAAACATCATCAAGAGTTTAAAGAAGAGATGTTGGGTTGAATGGTAACAGTAGAATTTCCTGAGGTCACATGATTATATCATCTTCACATGTGTTGATTTTTTTAAAGAAAATATTGTAGGAAATGGATTGACCAGAGCTTCTAAAGTCTCACTTCCACAAAATAGCTCTTAGCAGGGCTACAAGACTTCAATGGAAACATGTAAATAAATCACCAGCTCCTAACAGCTTAAAGGCAAGCACTCCTTGGTAAGTTTAAAGGACTGTGTTTGTCCTGCTGCATCCTGAAGCTGGAGGGCATGGAATAAAAATAATTCATCCGACAATCTCCTGCACAGTTGATGCTTCCTTAAACAGCACACAAAATCAATTTATTTATGTCTTGAGAAAAGAGGCATAATTGTTAAACACCTCTGAGGAAATCATTATAAACCATGCAAAACATGATAATTAGACTTTTTCTTCAAAACAATCATCTGAATTCTTCATGAGAGATGTAAAATATGAGTCCTTTGCTATTTCTGTGACTAAATAATTTGAAAAAATATAAGAATCAATCTAATTTTGCACTATTGTGCTGTCCCTCAATGCTGAAATAAAATTAAATATCAATTAAATCAAGAACATGTTAACTAGGAAAGGGCTATAAAATTCTCCCTAATTTTTTTAAAAGACTGGAGGTGGGTGACACTAACCCAACTGTATAACCTTTACCCCTAAATCTGTCTTTACTACAAGAAGTACAGGGATAAAGGAGCAGTGATTGAGGAAAAGGCAAACCAATGACTGAGCCAACTTGAGACCCACTCCATGGGAGAGAATCAACTCCTGTCACTATTAAAGATGCTCTGTTATGCTTGCAGACAGGAGCTTAGCATAACTGTTCGCTGCGAGGCTTCACCCAGCAGCTGAAAGAAACAGATGAAGAGACCTATAGCCAAACAATAAGCAAGCTAAGGGAGTTTTGTGGAAGAGTGGAAGAAAGGATTGAGGGAGCTGGAGGGGTCAAGGCCACCACAAGAACTACAGAGTCAACTAACCTGAGCACATGGCAGCTCACAGAAACTTAACCACAAACCAAAGATCTTACTTGGGCCAGACTTAGGTACCCTACACATATGGAGCAGATGTGCAGCAGGGTCATCATGTGGGTCCCCTAACAATGGAAGGATAGGCTGTCCCTGACACTGTTGACTGCCTTTGGGTCCCTTTTCCCTAGTTGAGCTGCCTTCTCTGGCATCAATGAAAGAAGATGCACTTTGTCCTGCTGTGCAGGATGGGTTGAGATGCTAGGATGGATTGGTACCCCTTAGAGGCTTTCTCTTCTCTGAGAAGAAGGAAAGGGAGGGAGGGTGAGAAGGTGTGGCTGGGAGAAGAGAGAACAGGGGGCTGGGATCAGTCTGTAAGGAGATTAAATAAATAACATTTTTTAATTGTTTCCTAAAAAAAGAAAAAAAGTGTTCTCAAAATCTAACCTAGCCTGTGTTTTACAACCACCAGAAAAACTTGTGAATGAATTCACTGTGTACTTCCTGTGTTTTCTTCTTCAAAGGACATCTTCAAAATAAACTCTGACAAATTACCCACAATTCTCTCCTTTCCCCAACACAACTATTTTCACACTGCTCATATTATTCTAATTAAGCTTACATATATTTCGGGAACCGTTTTTTTTTTTTCAATTTTTTTCATATCTTTCCTAGGAGATTGGAGAATATCTCAAAGAAATATATTGTTTCTCACCTTGTTTTTAATTACATTAGCTTTGTTGTTTATAAATTGCTTTTATTAATCACATCAGTAGTATTATTGAATGAACGTATAGTCTCCTCTCCTGCACAGTCCAGGGCTAACTGTTCTATTCAAAAAACCTTTATAGCTGCCTTTCAGATGTGTCCAAATCTCACAAAAAATAAAGACAGTGGTGTGTGTTCATTAGTCTACATTGCTCTGACTCATTCCTGGAATACATGCCAAATGTGTATTTTTGTGTGTGCTTCAGTTTATTGTGTAACGCATTCTAGAATATGCCCATAAGTGTATGTCTCTCAAATATCTGAAATGCTAAATAATCTGCCTCATGCTCAACATCACAAAGTTGTGAGAAAATTGCATTTTTTTAACTTCTTAAAAAGGAAATCCAGTTTTATAACAGTTTCATGCTGTTTGTATGTACTGTGAAATACCTACTAAAAAGTATTTCCAAAATTTTTCACCATTTATTATGGACTGAATCAAGACTGTGCCACACAGCTCGTGTTTTGTATGCCCATTCCCAAGCAGAAAGCTATGAAAGTATTAGGAGATGGGTTTTGCTTCGGAGAAGTGGGTCACTAGTGTCGATTCCTGCTTTGGCTGCTTCCTAGTTGGCCACCCTGTGAACAGGTGGCCACATGCTCTCTTTGCCGTGGACTGTGACTCTTCACAGTCTTGTCCTTGATGTGAAGGACTGAAACCATCCGTCTTTAGTGTGTCAAGGTATCAAGAGCTGTTGAAGATTTGTAAATGCTAATTAAATGTAAGTACTTTTTCTTTGGCAAACAGCTCACATTTTAGCTAACGAGCAGAACCTATAGCTTCTTACCTCTGGGATTTTAAAATGTTATAAGACAATGAGAGATACCTCGGTTAGTTTTAAGGGTATGGAATTCTCCAGGTCACTTAATTTCTTTGCTTCACAGAATTCAATGCTGAAAAAGCAATTACCCACTACATTTTCACCAGTTTCTATTTTTTCCTTTGCCTTAGAGTTATGATGGAGACCAATGTTTAATATTTTCCAGAATTAGACTGGTCCAATAAACTGACACAAGCCTACCCCTTAACATGATCCTTTGACTGTGACATCCCTCTCTACTCATGGAAGCATCTTAGACTCGTTCATGCCAAGTAACATAAGAACTAAGTAGCACATCCCCAAAAGGCCATTGGCATCACCTCCTGGTAGTAAGTATCCAGAAAATTCTTAGTACAATACTTCAAAACATTTCACTCTTTGTCATTCCTTTTCATATTCAATTTTAAAGAATAAATGCAATTTATCACATTTCCCAGGGCTAAAGGAAGTTATGAGTCTTAGGAGAACTTACAGCTACCACCTAAACAATCCAAGATAATCCCTAACTGTATTCTAAACATTTGTCCTTATCCCCACATATAAAAGAAGCCCTCACCCCTCATCAAGGAAATTTCTCTTTGTAACAGACAAAGACCATCAAAGAAAACCATAACCAATCAAAATGCAGAGCTGGGAAGCCCAGTCCCAATGAATACATCTACAGAACAAGGCCTGCACCTAAGGCTCATGGATCACAGCAGAAGAGGGCTGGAAGAATTGTAAGAGCCTGAGAAAAGGAGACTTTTCTGTGAGAATGTGTCTCCTAGAAATGTCATAAGCTACACCCATCAGATCTTAGCAACATGGCTGTCTCAACACGGCCTGAGCAAGGATGATGCCAATAGACATGTTAACTTGGAAAGGAGAAAAATCACGGAGAGAAGAAAACTCAGCAAGCCTCAACCTTACACACAGAACTACAGAAAAGGAAAGAATTCTGGAAGAGGGAGAAATAACAGTTTCAAGGAAAAGCACACCAACTACTAACCAATACTAAGTGGTCAGCCTTGAACACGTATAGGCAAGTAACAGATTGAGCAGGTTGCATTTATGTATTTTGGAATATATAACATTATATATAATTAATATATATAGTGTATACCAATTATATATACTAATTTATATATAATATATGTACCAATTGAAAAAAGAATTCTAGATCTGAAAGATCTCAAGGGGGTACAAGGGAGAACTTGTACAGGAGACAGGGAAGGGAGGAATGATGCAATTATATTAAATTTCAAAAGACAAAAACATTTGTAAAAAGAATAAATGCTTAAGCCAATGAAATAAAAGGTCTCTGACAATGAAGGCTTTACAGAACAGATTTGGTTGAGTTTGTGACCCACCAAATATCCATTCTTACTTGTAGATATGTGACTGTGTGATGATAAAGTATTTTTGCTTTGAGGAAGCTATATATAACTAATTGGTCCAGTGTGTTTATGTTGTATGTTATATATATAAATTACATATATGGTATATAATGATTTTATTTTTGTTGATTTAGGAAATTTTGGTTCAAATTTTCAACCTTCATAAGTGACTCAGAATCTCTAAGACAACTCAAACCTTGTGATTCTTGTACAGACAATAAAAGGTAAACTTCAGAAGTCACTTAAACTCTGGCCTTGTAGGAACAAACCTGTCCATATGTCTTTGTCATTTATAATTACGTATTTATAATCGGCTTAAAGAACTGACATGGGTTTGGTTCCTCTTTTATGATGTTTTTATTGTTTCTGTCTTACCTCCTCTTATTATTGTCCTTTATCCGGTTCCAGGGAAACTATTTAGTTCATGAATAGCCATTTTGTTCATGTTGTTTTATTCTTGGCAAACTTTTTTTCTAGAGCTCCCTCATCTAAATTTCACATACTTGAGAAATAAGGACTACCGTCTATGAAACATTCAGTTGTAAAGATATGAGATCATCAGGACCATCAGTGGGGAACTTCCCCTGCATACAGAGAACAATTAAAAGAATAAAGTAATTGTACAAAATAAGCTAAAATCAATGCACCTGCAAAAAATGTCAACTAATGTCTCAGTCCTCTGAAGCATTAAATTTAAAAATTAGTAACCTGAACTTAAATAATTTCAAAATTAAGAAACATCAACTATTCCAATATTAATAAAACACACTGCACACATTTCTGTTCCACAGCATTTGAGACCAGGATGAACAGTTTCCTACAAATACGGTTCCAGCTGCCACACAATAAATACATAAATGTAGTTGGCTTTTTAAAACTCTGTCCCCCTACACTCTAGAGATGTGTGGCATTCATTTTTTGAGATTATTCTAAATATGTTTCTCCATTAAAATAAAAATGTATGAGCCAGGCGCAGTGGCTCATGTCTGAAATCCCATCACTTGGAGGCAGAGACAGGCAGATCTGTGTGAGTTCGAGGTCAGCCTGGTCTTCAAAATGAATCCAGGACAGCCAAGGCTACACACAAAAAAAGAAAAAAACCCGTCTCAAAAAAAAAATTACATTATACCACTCTTGGACATCTACCCAAAGCATACCATGTTTTACTACAAAGATAGCTGCTCTTCCATGTTCATTGGTTCACAATAGACAGAAAATAGAAACAGGCCAGATGCCCATCAACTGATTAATGGATAGTGAAAATGTGATACATTTGCACAAGAAATATCACTCAGCTGTTTGGAAAAATGAAGTTCATGGGTAAATGACTGGAGCTAGAAACAAAGATACTGAGTGAGGTAGGTACCTCAGGCCCAGAAAGTCAAACGTCATGTGTTTTCTCTCATTTCTGAGTGTTAACTTTGGATACTCAGATAGAGGTGTTGCAATTGAAATATTTACAGAGGTCAGCAAATTAGTAAGGGGACTTGAAGTGGGGAGGCTCAAGGGAAGGGAACAAAACACAGCAGGATACATGTTTAAAGAGGAATAATAAAACAGAAAGGGAAAAGCTGTGACAGGGGAATGTAAGGAAAGATAGAGGGAGCATGAGGAGTGATGGCTACCACAGAGGCCTTTTGATAGAGCGCTATGGAAACGTATCACTATAGGAGCTTTCCAAAATATATACATGTACAGCCATAAAACGAGTTTCAATGAAGCTGCCGTACAACAGGACACAGTATTCCAACTAGACACTACATGCTAGCAAATTTTACAAAAAGAGTATCTGGAATGGAGTGTCTCTTTTTGGGTTGTTGCTCTCCACTGGTCTACATGCAGAGAACAAGAGCCTGCGGTGTTCGGCCTTGAATGCAGTATCATCTCATATGTCTTCATCAAGGTTCAGAGAACTTCACAGACTAAGAGGCAGGAGGACTGGAAGAGCCAGAGGTGGAGGCTGGATTCAAGAACAAAGCATTTTCTGGACATAAGAAGGCAGTTGCACATATAAGCTCACAGTAATGTGACTACACATGCTAGACCTGTGCAAGATAAAGCCTGAAAAGGTGCCAAGATGAAGTGGGAGATATAGGCACAACATCTCACCCTGAGCTGAGGAGCTAGCGCCACCTGCTGGCTGCAGAGAGAGGGAAAGTCAGCTTTTTAAATAATAGGTTGAGCACACTCCATGGTAGGCCCACTCTCAAGGGATGTTGAGCAATACAAATTGGACTCAAGAGGCAAAAACCAAATAGTGAGTTCAATAGGGAGATGAGGGTGAGTTTAAATAAATTAATAAATTTTTTTTTAAAAAAAGAGGAGCTAGGGGTTGAATATGACCAAACGGCACTAAGAAATTCCCAAGGAATTACTAAGAATTATTTTAGGAGTGAATGTTAGGAAAGTGTAAGGCCACTGTAGTTCTTTATTTTCAAAAAATGAATCATAAATTCTTACAAATAAGAATAATTAAAAAGTCATTGGGGAGCTGAAGGATGCCTTAGAGGTTAAAAGTGTTTCCCGTCCTTCCAGAGGACCTGAGCCCAGTTCCAGAACTCAACTTATATCCAGTTCCAGAGAAGTTGACACCTTGCCTGGCCTTCTCAGAAATGTACATACACATGACATCCATGCACGCAGATAGGTGCACACATGCACATACACATAAATCAAATTTAAAACAAATCTTTTGTTAGGGCCATTTAACCTACATACAGTCCTACATTTACCATCTTCAGAGAAAACTATGTCAAAGCCTTCATCATACTCTGGACAGATGGAGTTCTAAATCTCCTAAGAAACGAGTTCTGTAATCCACTAGTCACTGTCAGGAAATTCTCCTTTATGTATAAACTACAAGGCTCAGGCTACAGATTAAGCCCATTTCCTGTAGTTCTGTTCCCAGCAGAACGGAAAAACAGATGGACACAATCCGTCAAGTAGTTGAAAACAGTAATTAGGTCACTTCTCTTCCTTCGGCATAGGATGGGGAGGGGGATCTGTGGGTATTTTCGTATACACTGTGCTTTATATTTCCTAAGCACATCTAATCCCAATGGAAGAAGTGCATAAACCATTTAGGGAATATGGGAAAATTAGCTAAAGCTGAGGTTTTGGCTTTTGCATGTGTCAGATTCTTCCTGGGCTGCCCCCATCTGTGGTACCTTGGAATCACTGCAGAAGAACACAAGACCAAAAGACTAATGGAGCTTGATACTGCAGTGAAGCCACAGACAAGGAGTGCATCACCCCCAAGTGAGTGACTAAGGCGCAGTGATTACCAAAGAAGCAAAGCCAAAGAGGATCCAATGGGCCATAACAGAACCAAGGGCTGACACTTGGAAGCTGTAATTTTTATCCCGAGTAATGTGTTCCTTGAGAAAAGCAACAAACTAGAACCGAATAAAAGTAGAACTGAGTGTAGACTGAAAGCCTTTAGGCCTGGACCACGAGCAGCAAGTGCCAGCAAGAACCCTGGGGAGCATAAGGGGACCCCTTTTATTCTGGCCTAGAATAAAATTAAAGGACAGTAGCAAGGAGCTAACATTTGTTTGATTCACACATATATACTGTCATGGTAGGGCTGCATATATCAGCCTTTCCTTTAGAATGTCAAACACAATACAAACCAGGCAGATCCACAATCAATAAATTTTTCCAATAATTTCTAGATGTACGTTAAGTCCTATACACCCTATCTACTACGTGTTCTGGCTACTACAAAATGTAAGAGAGGGCAAGCAGCACTGGAGGGACAGTTCAGTGATCAAAGGGGTGCACCGCTCTTCCAGGGAACACCCGAGCCAAACAGCAGAAACCTGTAACCTGAAGTATAGCAGCATCCCACACCTCTGGCCTGTGCAGGCACCAGAGCTCATGTGCACTTGTGGACTACCTACAAATAGACATATAAAATAATAAAAATTTAAAAGATTATAGAAAAAATTTAAGAGAGGCAGTCACAAAATAAAAACACCGTCTTCCAGGAACAGACACCAAACAAAATAATAAGTGTGCATACAGCATGATGATTTAATGCCTTCTTGATTTTTCTTTTAAAAAATCAGAAAGGATAAGAGTTTAAATATACATAAAAGTGTTTGCAGCACGTACATTGAAGTTAAGCAATGCAGAGAAACTTGGAGTAGTAACCCCTGTGCAAGAATGAAGTACAAATGTATGACATGTTCCATATTAGGAAAAAAGTTAATGGAGAACAAGTTCTAGATTGCTTACATCACAAACATAAAGTTCCTTGGACTCATCACAGCAGTGACCAGAATGAGGAGAGAACAGAGAAGATGGAATCCTTAAAGAGCCTCTGCAGAGCTGCATTCACAACTCCCCTTGCAATTTGATTTCCCTGTCTTCCCAGTCTGACTGTATTAGCTCACAACAATGTATTATGTGATAAAATATAGCTTTGAAGCTATGAAATATTATGCAAACAAAACCGGATTCTCTCCTGTTGCTGAGCCATTACTCATTTAGATGAGGCATCATTAACTAAAATGTCTCTGGGACCAGGCTGCTAGATGGTATCTTCGCCCTTTCCTGTTCAATATTTTTTATCAGCAGCCGGGATGAAGGCTCAAAAAATCATGATTATCAAATTTAGAAATAAAAGTGAATGGAAAGGCAGAGCTAATTTGCTATGCGAGGGGGTTGAGATTCAAAATGATTCTGACAAGGCAGAACACATGTCCATAAGTGCAGTCCACAGACACGTTATGATTAAACACGTGAACGAGCGAACACACACATCCTCTCCACGCGCCCAAGATGGGAAAGCCCAGGTGTGAGGGACTTCTAATGAGAATGGCGAGAGTTTGGAGGATTTGGTTCATCTCTGGTTGAGCATCAGTAAACATTTTGATACAGCTGCAGGAGAAAAGCCAGTCTGTTCCTCAAAATCAGAATATCTATCAATACAGAAGTAGTCATCCATGAGTGCCTGCTTAAGAACAGTATTCAATTATTTTTTTTAGGGAGGAGCAGTCCAAAGGCCACTGACAGCTAGGAAATGCATTCTTCATATTATGTAAGAAACAGCTTGCTGTGGGAAAGAGAGAGCTTGCAGAAATCTACCACATGATGTTAAACGCGGGGAAGGGCTTTCGCTGTTAAATATTTTCTATCACTTTTAAACCTATTTACTGTGAGACCTCAGGGAAAGATTTTTGACCTTTTAAGCTCCAATTTTTGTCACTAAAATAGAACTAATAACATCCATTCTTCTGGGTTCTCCGAGAGATGACCAGTGTTGAACACTAGGTGTAGAGTGTGTCACTCAGAACAGGAGGCACACTCAGGATGTGGGTGTGTCTCGCTGTCGTTAAAAGCTGGACAGGGGGAGTAGATGAAGGAGCATGCGCGCAGAGCCCTGCCAACAACACAAAGGCCGACTTCTGAAATGGAGCGCTTGTTCCCTGAATCCCCTGTAGACAGTAACTGGCCATCAGGGGATTTGAATTTCCATACTGGACGAGAGCTCAAACTAGATCATTTCTATGTTGTTTCCCATAGACGACTTTTTATTCCTAATACAATGCTGAGATTTGAAACTTGGATTTCAGACATTGGTAAAACAAAATATACATTAAAACTATGATTCTTTTTTTATCTCCCTGCATCTCACATTAGGAGAGCTCTATATTATTTTCTTCTCTCAAGAGAAGGAACTGAGGCAGAAAGTGAACCATCACACAGTCCATCAATGACAAGGAGTGATTTGAACCTAAGTCTGACTTCAAGCATCACTAGGCTGACTGTTCCTCATCATCCAGACTTCCTTTCTATAGTTATAGTGACAGAAGTTGCTTTTTTTAGTAAGCTCTAAAATGCTTAACAAAAATATCTAACTATTAAAATAAATTTGAAACCATGAGATACTACTTGAAGGTGACTTTAAAAATATGTTCTACATTACTTGCAATTAATATGTTTCACAAAAGAGATGTGATTTAAACAAGCTTTCATTGTTTTCTGCATCACTGAGATCCTCAGGAAGTACTGACCAATTGATAGCGTCAAAGGAAGCAGACAGGGAGGTCTGAGGGGCTCTCCAGGGAGTCACGTTTAGACTACAGGGCCAGGCTTGGTAATAGTGCCCTTGCTTTCTTCCTTGCCCCACATTGTTTCAGAGGGGTGGAGTTGCCAGATGAAAGACCAGTTATGTAACACAGTGCGGCACACTCTAAGCAAATTTGAGTGCCTATCAGATAATGAAAAAAACAAAGTGTAGGAACCAGTGCATGGAAGTACTCAGGAAAAACTGGTTGAGCAGTGTGGTTTCAGAAGCTCGGAGAAATTTGGACTACTGAAGAGACAGGTTGCTGAGAAGAAGAATTGACAGGACCAAGTGATGAAATGTAAAAGTAACCTGGTTTCAGAACTGAGATTCAACTGTTTTTTCTGTTTATTTGAGTAAAGCTTGCTTTCTGGAGGCTCTGGTTGTCTTAACTTCCTGTCCCCTTGTTTATGTGTTTCAACTTCTAATGCAGGTGTGTTTATAAGCCCTCAAATGCTTATAGCACCTCTAAGCATGCCTCTTCCTGAAATTTAACTAGCCTCATTTTTTTATTTTATTAATATGTTTTTCCTTTTCATGGAAAGCTACAACGTAGGACTTACTTGGAAATTTACTTTTGATACTTAAGATAATGATTTACAAATATTTCCCTGAAAAGACATTTCACGTGAGTAAATAGACTTTATATGCTTAAGCTCTAGATGAGTATCTGTTCTGTTAATCTTTCTGTTTATCTTACCAAATATTTGAGTAGAAACCTAATTGCTGAACTGAACCTAGCCATAGAAATGCTGAAGCGTCACATGATGAGAGAGTATAGCCTTACAGTCACTTCATCAAGGTACAACGATCTTATCCGTAACTACTGATTCAATCAAAAGTTTTGATACTCATTTCAGTTGAGCAGGCTGCTAAGAGGTGAGCATGCTCAGAGCTTAATGAGAAAAGAAAGAATATCATTCAACCGGTATCTGTTCAGGTGGCAGGAACCCAAGAAAGTTGAGGAAGACATATAGACAGGAATTTATCATGAAAGTATAGGGGTGTTGCGGGGAGGTCTTCCTTGTGTGTCAGGAGCCAAGGCCAAAGATGAGACAGTATAAAGACCTTCCTTTGGCTTGTATGTGTTCTATGCAACTCATTTTTCTTTTCTAAAATCCCTTCCCCAAGACCCTATTACTCACCACTTTTCTGAAACAGTTTTTAAGAATATTACTAATGATTTCCCTCCTACCAAGTCCACCCGCAGTAACTTTGATGTAATAGAGCCATAATACTTAGCATATGCTATGTGGTTTAAGAAAACAAGCATCCACTGTCTTACAAGTCAGAAGTCCAAAGTCATTAGGTTTTTGAGAATTTTAGCAGAAACTCTGGGGCCTTGGATGAAAAGAAGGAAGAGTGAGTACAGGGTACTTAGAAGACGTTTTGACATTTGTCCAGTGACTTCTGGGCTTGAGATCATAATGTAATGCATGGGTACTGTTGTTAGTTCTTAAATTTGTGCTTACTTGTTTGAAACATCAATAGGAAGTGAATGCATATGGTGTGGTGGACAACTTGATTATCAACACTGATACCTCAAATAACCCAAGATGAGTCACCTAGGACATAAGCCTTAAGAAGAAGTTGCAGGAGATTATCTTGAATAAATTAATTGAAATAGAAATACCCTGTCTTAAAATAGGGGAATCAGGCTATCCAGAAGAAACCTGATAGGCTGTGATCATATGCTGGAAGTGGAGGTCCACTTCTGTCACAGGTCTAGGGGAGGGGAATAGGATGAAAGAGGAAAGGAGGGAAGGAGGAACAGGAAGATACAAGTGAGGGGATAACAATCAGGATGTAATCTGAATAAGTCATTTAAATAAAATAGAATAATATAATAAAATAAAAACAGGCTGCACCATCCCTGGGCTGTATAAAAAAGTAGAAAGCTAGCTAAGCACCGCCAGTCATCAGTCAGTCACTGCTCCTTAATTGTAGAAGTAACGTAACCAATCCCCCACCACAGTGGAGTATCCCCCCTGGATCTGTGAGCCAAAATAGACCCTTTCCCACTGAGTGTGTTTTATGAGGGCAACAGAGGGGTAACTGAGACAAGAGGGAGGTTGAAAACCAGTCTCAAAACAGGTAAGGAAAGACTGACATCCAGACCTCTGATGCTCTGCACTTAATGTGGAAATCAGAAAGGATGCTCGTGAGAAGCCTGCTGAAATTCCAAATACATCTTGAGTGTGGGTACTGTCCTATTCCAATGCTGATCTCTTTAACCAGTCTGTGACTAGGTAAGGTGTTAATATGAAGAAGAACTAAGTAATGAGTGACTGAGACTCTCTGCCCTTCCTGTATGACTTTTCTGTATATTTAATTTCATTACAAAATAAACAGTTAGCTCAAGTCATTTCAGCTAAAATTGAAAACGGTGTGTTTGGGCAGCTAATTCATACAGGTACTAGACTCAACAATGACTGTAGTATAGCTTCAGGGTGATTTTAAACTGCTAATTTTTCAAGCCTTTCAAAACAGTTCATTTGACCTATTTCTTGAGACTTTTAAAAGAAATGCTAGTAACAAATGAATCAAAATACATATTGTGCACATGGCTCACTTTTGTGACAAATAGGCCTAGTCTTACTTAATTTCTTTTCTGTCCATCCTTACCTTTATTTTTATTTCATTTATTTCTCCAAGTAGTTTTATGCAGTGGGATTAAAAATGATGTTGACAAGATAATTTGCATAAATGCAGTTAGTAATGCAAAGTGTCCAGGAGATTTCCTGAGAACGGTCTGCACTTTAAAAGAAGCAGACACTGACACTGAAACACCTAACGTATTTTCTGAGGTTATGAATAAATTTCTCCCCAAACTAGAAGCTTCTATTACCGTATTCATAAATAGTAAATTCCATATTATATTTTATCCTGCCTTAGAATTGGGATAGAATAGCTAGTTTTAGGCCGTATTTCACTAAACATATGATTCATAATGATTTGTTTGAAGTTCTTACTGTTTGTTGTGTTGAAATGACATCTCAGGTTGACTGTGACCTCACATGTCACCCAGGCTGGCCTTGGATTCATGATTCTTCTGTTTGTGCCTTTGTGTGTCTTAAGCTCAAACTATAGGCATTTTTTAACCACAATTTATTTTCTGGTAAATATGAGATACTGGGATTTATTCATAATAAGAATAAATTTCCACTATAAAAATCACAACAAGGTAACACACCACCAAATAATTTTATCTTCACAATTTAATGAGGCTGGAACAATCATGAACTAGCCCAAAGGATATCATCATTATCCTCACAAAAGAGATAAGGAAACAGGATGTGACAGCACAGGGAAGAAATGAAGTGCGCTGAGTCTGAGCATTCACCTCTCCCTACCCTTCTTCCTTTCTCCGCATGGCTCCGCTTCACTTTATTAAGCCTGAGTAACTCAATAGAATTTGCACCTTTCTTTCTTTGGCCACCTTTATTACACCCACACACTCAAACAGGGAACTGTAAAGTTCACAGGATAAACAACTGAAACATGCTCATCCTTTTTAAAACATAACTTTCCATTGTCATCTCTGACTTCAAGAATAACCGCCTGTATTGTCCTTGGCTAGTGCCTTAGTTTGAGCGGGACCCCTTGACCCAAATCTGCCTATCATAATGTTCTACTTGTAGGTTTCTAGGACCCACTGGATCCTTCTACATTGCTATTCTCCCATTGTTCTCTCATCTAGAGTCCCAATAGGATGTCCTCCCCTCTGTCCCAGTTTCCTGGTAAGGGAAGGCTTTCGTGGGACATGCCCATTGGGCTAGTGAATAACCTAGGAAACACGGCCCTTGTTTTCTAAATGCTCAAAAAATAAGTAAAATTAAACTATACAGAGATTTGAGAATTAGATTAATGTCTCATACTAACAAGGTTAAGTCGTGATGTTAGATACAAGGAACAAATTATACGATTACACAGAGTATGTTCAAATGCTCAAATACTTATGTTCAAATGGATAGAAAAATTATATAAACTATGAAAGTGCTAGATTAAATGACTGCTGTTCTCTGTTCACCCAGATCCAATCCCCAGTCTCATCTCCAGAGCTGCAGAACACCTTTAGCAACTTCCCTGTACCCCCATTTCCATCACCTATGGATCCCACAGATCTTCCCCTTGGTAACATCCCTCCCCTAACTTATTTCTTTGTCCTAGCCTCCAGCCCCAGCTGGTACCCCATGATAACCTAAGGGCTCTAGCCAGGGCAACAAGTAGGCTGAGAACATATCCACACCTCTCCTTATGCTCCTCCAAATCTAATCCCTACCTCCAGCTGTAGCAAAAAAGAAAAACAAATAAACACCAATGTTGCAGTGTCCACTTCTCTGACTCCATTCCAATCATTTACAAGGATTTTCTCCAACATCCTTCCTTCCTCCAACTCATTCCATTATGCCAGCCTCTAACACAAGCAGGCATTCACTAGGAACTCACCAGCTAAGCAGAAGAGGGAAATTGATCCAATGCCCAAGCCCATGCCCAGCTCCTTAACAGAATATCTGCTGCAGTCTGCATTTCCCTCTGACTCATCCCTAACAGATAAGAGCTTTCCTCCTCCAAACTTCTTTTGCCCATCTCACGCCATTATTCCAGACTCAAACACTATCAGGCATATGTTAGGAACACACCAGCCAAACAGGCCAGAGAAACACATCCACGGGAAATTTCATACCAGGCAAGACAGTTACCACACTTTCCTACAGTCTAGGGAAGAAGCAGAAACCAAAGGAAAGAGACTCACCCAACAGAGACAGTACTAGATATCATCAACCAGACCTATAATTATCCCAATCCCAGATGCTTAGACATCATCATAAAAATGCAATCAATATAGCAGGCCACCAAGAAGAGACTTGATACCCTATGAGCATATACAGGGGGAGTAAGTCCCCCTCAGTCACAGTCATAGGGGAGGGGAGTAAGGGAAAAATGGGAGGAAGGGAGGAATGGGAGGATTCAAGGGATAGGATAACCACTGAGATGTAATATGAATAAATTAATAAAATAAAAAATTTTTAAATGCAATCAATAACAGACAGGGCAAATTGTCTCTACTGAAGCCCAGCAACTCTACCACATCAGGCTCTCAATATTCTACCCAGCTGAAGCCTAAAGAAAAACCCTAAAAAATATGAACATGGTAGAGGCCCTTAAAAAGAAAATGAATAAATCCATTAAAGAAGCTCAGGAATACGCAATGTGAGGAAATCAATAAATTCCTTAAAGAGATCCAGAAACACACATGCATGGAAATTAATAAGGCTGTTCAAGACATGGAGATGGAAATAGAATAGATATTTTTTAAAACCTGAGGTAATATTAGAAGTGAAAAACTTGGAAATTCAAGCAGGAACTATAGAGGTAAGATTCACAAAGTGAATACAAAACATAGAAGAAGAATCTCAAACTTTGAAAATGTAATGGAAACAATGGATACATTTGTCAAAGAAAATACAAAATCTAAAATATTTCTCACACCAAATATCCAGGAAATCTGGTACATGATGAAAAAAATAAACTCTGAGGGTAATCAAGTCCTCAATAGTCCCTGCTTCACAAATATGTGTCAGATATATTGGGCCAGAAGGCTGAAGAAGATGCTCCAATATTATAGAGAGTTTTGGGTGACTATTCAGATAGCAAACTGTCTCTGTCAGCTTCTCATTTTGGAAAGCTACTAGCCTGCACTCCCGGCATACTCAGGTAATCAAGTTTATTCCTTCTCAAGTCTCTGATGGAGTTGAAGATGAGGTTAGCTTCGCTTTACAATGAAACTTGTTGTTGTTTAGGGGTTAAGATGTTTTTAGGTCTACATAGAGGTTTTAGTTGATAATGACAATATGTGATAGAGATTGATTTACATTCAAAATTCTAGATGCAACAAGATAGGAAAGAAATTTTCTTCAAGACTGTCAAATATAAATAGTTAAAACACTAAGAATGTAAAATTTATATAATTTCTGATTGTATCATGGTTTTTCTTGCTATAGGAAGTCTATTGTATAGATGTGTAATAATATAAATGTATATGTAAAAATTAAAAATGTTTAATTAATAAAAAAAAGAGAAGGACAAACATCTTCAAAAAAGAAAAAAACAAAGACTCACAATAATAGGAAAGAGAAGAATCCCAGCTCAAAGGTCCACAAACTCTTTTCAACAAGATCATAGGAGAAAATTTGTCCTAACCTAAAGTAGGAGATAGTTATAAAGGTATAAAAAGTGTACAGAACACCACACAGAGTGGACCAGAGAAGAAAGTCCTTTCATGACATAATAACAAAACATTAACCATACAGAACAAAGAAAGCATATTAAAATCTGTAAAGGGAAAAGGCCATGTAACATACACAGGCAGATCTTTTAGAATTATATGTGTCTTCTCAATCAAGACTCTAAAAGCCATAGGGCCTAGATAAATGTGCTGAAGACTCTATGAGACCACAGATGCCAGCACAGATTTCTATACCCATCAAAACCCTCAATCACCATAGATGAAGAAAATAAGATGTTCTATAATAAAGTCAAACTTAAACACTATCTATCTACAAATCCAGCCTTACATAAGCTACTAGTAAAACACCTTCAACTTAAAGAGGTTTATTATACCATTAAAACACAGGAAATACATAATCTCACACCAGCAAACTCAAAAGAAAGGAAGTACACACCACCACCAACAGCAGCAGCAGCAGCAGCAGCAGCAACAGCAGCCGAAAAATGGAGACAAAAAGAATAATAACTGGTCATTAATATCTTTCAATATCAAGTATTCAACTCCCCAATGGAAAAACACAGATTAACAGAATAGATGTGAAAACAACCAGGATCCCTTCTGCTGCATTCAATAAGCACCTCTCAACATCAAAGATAGATATTAGTCAAAGGTAAAGGGTAGGGAAAAAAGGTATTCCAAAAAAATAGATGTAAGAAACAAGATGATGTAGCAATTTTAATATCTAACAAAATAAACTTCAAACCAAAGCTAATCAAAAGAGATAAATAAGTACACTACATATTCACCAAAAGAAAAATCCATGGAGACAATTCAATCCTTAACATCTACCCTCCTAATACAAGGGCATCCACATTTATAAAACAAATATCACTACAACTTAAATAAGATTTTGACCCTCACATACTGATAGCCAAGACTTCAACACTCCACTCTCAACAATGGACAGGTAATCTCAACAAAACATAAATAGAGAAATGGTAAACCAAATTATAAACCAAATGGACATTCTAAACCAAGTAGACCTAAGATATTTACAGAACAGTTCACTCAAACATAAACAATATACTTTCTTCTCTGAACCTCATGGAACACTCTCCAAAATCAACTGCATACTAACACACAGCAAGTCTCAACAACAAGATACAACAGAAACAAAAAATCGAATTAACCCCCTGCATCCTATCAGACCACCACAGATGAAAGCTGGATATCAACAAAAACAGAAAAGACAGAAAGCATACAAACTCATGGAAACTTGACACATCTCTACTGAATGAAAAATGGGTCAAGATAGGAATAAGCAAAGAAATAAAAGACTTTATAAAATTCAATAAAAATCAGTACACATCATACCCAAACTTATTGGACCCAATGAAATCAGTTCTAAGAAGCAAGTTTATAGCACAAAGTGCCTACATAAAAATAAACAAACAAAAACTGAAGATAACTCACATTAACAACTAAAGGGAATACCTTAAAGCTCTAGAAATAAAAGAAGAAATCACATCCAGGAGGAGTAGATAGTAAGAAATAATCAAGCAAGGGATGAAATCGATAAAATGGAGACAAAAAGAACAAAACAAAGAATCAATGAAACAGAAAGTTGGTTCTTTGAGAAAATCAGGAAGATCAAAACACTTATCTAAATTAATTAAGCAGTGGAAAAAGAACATCCAAATGAACAAAATCAGAGATGAAAGGGAGACATAACAATAGATACTCAGGAAATACAGAAAATCATAAAGACATAGTTTAAAAACCTGTACTTCACCAAATTGGGAAATCTAAAAGAAATGAGTAATTCTCTCGATTGATACCACTTACCAAAGTTAATAAAAATCAGATAAACAATTTAAACAAATCTATACTTCCCAGTGTAATAAAAGCTGTCATTAAATGTCTCACAACAAACTATACGTTTACATTGGTCTGACCTTGGATCAGACCTGACAGGATGCATTAGATAGATAGAAAGCCTATGACAAAATATTTTCATGATAAAGATCCTGAAGGGATTTGAGATACAAGAGACATACCTAAAAATAATAAAGAGCAATTTATAGCAAGCTGATAACCAACATCAAATAAAATGGAGAGAGATTCAGAGCAATTCCACTAAAATCAGGAACATGACAATGTTGCCCACTCTCTCCATATCTATTCAATATAGTACTTGAAGTCTTAACTGGAGCAATAAGGCAACTGAACAAGATCAAGGTGATAGGAAGACATTAAAGAATCTTTACATGCAGATGATATAATAGTATACATAAGTGACCTTTAAAGTTCCATCAGGGAGCTACTGTAGGTGATAAACACTTTCAGCAAAATAGCTATATACAAAACTAACCCCAAAAATCAGTAGTCTTCTTTTATACAATTGACAAACAAACTGAAAAAAAAATAAGAAAATCAATACCTCACACAGTATAAAATATCTTTGGATAACATGAACCAAACAAGTGAAAGACTTGTATGGTGAAACCTTCAAGTCTTTGAAGAAAAGCACTGAAGAAGATATCAGCAGAAGAAAAGATTTCCCATGCTCATGGATCAAGAGAATTAACATAGTAAAAAAGGCCATCCTACCAAATACAATATAGAGATTCAGTGTAATCCCCATCAAATCCCCAACAAACCTTGAAAGAACAGTTCTCAACTTCATATGGAAACATACACACACAAACACACACACACACACACACACACACACACATACACTCAAGCAGGGTATCTAACAAAGGAACTGTAGAAGGTCTCACTATTTCTGATCTCAAGTTATACTACAAAAGCTTTAGTAATGAAAGCAGCAGGATATTGTCATAAAAACAGATGTGTTGATCAATGGAATCAATTAAAGGCCCAGACATAAACCCACACACATGGGCACCTATTTTTTTTTAAATAAAGAAGCCAGAAATATGCATGGCACGGGGAGGGGGTGTGCAATACCTTCAGCAAATGGTACTGGTCAAAGTAAATGTATGAGTGTAGAAGAATGACCCGACCTGCGGGGTTCGACTAAAACTCGGGAGAGAGGTCACCTGTTGAAAATGCAAGACACAAGAAAGGAGAGCAAGTCTGATTGATCAAACTCTCAAACTTTATGGATTTTTGTAATTCAGAAGGCAGGGAAGCATATTGCTATAGCAACGCAGCTGTAGGTTTTTCTCAAAACACAGGGAATTCTAGGCAGGGTCATGATGTTCTGCCACACAGGGTATCTTAATCTGTCTTCATCTAGCTTTAGTCTAACTGCTGACTCACAACAGTGTCGCTCCATCCCTATCTGTCTTTAGTCTAACTGCTGACTCACAACAGGGCCAGCTAGTTTCTGGTGAAACTCCAGGAAAGCTCTGGGAAAGAGAGAGACTTAAAGGTATAGACTTGGAAAAGATGGCTGAACATTGGCCATATGGCCTTTTGTCCCCAACAGAAGAATGCAAATAGATCCATACACTCCCAAACAACACTCAAGTCCAAATGGATTGAAGACCTCAACAAGAGAAAATGAGGAACAGCATTAAATACATGGGCACAGGAGAAGACTTTCTGAAGGGAACACCAATAGCATAAGCACTAAGATCAACAACAAACAAATGGGACTTCATGAAACTGAGAAGCTTCTGCAAGTCAGAGGACATTGTTTTGTTGTTGTTCTTGTTGTTGTTGTTTTGGGTTTGGTTTGGTTTGGTTTGATTTGGTTTAGTTTTGGTTTTTTGAGTTTTTGGGGTTTTTTTTTCTTTTTGTTTGTTTGTTTATTCGAGACAGGGTTTCTGTGTGTAGACTTCGCTGTCCTAGACTCACTTTGTAGACCAGGCTGGCCTTGAACTCACAGCGATCCACCTGCCTCTGCTTCCCGGGTGCTGGGATTACAGGCGTGCACCACCATGCCCGGCTCTAAGAGGACATTGTTAATCAGACAATGGCAGCCTACAGAATGGGGGAAATTTGCCAACTCCACATCCAATAAAAGACTAATAGTCAAGATACATGAACAACTCAAGAAATTAAATATGGAAAAATCCAAATAGCCCAATTAAAATATGGGGTACAGATCAAAACAGAGAATTCCCAATAGAGGAATATCAAATGGCTGAAAAACATTTAAAGAAATGCTCAACAATCTTAGTCATCAAGGAAATACAAATCAAATGTACTATGAGATTCCATTTATACCTGTCATAATGGCCAAAATAAATAACCAACTCATCTATGATGCAGGTGAGTATGTGGAGCAAAGGGAACATTCCTCCAGTGCTGGTGGGAGTGAAAACTTTTAAAGTCTCTATGAAAATCATTATGGAGGTCCCTCAGAAAGATGGGGATAGACCTAATCCATGATATAGCTATACCAATTTTGAGTATATAACCAAAGGATGTTCCATCCTATGCTAGGGTCACTGGTAAATCATGTTCATTGCTGCTCTACTAATAATATTTCTCCCTGGGAAAAGGAAATAGAATAGACTTTGGGGTCATGGGTCAGGGTGGGCATGAGAGTGGAAGGATCGGGTGGGAAGTAGGAGGGGAGATGGAATTGAGGGTGGGAATGAAGGGAGAGACAAGTTGAGTGGCAATATGGAAACCTAGTGCAGTGGAAACTTCCTATTATATATGAAAGTAACCCAAATAAAGAAGGAGATAGAAACACTCTGCCCATCTCTTGTCACCAAACAAATTTCCAGTGCTAGCACTGGGTTTATCCAATTGAGTTTTTGGCAAAAAGGATCCCATAGAAATCCACAAACAACCCAGGCTGTTGTCAATTAATAAGTTGCTCTTCACAAACTGACAACAAGGCCCCATTGCTGAAAACAACACTCAGAACACAATTCATTGATCATGGAGAGGACGACCTGGTGCCTATATACAAACTTCACCCCCATGCTCTAGTGTCTGTGACTTGGAAAGGCACTCTGCAGGCTACCAAAAGAGAAAAGTAAGCAGCAACTTAACCACAAAGCCTTTGATCTACAATTTGTCCTGCCTAAAAAAATATGCTAGAACAATGGTAGTGCAAATCTTGTGGGAGAAACCAACTGATGTCTGATTTGACCTAAGGCTCACTCTATGAGCTGGAACCACACTCTAAACTTTTGGGGGGTCTAGATAGCCCACAGATCTAAGGAAGTACCAAATACTACTGACATTAAAAAAAGTAGCATAAAATGACTCCTAGTGATATCCTTCTATACATAGGTGTCTTTCTCACCCTTCCACTTGTAGATGGGAACACATATAGAGACCCACAGCAAAGCATTATGCAGAAACATTGGAACACACTACTGTAAGTGAAATGATTCCATTAAATCCCTCCCCTCAGAGATCATGGAATGCAGCAGAAGAGGAGCTAAAAGAAGTCGAGGAAAGAAATCCAACCGAGGATACAAGGAAAACAAGGCCCTCTAAAACGACTAAGCAAAGCCCATAAAACTCAGACTGAAGCAGGATGCACAGGACCACAAGGGTCTGTACCAGATGCTTTTAACACATACTCTAGCTTCCAGTTCAGTACTTTTATATTACTCCTGAATGTGTAAACAAGTATGTCTCTGATTTGTGTGCCTTTTGTTGAGGTGCTTTTATTTTTCTGTTGGTTTGTCGTGTCCAACTTTGATATAATGCTTTTTGTTTAATCTTATTATATTATATTTTGTTAAAATATGCTAGAAGATGTGAAGAATTTACACTGCAGAACAAGCAGGCAGCTTATGTGGCTAATCCCACTGTATGGGAATAGCCCTGAGACTGGCTGAGACATGAATGTCTATGCATAGACAAGCTTATTGTTGGCTACAGAGCCCCTGTGAATTACTATTAAATGTCATTCTTCACATGGCATGAATGAAGATTTACAGATGTCTTTTTTTTCTGCTCATACAAACAGTAGAAAGCCAGCCTGAATTGTTCTGTGCATCAATTACATTTTATACACTTAGAATTTTATGACTATATAATACTTGTGAGAAATTATACTCTTTCAGAACAAAAGAACCACACTCTGACATTGGATCAGACTTGACAGGGTGCATTCCTCTCAGCATGCTGAACACTGACATCCTGCATCCTTCATGTTCCAGCACCAAGAGTTTCAATTGCTGTTCCTCATCAGAACAAGACAGCTTCCAGGACACTTTCAAAGAAAGCTACCAATCCCAGTTGGTACAGCATTTCAGACTCTCCTGCACAAGACTCTAATTAAGCCTGGAATTCCCCAATATTTAGAAACTGGAACACAAATGTGATTCCTAGCTTGTTTAGCCATTTCCCCAATTTTATTTGGGCCCCTACTAGGTATTATTCATCCCTAATCAGCCAGAAGAAATCTAAAGAGAATGACACATCATTTCCTTTTAGGGGGGTCGGGTAGGGATTTATTTTTCTTTCTTGGGATATAGAGGGTTATTATCAATGGGAGTTGGTTACAAGTTATTATTGGTCTTATTTAGAAAGAAAACAAGGTTAGACTCATTCTCCTTATCTTACATTCTTAGATTTGGAGATAGGGGTTGAAAAGAAATAAGGAGGAGTATAGAAATATATAGGGATGATAGAACAAAAGTAGATTAGTGAATCTACTCCTCAACTTAATGCCTCAATTGTCACTCACAAGGTTATTTTTAATTCACTGGTATAGAATTTTGTATATAGATGCAAAATAAGTTTAATTCTAGATACAGTGGTATAGAATTCAAATGTAAGTTTGTTCTTCACATAATATATATATATATATATATATATATATATATATATATATATATTCTACTCTAATTATGAGTCATTGCACCCATATAACTCAATTATAATACAAGGTTCACTTCCAATGCTTTGAAAGTGCTATAGCAAGCTGTTCAGGAGAAATAAGTTATACAAATTAAATGTTAGTAGAGTAAATCATGGTCATGTCAATTGCTAGTCTACTTTTACCACAAGAATACACATCTTAGGTGCAGCAGATAGATATGACTCTATAGAAAGATAGCGAAAGATAGGTAGACAAGGTCTTCAAAAACCCAAAGACACATAGAATATAGCATTTAAAAATGTTTTTATTACTTTAAAGATTCATTGATAATGATACAAGTTAACACCTCCCAACACCCAGCCTACCTCAAAGAGGATGATGAGCATCAAAGAACCTCCTTATGGAGATGGCTTCAAATGCCGCAAACTAGCCACTGGGCAAAAGGCGCTCATTTCTACTACAGTGAGGATTCTACCTTTAAAAAAAGGGCAAGCTTGGAAGCAGGCAGAGTCAATAACCAAACTCTGCCAAGACAGGGAAATCAAGTCCTCAATAGTTCCTGCCTCACAAATATATCTGTCAGATATATTGAGCCAGAAGACTGAAGAAGATGCTCCAATATTATAGAGAAATTTGGGTGACTACTTAGGTAGAAAACTGTCTCATTTGGAAAGCTACTAAAGCTGCACTCCCAGCATACTCAGGTAATCAAGTTTATTCCTTCTCAAGTCTCTGATGGAGTCGAACACCAGGTAGCTTAGTTTAACAATGAAGCTTAGTTGTTTAGAGGTTAATATGTTTTTAGGTCGAGATAGATGTTTTAAGTTGTGATGTGATGTGATAAGATGTGATGGAGATTGATTTACATTCAGTGTTTTAGATGCACCAAAATAGGATAGACGTTTTCTTCAAGGCTGTCAAATACAAATAGCCAAGACACTAAGATTGTAGCACATATAATTCCTGATTATTTCATGGTTCTTCTTGCTATAAGTAGTCTATTGTATATAAGTGTAATAATATAAAAGTATGTGCAAAAAATAAAAAATAAAATAAAATATGCTAGAAGCCTGTTCTAAGAGACAGAAAGGGAGTGGACCTAGATGGTAGAGGAGGTAAGGAGAAATTGAGAGGGGTAGAAGCAGCATAAACTCTATTCAGATTATATTGTATGAGAAAAAATTCTATGTTTAATAAGAGGAGAAAATAAAAAAAGAGCATTAAAATTTTTTGAGAAGTAAAGTTAAGATATCTACCAATCAACAGTGATTGTTATTAATACAAAACCACTGGTGATCAACTTGGGAGTCATACTGAAGTTCTAATGACAAAGATATATCCAATAAAAATGTATCTATATTACCAAAAATGAGTTAATTAATTAATTAATTAATTAATGAGTGAGTGAATGAGTGATCTTTGAGTATAATATGAAACACTATTGGTTAACTGCCACCTCCATTTTCATGAATTTACATTCTAGAAATTTGTCTGACCATTTTTCTTGTAGTCTCATTGCAATGTTTGATACTCTAATACTAACATCTTCCCAAGGATGGGTTATACATTGGAATTAAAGCTATACCCATCTATATAATCACCAAGGTGAGCACAATCATCAGAACCCCACTATTTCTAAGCCATGTACATACAGTTATTAAAATTCATAATGTAATGTAAAAAAATGAATGAAAGCAACTAATGGAGTATAAAAATTGTAGCATTCTGGTGCCAATACTTCACTCAGTGACCTGACACCTCTCCAATATATATAAAATTCTAGAAATAAATCAATTCTATTTTTTAATATTTTATTTTTATTATTATAGTTTATTCACATTGAATCTGGTTTGGAAGCCCCTCACTCTTATCTTCCTGTTCCCACCGCCCCCCCCTTTATTCCAATCTATTTCCATCCCCAAGACCTCTGACCTCCTCCCCCACCATCTGACCACAGCCTATCAGGTCTCATCTGAATAGTCCGCATCCCCTTCTTCTGTGTTCCCACAGGGCCTCTCCCCACTAGGGGCAGTAATCAAATTGCAGGCCCCAGAGATCTTGTCAGAAGCAGCAACCAGCCTCCTCCTTCCCCATGTGGAGAATGCACTGTCCATTGGCTACACCTGAACAGGGGGTCCAGATCCTCTGCTTGCACTGTCCTTGGTTTCTGCATCAGTTTGTGCAGGTCCCCCAGGGTCCAGATCCACCAACCTTGATAGTCTTCTTGTGGAGCTCCTGACTACCCCACACCCCGGTCCTTCCATCCCTCAACTCTTCCCTACAACTTGCAACTCTTTGCACAGAGCCCGACTACAAGTCCCAGCATCTGTCCTGATCCCCTGCTGGGTAGAGTCTCTCAGAGGACATCAATGTTGGTCTACTATCCACTTATAAGTGAGTATATAACGTGCTTGTCTTTCTGAGTTTGGGTTACCACACTCAGGATGATCGTTTCTAGTTCCATCCATTTGCTTCCAAATTTCATGATTTCCTTGTCTTCAAAAGCTGAATAGTATTGTATTCTATTCTGTAAATGTACCACAGTTTCTTGATCCATTCTTCAGTTGAGAGTCTTCTCAGTTGTTTCCAGATTCAGGCTTTTACAAATAAAGCTGCTATGAACATAGTTGAATAAATGTCCTTGTTGTATGATGGAGCATTGTTTGGGTATATGCCCAGGAGCAGAATAGCGAGGTTTTGGGGTAGCATTATTCCCAGTTTTCTGAGACAGCCCTAGATTGGTGTCCAAAGTGATTGTATAAGTTTGCACTCCAAAAGTCTCCAAACCAAAAAAAAAAAAAAAAAAGACTAGGGCCAGATAGATTCAGCACAGAATTTTCCCTGGTCTTTAAGGAAGAGCAAATACCTGTTATCTTCAAATGCTTCCACAAAATAGAATCTGAAGAAACATTGCCAGACTCATTCTATGAGGCCATAGTCACCTTGATACCTAAACCACAGAAAGACTCAGCAAAGAAAGAATTTCAGATCAATTTCTCTGAACATTGATGCAAAAATACTCAACAAAACACTCACAAACTGAATCCAAGAACACATCAAAAATATCATTCACCATAACCAACTAGGCTTCATCCCAGGCATGTGGGGGTGGTTTAATATTTGGAAATCCATCAATGTAATCCATCATATAAACAAACTGAAAGAAAAACACCCACATGGTTATCTCCTTAGACGCTGAAAAAGCAGTTGACAGGATTCTATTACTTTATTAAAGGCGATATCTACATAGGAAGGATTCCGTTATTGTCGTACTGTCCCAAGTTTTCTTTAATGTACTTCCATTGGTTTCCATAGTTTCTGAAAAAGATAAAATTGGTGATGTATAAGCACTAGGATCAAATCTTTTCATCAGCCCATACTGTGAACAGCACTGTCCTTCAGCTGTCACCATTTTGTACATCAATAGATGCCCATCCCTTTCTTTATGGAATATTCTTTAAAGAGACACAATAAAGGTCTTCCTTTGCTTAGATAGTGCTTCTTCCATAAGTTCACTAATTAGAGATTTATTTCTGTTAATGAGTTCCTCTTTTAAAATGCAAATGCATCAAATATCCAAATAAGAAAAATGAGTAGGGAGCATACAGAGAGTCACAAATGCCTAATAAACATTAAATGAAAGTTCGACCTCATTAATAAACAAAGGAATGATAATTAAAATGATATTAGTTTTCCTATGAACTTGCAAAACTTCTCATAGCAGTTCTCAGCACCAACTGGGGTCTAGGCAGGAGATTTGTGTGTCTTTCATAAATTGCTGTTAGAACTGAAAATTTGGTATTAAATTCTCTGAAAGCACAAAATAACCTGTGCCTTTTGACTCAGGCATTTCATTTCTAGTAATCTAATTTAAAGAAAAAATAATAGCTATATGATGCTGCATATATCATTTCCAATGGATTTAAATAACCTAAGAATGGAGAGTAAAGAGAAAGAAAACTATTTTTTAATAAATCAATTTGGTAAAATACTTCTTACTCTCTTCACAGTTATTATCCTTTGAATCTAAACCGTCCCCTCTAGGCCAATTATTTGAGCAACTGCTGCCCTGTTGGTGATGCTGGAGGAGGCTATGGAGCTCTTGGCAAGTAGGCTTAGCTTGAGTAAGTGTGTTGCTAGGGTTGAATTGTGGGTTATAGGCTGGCCCTACCTCAGACTACACTCTCTGCCCACCCCCACCCAGATAAAAAGATGCAAGGGTTTGAGTGAGAAATCAAGTTTCCTGTTTTTAAATGACCAATTACAAACTGGCAAGACTCTTCTTTCTCTTGAAAGTCTAGGTCTCCCCAAAACATAAAGACATGTACAAATTTTGAGATGTATTAATATTTTAAAGAAGTTTTAGAAAGACCCATCCCCACCATTGCCTGCCTGCTGAATCCCCTTAAAACACACCCAACAACACTTACATGCACCCTGTCCCTTGTGCTCCAGTTTCCAGCCCACAATTCTGCCTGCATTCCTGGAGGCCTGCTGGCATCAGGGACATCCAAGTGGCTGAAGGCCAGACTTAGAACACAGTGAACTAGAACCAGGAAATATAGCATGAGAAGAGCCCAGATACCCTACTACAACAAGCCCTGTATGTACCAACATAGCTGAAGCACAAAAAAAAAAAATGACTTTAAATCCAATCCTATTAAGATTATAGAGGACTTTAAAGAGGAAATGAATAAATGCCTTAAGGAAGTACAGGAAAATACAATCAAACAGGTGAAGGAAATTAATAAAACTGTTAAAAGCATGAAAATGGAAATAGAAGCAATAAAGAAAACATAAACACAGGAAATCACGGAGATGGAAAACATAGGAAAGAGAACAGGAACCACGGATTCAAACATCATCAACAGAATACAGGAGATGAAATAAAGGCATAGATACAATAGAAGAAACTGATATTATTAGTAAAAGAAAATGTTAAGTCTAAAAAGGTTTTGGCATAAAACATCCAGGAAATTTGGAACACTATGAAAAAAACAAACCTAAGAATACTATGAATAGAAGGAGATTTCCAGCTCAAAGCCCTAAAAAAATATTTTCAACAAAATCATGGAAGAAATTTTCCCTAATCTAAAGAAGAGATGTTGATAAATGTACAAGAAGAATACAGACCACCAAATACATTGGACTGGAAAAGAAAATCTTCTCACCACATAATAATCAAAACACTAAATGTACAGAACAAAGAAAGAAAAATAAAAATGGCCAAGTAACATATAAAGTCATAACTGTTAAAATTACACCAATTTTTCAACAGAGATTTTAAAAGCCAGAAGGGCCTGGGCAGTTTTTCTGCAGTATCTAAGAGACCACAGATCCCAGTCCAGACTACTATACCCAGCAAAACTTTCAATTACCATAGATGTAGAAAACAATATATCCCATGACAAAACAAAATTTTAACAATATCTATCCACAAGTCCAGATCTACAGAAGATAGTAAAAGGAAAACTCAAACCCATGAAGGTTAACTACACCTAAGAAAACACAAGAAATAATGATGTCACACAAGCAAAACCAAAAGAAGACACACACAGAACCACTACCAAGATAAAAAAGACAGGAATTAATAATCATTGGTCTGATTATCTCTCAACATCAATGAGCTCAATTCTCCAATGAAAAGACACAAACTATATGAATGGGTGAGAAAACAGGATCGATAATTCTACTGTATGCAAGAAACTCACTTCAGCATAAAAGATGGACACTACATCAAAATAAAGAGCTAGAAAAATATTTTCTGAACAAACAGACCCAAAAAGCAAGCAAAAAGATGGAGAAGGACAAACCATACTAACCAAAGGGGAAAACTCCACCAAGATTATCTTCTAATTCTTAACATCTATGCCCCAAACCCAAGGACACCTACATTTGTAAAATAAACATTACTAAAGCTTAAAACATTGAACCTCATACAATAGCAGGGGGAGACTTCAATACTCCACCTTCACCAAAAGTTAAACAGAGAAATACTGCAAATAATGGAAGTGTAATAGACATTATGACTCAAATGAACCTAACACATAGCTACAGAACATTTCAACCAAACACAAAAGAATATACCCTCTTCTCAGCACCTCATGGAAACTTCTTCAAAATTGTGCTTAGTTACAAAGTAAGTCTCAACAGATAAAAAAAAATATATTGAAATAAACCCCACAAACCACCACAGATTAAAGCTTGACTTCAACAACAACAAAAACAACAGAAACCTACAAACTCAAAGAAATGGAGGAACTCTTTATTCAGTGACAACTGATTCAGAGAAAAAAGAAAGAATGAAATTAAAGACTTCCTATAGAAAACACAGCATACCAGAACTTATAGCACACAACAAAAGCAGTGCTGAAAGTGCATAGTACGAAGTACTTCAGAAAGAAATTAGTGAGTTCTCATACTAGTAATTTAACAGCACACCTAAAAGTTCTAGAACTAAAAGAAACAGACACACCCAAGATGAGTAGACAGCAGGAAATATTCAAACTCAGGGCTGAGATCAATAAATTAGAAAGAAAGAGAACAATATAAATAATCAATGAATCAAAGGTTCTTTGAAAATCAACAAGATAGATAAACTCCTAGCCTAACTAACTAAAAGACAGAGAGATTATCTAAATTAACAAAATCAGAAATGAAAAGGGGGACATAACAATGACACCAAGGAAGTCCAAAGAATTATTAGGTCTTGCTTAAAAACCTGTATTCACAAAATTGGAAAAACTAAATGAAATGGATGAGTTCCTTATGAGATACTACTTACCAACATTAAATCAAGATCAGATAAACCAATTAAATAGGCTTATTACCCCTAAGGAAATACAAAGAGTCATTAAAAATAGTCCAGGGCCAGATGGTTTCAGCACAGAATCCAACCAGCTCTTCCTTATGAACATTGATACGAAAATACTAAATAAAATTTTCACAAACTGAATCCAAGAACGCATCAAGAAACATCATCCACCATGATCAAGTAGGCTTCATCCCAAAGACACAGGGATGGTTCAACATACAAAACTCCATCAGTGTAATGTACTATGTAAACAAGCTGAAAGAAAAAAACAGATCTGGGATACAAGACAAATGCCTAAACATAATAAAGATATAAATAATAAAGGCAATATACAGCAAGCCAATAGCCAATATCAATTTAAATATAGAGGAACTTAAAGCAATTCCACTAAAATCATGAATAAGACAAAGCTGCCCACTCTGTCCTGTATTTTCAATATAGTAATAGAACTATTAGCTAGAGCAATAAGACAACTAAAGGAGATCAGGAGAATACAAATTAGAGAGGAAGAAGTCAAAATATCACTTTTGCAGATGATATGATAGTGTACAGAAATGATCCTAAAAATTCTACCTAGGAACTCCAGCAGATGATATGCACCTTCAGCAAAGTGGACGGATACTAAATTAATTTCAAAAAATCAGTAGCCCTCTTATATATAAATGATTAAAAAGGCTGAGAAAGAAAATAGGAAAACAATACCCTTCACAATAGCCACGAATAATATAAAAATATCTTGGTGTAACTCAAACCAGGCAAGTGAAGGCCTATATAACAAGAACTTCACATCTCTGAAGAAAGAAATTGAAGAAAATATCAGAAGATAGAAAGATTTCCCATGCTCGTGAATCCATAGAATTAATACAGAAAAAATGACCATGCTACAAAAAGCAATCTACAGACTCAGCACAATTCCCATCAAAATACCAACACAATTCTTTAGAAACCTTTAAAGAACAATATTCAACTTCATATAGAAAAACAGAAAACCCAAAATAGCTAAAACAATAAGAGAACTTCTGGAGGTATCACCATCCCTGATTTCAAGCTGTACTACAGAGCAGTAGTAATAAAAAACCACAAGATACTGGCATAAAAACAGACATGCTGATCAATGGAATTGAAATGAAGACCCAAAAGTAAACCCATACACCTATGAACACTTGATTTTTGACAATAGAAGCCAAAACTACACAATAACAAAATGAAAGCATCGTCAACAATGTTGTTGGTCCAGCTAGATATATCCATATAGAAGAATGCAAATAGATACATATCTTTTACCATACATAAACTCAATTCCAAGTGGATCAAAGACCTCAACATAAAATCAGATATACTAAATCTGACAGAGGAGAAAATGGTGAATAGCCTTGAACCCATTGGCACAGAAAACAACTTCGTAAACAGAACACCAACAGCTCAGGAACTAGGATCAACAATTAATAAATAGTACCTAGTGAAACTATAAGGCAAAGGACACCATCAAAGGGACAAAATGGTAGCCTACAGAATGGGAAAAGATTTTCACCAACTCCATGTCTGGCAGAGGGTTGACATCCAAAATATATAAAGAACTCAAGAAGATAGACATCAGCAAACCAAACAATCCAATTAAAATGGGATATAGATCAAAACAGAGAATTCTTGATAGAGGAATCTCTGATGGCCAAAACCCATTTAAAGAAATGCTCAACATGCTTAGTCATCAGGGAAATGCTACTCAAAACAATTTTGAGATTTCATTTTACACTTGTCAGAATGGCTAAGATCAAAATACTCAAACAACAGCTCATCCTGGTGAGGATATGGACCAAGGTGAAAATTTCTCCATTGCTGGTGGGAGTGCAAACTTGTACAACCACTTTGGAAATCAATGTGATGATTTCCTTGGAAATTTGGAATCAGACCTACTGCAAGACACATCTGTTCCTCTCCTGGGCATATACCTAAAACATGCTCTACCATACCACAAGAACACTTGCTTAATTATGTTCATAGCAGCTTTATTCATAATAGCCAGAAACTGGAAACAATCAAGATGTCCCTCAAAAGAAGAATGGACAAAGAAAATGTTGTCCATGTACACAATGAGATATTACTCACCCATTAAAAACAATGACATCATGAAATTTGCAAATGGATGGAACTAGAGAAGATCATCCTGAGTGAAGTAGCCCAGACTCGGAAAGAAAATATGGTATGCACTTATTTATAAGTTGATGTTAGTAATAAAGTACTGGATAGCCATGCTACAAACCACAGACCAAATGAAGATAACTACAAAGGAGGGCTTTGGGGGAGTGCTGCTCTTGAATCTCAATGAAAATGGGAAATAGATTAGACATGGGGGTGGGATGATTGGCGGGGAGGACAGAAGGAGAGAGTATGGGGAGAAAGAAGTAGAATTGGTAGTGATGTTGGGGACATTTCTGGTATAAGCTAGAAACTAGGACAATGAAAATTCCCAGGAATCTGTGAGGATGATCTTAGCTAAGACTCCTAGCAAAGGGGGATATGGAGCCTGAAAGAGCCATCTTCTGTAACCAGAAGAGACTTCCAGTGGAGGGATGGGGACCCCAACCCAGCCACAAACCCCATGATTTGTCCTGCCTACAAGATGGGCAGGGGTAAAAGATGAAGCAGAATTTGACGAAAGGGTCAACCAATGACCAGTCCATCTTGAGACCCATACCATGAGAGAGAGCCCACCTCGAACGCTATTAACCAGATTCTGCTATACTTGCAGACAGGAGCCTAGCACAGCGGTCATCTGAGAGGCTTCACCCAGCAACTGATGGAAGCTGATACAGAGACCCACAGACATACATTAAGTGGAGCTCGGGGAATCCTGTGGAAGAGGGGGAGGGAGAATGAAGGATCTAGAGGGGTCAAGGACACCACAGAAAACCTCAGGACTCAACAAACCTGGCCCCACAGAGACCACAGAGACTGCACCGCCAACCAGAGAGCATGAATGGGCCAGACCTGGGCTCTCTGCACATGTGTAACAGTTGTGCAGCTGGGTCTGCATGTGGGTCACCTAACTAACAGCAAGAGTAGGTGCTGTCTCTGACTACACTGCCTGCCTTTGGATCCTTTCCCCTAACTGGGCTACCTCACCTAAACTTACTGCAACTTTGATATGCCAAGGCTGATGGATCTCCCTTTTCTGAAGAGAAGGGAAGAGAGGTGAATGCGGGGGAGGGGAGAGAGAGACAGGGAGGAGAAGAGGGAGGGGAAATTGCAATCAGGATGTAAAGTAAATAATTAACTTAGTCAATAAAAATTAATTTTTAAAAAGGGAGTTTTGAGAACATTATTTTTAGAATATTTCTTCTTCTCTTATGCATATAAGTGTTTTGCCTGCATGTGTATACATGCATCATGTACATGCTAATGCCCACAGAGATCAGAAGCAGGCTTCAGATGCCCCAAAACTAGAATTGTGGCTGCCAGTGAACCTGGAATCAAACTCAGGTCCTCTGGAAGAGCAAGAAGTGCTCTGAACCACTAATCCCTCTGTCCAGACACACCACATCTGGATTTTAAGAAGCAAAGCCAAATTTATTTTAAAAGTAGTACCCAATTCAGGTTAAGTACTGGACATCAAATATTGGAAAAAAACTAAACATTAAGAAAGTAGATACACAAGCCTGTTCTGTATCCTACAGTCTCTTTCATTAGCAAACAGCATATTGTCCACCTCAGTGAAGTACATTGGCTGTATTTATGACTGCTCTGTTAGTTCATAAAGTTCAAATTTTCAAAGAAAATTTCAAAGCATTGAATTGATTCCTGCGCATGCACACACTTGTTGGCTAGTATGTCTAGGATCCTGACTAATCAAATTATCACAGCAACCACAGGAAGGGCATTTAATTCATCACACTTAATAGCAGTGTACATTTTTATGACTGTCCTAAAATGAATTAATGGATGAGGCATTAGTCTGAAATTAGTAAAAATAAAAAGATAATATTTTAAAATAAAAAAATACATTCTAAACTTTTAATTTTCTGTGGAATATAATTAAATAATGGTTTTATTTACAATTATGTAATAATTCCTACCATTTCTGAGAACAAACATATACTCGAACAAAACCGCTTGGGAAGGCTTTTCGCCTCCCAGCTTAATGTTTCCAGCAGGATTATACAAGAGGATGCTTTTCTTTAAAAAGTACCCAAGGGCTGATCCATTTTCCCAGAAGCACTCCTAGTTCTTTGAACCTGACGTCCTTGCTTCTGAAGCAGTGTCAGATCCTCATGGCTGTTAAGTCTCACCTCAGCTGCCAATGTGTCCCCCTCCCCACCCCACCCTAACCCCCACCCCTTCTAAGCCTCTCTTACTCTGCGGTGCATGTGGTTCTTGAATAACACTGAGCGACTATAGAGCTGCATGTCCTGTCTGCCACTGTTGAAATCGACTATCATTTTATTTGCAATACTTGGATGCATAATCCTTTTTACAATCACTCTAAAAATGATTAACAGATAGTGTCTGGTAGAAGGCCAAATAAATCTGCTTACGTAACAAACAGTTTTATGTCTCTGAGAACATTAAAGCCAGAGATAGACTACAAGTACTAAAAAGGCAGTATCTGCACTGGACCTGTGCATGGTAGAGCATCGCAACCACCGGAGCCATCGAGGTTTTAGGGAAGGGTTCAGAGGCCAGTTAACCCAGAAACAGAAAGACTCACATGGTATATACTCACTTTTAATTGGACACTAGCCCAACAGGCATGTCCCACTTACCAAGAGATTGGGACAGATGTGAGGACATCTGACTGGGACGCTAGCTAAGAGAAATATAGGAGATAAGGAAATAGAAGGATCCAGAGGATCTTAGAAAGCTACAAGAAGAGCATCATAACAGGTGGATCAGGGCCCAGGAGTGTCTGCTCAAACTATTGCACTAACCAAGGACAATACAAGCAGTAAACATCGAACCCTTACTCTGATCAAGCCAACAGACAGGACATCCTCCACAGTTGTGTGGAGACCAGGGACTGACTCTGACATGAGTTCCGGTGCCCCGTATTTGACGACCTCCCCTTCGTGGGGAGCCCTGGTGACACTCAAAGAAAGAGTAGGCAGACTACCAAGATGAGGCTTGTTAGCCTGTGATGATAAAGTGGGGGAGGAGATGCCCCTCGGACATGAACCTAAGGGAGGGTAATAGGATGGGGGTGGGTGGGTAAGAGGAACAGAAGGACAAGAGTGATGGGAGAACAATTGAGTTGTAATCTGAATAAATTAATTTTAAATTTAAATTAAATTAAATTTTTTAAAAAGAGGCCACAATAAGGAAAGCATATCCCCCCTCGCTCCCCCACCCCCACCCCCCGCCACTACTCGAGTCCCACGCCCCGGCCCCACACTCAGCAAAGAGATATGTAGTTTGGGGAAATTCAAGCAAATCTTGAAAAGTACAGCCAAAAACACACCTTGACAAGGGATTCAGCTACACTAATAGCTGTGCTGTTACTAGAGAAATAGAGATTTTTTTGTTTCTTTTTTTATTTATTTATTCTTATTTTTATTTATTTTTTTATTAATTTATTCTTGTTACATCTCTATGGTTATCCCATCCCTTGTATCCTCCCATTCTCCCCTCCCTCCCATTTTCCCCTTATTCCCCTCCCCTATGACTGTTCCTCAGAGGGATTACCCCCCCCCCATATATGCTCATAGGGTATCAAGTCTCTTCTCAGTGACCTGCTGTCCTTCCTCTAAGTGCCACTAGGTCTCCCCATCCAGGGGATGGGGTCAAATATGAGGCACCAGAGTACGTGTCATATTTAGAAACTAGATATAAATTGAAGACCCAGATATGAATCCACACACATATGGTCACTTGATTTTTGACAAAGAAGCCAAATCCATTCAATAGAAAAAGGATAGCATCTTCAACAAATGGTGCTGGTCTAACTGGATGTCTATGTGTAAAAAAATGCAACTGGACCCATATTTGTCACCTTGCACAAAACTCAAATCCAACATAAAACCAGAGACACTAAGTCACTTAGAAGAAAAAGTGGGGAAGAGCCTGGAACATATTGGCACAGGAGACAACTTCCTGAACAGAACACCAACAGCCCAGGCCTTAATGTCAACAATTAATAAATGGGACCTCATGAGGCTGAGAAGCTTCTGTAAGGCTAGAGACACTGTCAAGAGAACAAAGCGCCAGCCTACAGACTGGGAAAACATCTTCACCAACCCTACATCTGACAAAGGTCTAATATCCAAAATATATAAAGAACTTAAGAAATTAAACACCACCAAACCACATAACCCAATTGAGAAATGGGGCTTGGAACTAAACAGAGAATTCTCAACAGAAGAATATCAAATGGCTGAGAAGCACTTAAAGAAATGCTCAACCTCCTTAGTCATCAGGGAAATGTAAATCAAAACAACTCTGAGATTCCATCTTACACCCATCAGAATGGCTAAGATCAAAAACTAAAGCGACACCACATGCTGGAGAGGATGTGGGGAGAGAGGAACACTCCTTCATTGCTGGTGGGAATGCAAACTAGTACAACCACTTTGGAAATCTATCTGGTGCTATCTCAGAAAATGGGAATAGGGCTTCCTCAAGACCCAGCTATTCCACTCCTTGGAATATACCCAGAAGATGCACCAGCACACAACATGAAAATTTGCTCAACCATGTTCAAAGCAGCCTTATTCATAATAGCCAGAACATGGAAACAGCCTAAGTGTCCATCAGTAGAAGAATGGATAAAGAAACTGTGGTACATATACACTATGGAATACTACTCAACTATTAAAAACAAGGAATTCCCAAAATTTGTGGATAAATGGATTGAGCTAGAAATGATCATAATGAGTGAGTTAACCCAAAGCAGAAAGACTCAAATGGTATATACTCACTTATATCTGCATACTAGCCCAATGGGCATGTCCCACGAAAGCCTTCCATTACCAGGAAACTGGGACAGAGGGGAGGACATCCTACTGGGACTCTAGATGAGAGAAGCATGGGAGAATAGCAATGTAGAAGGATCCAGAGGGTCCTAGAAACCTACAAGTAAAGCATTATGATAGGCAGATTTGGGCCCAGGGGTCCCGCTCAAACTAAGGCACCAGCCGAGAAATAGAGATTTAAGCCAAGAATTTGAGACTTCCTTGGGAACAAAGGAACTTTTAGAGATTCTTTAGTGTGTATGTCTGAAAGATTTTTGCTATGGACTGCTAAAGATGATATCACTATAGTATTAAGGGGGCTGGAATGGTTGTCTCAGTGGCTAAAAGCACTTCCTCCTCTTCTAGGGAACCCGAACCCACTCCCAGCACCCAAATCAGACATCACACAACCACCCGTAAATCCAGCTCTAAGAGGATTTGATGCCCTCCACTCGCCTCTGTGGGCACAGTACACACATGGCACATCAGGAGACGTAGTTAAATTCGTTTAAAATTGTATTGATTAAGGAGAGAGAGAAAGCTGCTTACAAAATGCAGAGGAAGATCTTTGACCACTTTAAGATGTTGCCAATAGCCTATAGAGTTACCACACACAAGTATAATGGCATCTTCTCTTTCTTACAGGGCCTAAATTTCACCACTAATTCCTGCAATTAGCATTTATTTCCTGCTGCTCTGTGCTGCATCATTTTAGACAATGAAACAGTAAGATAGAGACTTAATTTTAAAGTCCTCCTTTGTAGTAGATGGACTTCCATTATTTTCAGTCTTATTACCAATCTCCTCAGATCTAATCTTTCCTAAACATTTCTAGGCTACTTATTGAGTTACTTCTGACTTTTATAACTTACTAAAAATTCATTAAAGACTTCATTAATTTTTCACCAATCTACAAACCTTATCGCTGCAGTTTTTATTAGCCAAGATATAATTAACTAGGTCTGACTTTTTAATTTTAGGGACAAGTCATTTACCTACACTATCAACAGTTTTATAATAATTACATTTTTACTCCATCAGATTTCTCTCCAAATTATGTCCTGTAATTAGAATTCCACAGTTAGTATCTCATAGCCTTAGTGGCATTTACATCTGTCTTCTGTTACTCTCAGTCTTTAAGTAATGAATATTTTGTAATCCCTCTACTTTAAAGAAATCAATAACAATACAATGCTCAAAAATCACAGACTCTATTGTAGAAGTGTCTACTAATGGAAAAACTTAATCTTTGTTTTCTGACATTTATACTTTATGCATGCTGTCCTACCCATTTCATATCCGCAGATTCAACATAAAATAACAAATTTGCAAAAATAGCATGCATATGTACTGAGCATGTATAATCATTATCATTGTCATTAACTATTCAACACAACTGCTTACATAGCACTTGCATTATAGTAGGAATAAATAATCCATGTCTACCTCATGTCTGTGAAGGAAATATGCAGATTATGCCCTTTTATGTAAAGGAAGCTGTCCACCGCAATCCTGAAACGAGTCCCCAATGGCTACAGAGGAATGACTAACATCCACTGGTTATCCAATTTCATCACATAGTAAAATACAAGTTAAATGTTACTTACGGACTCTTAGCAGAGAATGAACAGTGTCACTTCTTCATTGGAGCTGATGTGAATGCAGCCAGCAGCTGCAGAGGCATTTCTTTGCTTTGGTTCCTAGGAAGCATTAAAGACAACAAATATACAACAACTCCTGTAGGTTTCTTGTATCTAGTTCTGGAATCTCTATAACCTGTTTTTCTACAAAGATGCAACACAAATTTCAAAAAATGGGTAAATATCCAAATAATTACATCAATTTAGGCTTGACCTTATATTTCTCTTGATACTGTTTAAAAATTCTGGGGAGATTAAATGGCAATTACTCATTTGTTTGTTTGTTTGTTTGCAATGTTTTAATCAGTGTTCTCAGTCATTATATAAAATGTTGACTGCAATAATTATTTTTATTTTTAAAAATGAATGTTTTTAAGTGATAAGTCTTTGGAGTTTGTTTAATACTACATCTGTTTAGCAGAATAATATAACATATTTCCCCCTAGGGCCTATGACCTGTCTAGCCAGAGTTTCTTGCCTATGCTACCAACTATGGTTTTTATCTTGAATAGCGGGACTTAAACCCAAGCAGAAAGTGGTTGGTTTATGCTTTACCACTATTGCCTCAGGGACCATCCAGATCAGTCACTATTGTATCATACACGATTCACCTCAGGAAAAGACGGATGGTTAATTTTGCCTCAGGTGTCATGCATAATGTCTTAAAGCACTTTAAAAAAATCTAACAGGGATGATGTTTCCAGATCAGGCCCAACTCCATTTCTCCGTGTTCTATGACTCAAGGAAGTAGAGTCTTCAGTAATAGGACCTTTCCAACAAGTTCTGAAGGTAGCCAAGAGCACTGACAATAGCCTATGATATTTGGAAGTTTTCAGGACCTTGATGGCCAACAAACCAAAATAATTAACCCATTTCTAGCACTGGATTCTTATTTGGTGGCCTGTGGTGTCTAGTGGCAGCATTGTTACCCTGTTATAGCGAAACATTTTAACTTTTTGAGTGTGTCAGGGGGTGAGTGTGTGCCCACACAATGCACTTCTACAGAAGAAGAAACTGTTTCCAGAAGTGCTATGTACTACATGAAAATTAGTCAAATGTGTGACTGCTGGAAACATTTGAAAGCCAGTCTAGCCTAATGCTGCTTTGGATTTTCTTTTAGTGTGGATTCAATGTGCTATATATCCCAATGTAAACACTGTGTTAGGTCTTTATCCAATATTGTTTTACCTTCCTGTATCTGTGGTATTATTTATTAAATAATTATAAAAATGAATCAAAGCATAAAAGCTAACCCTGTGACCTTTTTTGTAACAACCAAAAAGTACCATATATTAAACAGAGATATATTTTTCTCCCAAAGGCACTGAAACTCAAAACTAATATTGAAAAAAAAAAAAAGAAAATCTAAGGGAAATATTCTCATCTAAAATGCTCCTGAAATAGCTTGTATAATATGAATATGAATGAAACTGTGTTTTCTAAACAAGCTCTTGGCATTATTAAGCCTAGACCCTCAAATAAGCAACCAGGGCTGTCCCAACTTTTTCCCTAAAGAATCCTTTAGAATTACAAAGCAGCCAGGCAAGCAGTTTGTTTCATGCAAAATAAAGGCACACTTAATAATACCTTTTCAATTTTGACTTACATGATTTAAATTCAAGCCTCTATAACAATAGCTTAATATCTAATGTTACATCCATATTCAGAATGCACCATGTGCAGAAATTAATGCAACAAACCTAAAATCAAGGTGCTACAAAACAGCTTCTACATCAAAAGATAGACAAGCATCTGATAAAGTACTTTAATTAAGCATATATTTACAGACATACAGCTACCGTAAAGGAAGACAGACAGATGTAGGAAAGTAGCTATATCTGCAGAAAAAGGAAACAGCAAGTTACAGCCAATTTTATACATGGGACATTTGACAAACACCACAGAAAACAAACTCTAATCATTTACCAGGCCTCAAACCTTGCCAGAAATCTTTTGGCAAATGAAGTTCACAAAGGAAGTTTTGGGGTCTAAGCAGAATTTTAACTCAAAAATTAAATATTTGGCAATATAATACAATTATATAAATTTTAAAAGCAAGAACCTTGGCATTACATTTCCATTTTAGCAATCTGTATGTCCCTGATCCACATTCTTGAGTGAAGTTTTTAAAAGGGTGCACTAGACAAATGAAAAAATAAATATTTCAGAATTATGACATGAGCTGCTCCCAGATCACTTTATGAAAAGCTGGGGAACTGACCACTATTTTCCGTTAAAAGACAACCCGGTCTATCAATATTATGTCCTGGTCAGGTACTAACCAGATGCTGCCTATCACACAGCTTACATCAGCTGCTAAGACAGGAAGTAAAAAGCAGGAGTCCTTGCATGCTTTGTGTGTAATGCGAGCAAAAGAGTGCGCTGTGTGGCAGTCCATCTAAGGCACAGCAAATTACATAACACAGTTACTGCTTTGCGTGGCCCGGGATCCTCCAGCCAGCCCTCCACTAGGCAACATGCCTGTGCGAGTCAGGCCCTTGAGGGTCAGCACACTTTCACTCTCCTCCCTGAGAACAGAGGAGACCCTTGCCATCTTGCCAATTGCTGGGATTTTGTTTCTTATGACTTCTTTCCAGGCTGCAGCTGAACCATCAAACTGGTCTTGACCTTCTGTTATCAATTCACCATCCGAGCAGATACTGAAAACATCTCCCAACATTTTTGTCACTTTTTTTCCAACAAATGGTAAAGACCATGTGAAGACATGCACAAATTTGGGCAACCAGTAAGGGTGTGGAGAGCAATTAAACTGTCGGATGTTCATCACAATATTTTCGTACTTTAATACAACAGCCTTATTACTGTAGACATGTAAGTAATTAGGTGCCAAAAATGTGTTATTAATGAAGGAAACACTGTGTTCGCCTTTCCTTGTGCATTCCATAGCCTGCATCTTGAGCTTCCTGAGCTGTAGTAATCAATAATAAATTAGTTTTGCAAAAACTCACACACTGCTGAATAGTTATAAAACTAAGAACACCCTCGAAGTGTATTATGACTAAAAGGGCCTTGTGATTTTTCATTTTGAGAGTCTTCGAAAGGAGCAGACCACAGCAAGTCACACATTGGTCCAAATGTAGGTGGCTCTTAAAATCTGTCTAATCTCCTAATACCATTCAGTGAGTGTGCTTCCATGAACGTCCACTATGAACACAGAAATTGTTGCTTTAGAAGTGTAGCAAGGGGTAAGCTGTTGAAAGCTTCCATAGGAGCTTCATAGACTCCTTCTGAATATTTAATTTTACATTCCTCTTAAAGGTAAAATATTCAGTGAGGTGTCTGCATTCATGGTTGCCTCTCAGAAGCAATAATGTACTTGGGTATAGCATCTCCAGGACCCATAAGTACAAGACACGCTCTGTCCTAAAAGAACCTCTGTCCACATAATCGCCAACAAAAAAGTACCGTGTATTAGCAGGTGGTCCTCCTACTTCAAAAAGTTTCATCAGATCAAAAAATTGGCCATGGATGCCACCACACACTGTAATTGGGCCATCTATTTCTATCCTGGTTTTCTCCTGCTGAAGTATAGCAATGCCCTCACTGATAACTCTTGGAGCAGTTTCTTCACCTACTCAAACTTCTTTTACCAGGTGAACATCACCCCTGGGTATCCCTTCCATTTCAAATACTTCTTCAGATGTCAACCAGTGAGTTGCAGGGGGGAAATGGACAGCTTTAAAGACCCAGTCGGTCCAAGAGGGGGCGGTGGCTACAAGAGCCAACTGGCGGCACCCCTGGGGAGCATGACCAGTTTATTTTATTATTAGATAACATACATTAAAATGTAAAAGTAGAAACTAGAGTATTAATTACTCGTATCTGAATACATTTACTCAATCAGGAACGATAAATTGAAGAGAGGGAAAAAGAAAGAATATCCCAACAAAGGGTAAAGTAAAGTATGCAAAAGTTTAAGACATATTTACAAATGTTTAAGCATGCTGGAGTTTTCAAGAAATAATACTATTAACTATAAACACAGAGTGAATACCAAATTCCTACTGAGCTATAGTATATGAGATCATGGTGCACATGAAAAATAAGGTACGATCCAAGGAAGAGGGAGCCTCAATGCTCATAGATCTGGGTATGGATGCAGAGGGACAGGAAGACTAACACTAGTCATGCAGGTGAAAAGTGAGCGTGTTCAGGAAGCAATCAATACATCAGCCCAGAGACGTGAGCACAGAACATGTCAAAACAGCCATTTCATTTCTATATCATCAGATTTCCAATCAAACTAATTTAGTTTTCTTAGAAGACGTTCCCTAGATAACAATTGCATCTTAGAGCTATAAATATCCTACCAGCCAAAGAAATGGGTCCATTGTCTCTGAAGAGCTAATGGAAGACAGTCCCTGCAAGTGGAAGAGAAAACAGTCTTTTCATTAGTGGACAGGCATCATTCTCCAAAACCAGATAGGCTTGTCTTGGTAAGACATGGTTAGCTAAATAGCTATACAAGGACATTAACCAGGTCACCAAAAACATGGACAGAGATGTAGAAGGCACTTTGACCATTTCCCATGGGGCAGAACCCATTATATGAGCCTGTAACTTAATGGAAAGAAGTCCACACACGCTAACTAAAGTTTAAGGTTTTACGTTGACCGCCCAGAAAGCAGTCAGGAAGAAGCAAGCCTTCCTTGGTGAACAGAATAGAGAGTTCCTGAGTCTCATTTATGCAGCTGCATCAGGATTGTCCTAGAAGGAAAAGTGAGGCAAGGCATCATCCTAACCCTCCTCCTTCCTTCCGAGGAGGCCCTAACCCCACAGAAAATCCTCACTTAAAATACTAGAGGAAGGGTGAAGACAGGTTTCCTTCCATGTTTGTCAGCAGGGAAATGGGGCTTTCATACTTTTGGTCCCTGCTGGCTCCATCCTTAGAATGCATGGAAGAGGCATAGCAGAGAGACTGTATGCGTCTGGCTTCATGTCTTTGTGACAAATCCTGGAGAAAACTTAAGAGGAGATATTTCCTTGGAGTGATGGTTTCAGAAGACCCTTGTTTCATGGCAACAGGAATGTAGAAGAGATGCTTCTCATCCTGGCACACAGGGCACAAAGAGAATATAAACTTGAAAGTCATATATCCAGTGACCTATTTCCTGCAGCTAGGCCACACCTCTTATGTTTCCAGCAACTCTCAAAAATAGCACTGCCAGCAAAATACTAAGCATACGAGGCAGATTTCATATTCAAACCATAACGTTTCTATTGTAGCTAAGGCTTGTTAAAATCTGTGACAAACATGCATGCTACTATAAGGCAGATAATCAGCTTAAAATAAAACCTATAGTACACTTAAGCAAGTAGTGAGTAAAATCCACATCACAGTAAAATGCTCAAAGTCCCTCAAAAGCTACAGTTGCTATCCCTGTTTCCAGACCAAGAATGCTGTTTTTGTTCCGTTTTTGTTAGTGTTTTCCAAAATACCCTCTGTGTATGGGTTCTTCTTCTCTATAACTATATGAGTGTCAGCTCTAATTGGCGGATGGTTTAGAGGTCCAAATCTCTTGGAGGTTCAGTAGGATAGCAGAGAGCCTGTGTGATTCAAAGGGAATGTTTTAATCTACCAGGAGATACGAGGTGTCACAGCCGTTGTGTGAACTCTGGCAGGCACGCTGCCCTGAGGAAGCACGCTGTTGTCTCTAATACTTTGAGTTCAGCAGTTTTAATTCCCACCTCCGTGTGCTGTTTGACAGTTCATTCATTCCGAGAGCTTCAGAGCAGCACAGGTGACTCAGGATCACATAGTTATTTTAAGGATATGTCGCTTCTGTTTATTTTTTAATGCTAAGGAGAATGAGCTGAGTGTGTTGGAAGAAGACCTTTGTGCACAAAAGAAACTGCTCTCTCAAAAAACGAGAGCTTTGACATTTAGAGCTTCTGCACGTCTCTGGGGGACAGCTTCCTTAAGCCTGAAACACTGATTGGGGCCAGAGTTGGCGACTCCATCCCGCAACACCCCTCTCAAGAAGTGAAGCTTTGAAAGACTCAAAGCAGGCAATGGAATGATCCACACAAACTTTTCTATATTATTTGCTGCAATGCCTAGAATGTGTCTCTTTGCCCAGTTGACAAAAGAATTCTGAATGTCAATCGGAATTCCAACTAGAAACATGACTCATGGTTGGGGTTTACAGAGTTAACAGAGAAGAGTCATTTATACTAGAAGAAAGAGTAGTGAGAAGAGATCCTTGGTAAGCAACTATTCACAATGTAGTTCATGGTTCATTGTCGGGGATCACAGGGACAAAAGAACAGACAGAAGAAGAAAGAGAAAGATGAGGGACCATTGCAGATCATTTGTGGGGGAAGAGATAGAAACTAGAATAACCAAACAGGTCATGAATGGAAGAAGAGGGCCTCAGGGTATTGAACATTTCCCACTGCCTCTCGATATTGGAGTTTGCCACTGATAGATTCAATGAGAGAGAAAATTACTGACTTCAGTTAGGTACCTGCCAATGACTCCATCCGTGTACAATGGATGCTCCCAATCTTTCTTAAATTAAATGGTTCACAAGAAAAAAATAAAAATCCTGTACCTAGGGAAGAGACTGGTAGGGCTTAGGGGAGGGTTGGTAGGCACCAGAAGAAAGTAAGAGAAGGTAGGGAAGACCGAAATAGGGATGTATTACATATGTGTATGGAATTAAGAAACAACAAAGTTAACGTTAAAAACACAATAAAAAGTAAAGTCAAATGCAGGATGGGTGGCAACAAGGTGCTGGTTCAGGTGGCAGATACACAATAGCTATTTCCTAAGAGACACTCATCATGTTTTTCACGGAGGCTTTTCAGAAGAAAAGGAACATTTGTATTGTAAAACCACTGAACTTACTAAGAAGGTCATTACCAATAATGAATTAGCAACATCTGAAATTTATTTCATGTGCTCCAAACTAACATTTTATATCTCAATAGAAAATGACCCTTTCATCACATTTCAACACCTTATAGCAACATGAAAGCCCATGTAAAATTATATTGAGCTTCTCTCTGTGTAAAGACTGACCATGTTTCAACAAAACAGGAAAAAAAGGTCAACTGCTGTTCACAGAAGCAGTTCTTGAAGCCTAAGCAATTCATGGTTTGGATGCAAAAGACTTGTTTTTTAAAATAAATAGCTCACCGTTGTTTTTCGACATCTCTCATTTTTATATCCCATGTTCTCTTTGTCACTATTTCTCTCACACTCTTAGCTTAAATCCTTCCTACGCCCATCATATTGAGGCAAAAAGTATAGTCTGCCACTGGTTTTCATGACACATACTTCTTTGTTGACATTTTGTTTGTTTCACACAAGGCCCAAGCCTATTAGAGTTCCCAGCATTCCTCATTCTTCTATTGACTATCCCTGTGAAGTTGAGAAGCTGTGTGGGAGAAGGAAAAGAGGAAGGGAAAGAGAGATTGAGAAAAAATTTTCCCATCGCTTAGGAAAGCACTACTGTCGTAAAGTTCCTGCCACCACCCACCAGCCCCAGCCAACACTCCTGAGAATCAAAATCTGTCTCGTTAAGGCACCACTGCTAATCATCTCTCTCCAGGGTCCTTTGATTATTCTGCCTGGTTTTGGAAGCTTCAGTTATTTTCAGTTATCATTTCAGTCATTTTGAAATAAACAATCTTTTCTATTTCTAAAGAATGATTTATGAAATGTACAAGAATACCTAGTTACCTCAGGAATACTTAAAGCAAACCTTCATCAAGAACTCCGTTCCTCTGGTTTCCCCCGCACCTTGGGAAACCGCATGCACATCGCTGAAAGCCACACCATTTAACTCAATTAAGATATAAATGCTGAACACTTGCCTTTTAACCTAACATGTTACAATGAAACGCTAACTTCTAGAAACTAGCTATTTCCTTTGAAAGAGCAACTTTTAATACTCAAATTAGTTCTGCACTGACTGATAAGCTGTCATTTCTAATAGTGCTATGACACTTATACACTAAAATGTATTTCTGAGAAAAATAATACTTAGAAAGGGCACCTGACTAAGATGTTCTTTTTACCATAAATGCAATATGTTCAATAATCTTCATAAGAAAATTATTTTAATATTTAGTAGTAATTTAGATGAGTATGTGCTTTTCATTATAATCACAAATTTATTTCTGCTAAGCTTGTGATCAACATTAATCAAATACACAAAAGTGCTGCACTCTTGATGAGCTGACCCCTTATGAAAGTATGGAAAAAGATGAGGCCATGGAAAAAATGTCCCTACAAACCACTGCATAGAAGATGGTCTGGGTTAAGGAAGTGATCATGGAGAAATCGAACACTATTTGTGTGGCTGGGCATAAGTAGGTAACTTCACAAGTTGCTCTCTGACAACTGAAGTTCTATTAAAGTTTTTCAACGAAAGCTTTTCTTGCCAAATATCTCTACTAGGAGGATTTTTCACAAATTTGACTTAGGGCAAAATGTGAACAATTTCTAAGTAAATTATTACTCAAAATCCTCTCTGCTAATAAAAAACATGCATAATTGGTCTGCTTTATTAAGAGTACAGGATTTGCATTTAAACTGATTTGCATTGCTCTCCATGGAATATGCCACTAAGCACTTTCATTCATTCATTCTATCATTCATTCAAAGAAACCTATTATTTTCCTATAAGAAGTCACAAGCTATCCTGAGCTGCCCAGACCTTGAATCTTTAAGTAGGCAACTCCATTTTATCTCACCGCCCTAAACTTCTCAACCACCTTCTCTTTTGTTTTTAGCTTTGGTAACTAGGTTCCCATCTCATATCTGCTCTTATCACACCCTGCCCTCCCTCCACACTTCTTGCTTTAGTACCTTTCATCTGACCATGGGCAGTCATGCTTATTTTTCTTCATAGGTCACTTCATTGAGTATGACTTTCACTCTTCCTCAGGCTACAGCCAATGTCCTCTTCTCCAAGGAGGAACAAATTTGGGGCATTGCTGACACCTACAAGCCCAGCCTTTGCCGTGTGTTTTCAAATCAACTTCAGTGCCTGGAAAAGCTAAAAACAAACAAACAACAAACAAAAACATTCTATGGAGAACATAATTATGAATTATGCAAAACTCTTTTCTACTTATTTTCATATCTAGTTGGATATATTATACAAGTAAATAATGATTATAAATATAAAACAAAGACTATATAATGCAAAATACTTGACAGAATTCTTTCAGTGTTCAGATAAACATTTGACCAAATATACTCAATTTTCCCGGAAAATCCACTTGATGTTGGCATATAACTAAATAAGTATGAGATAGTCAATGTGTACCTAATGTGCTTATGTCAGTTGGCTGTCCCAAAGGAAGACAGAGTCGTATGCTTCAGAGCCCTGTAGTAGAGTGGTGCCCTGAGAACTGGGCTGCCTCATCAATGAACAGCAGCCCCACTGATCTCAGCCTGTACCAGGGCTGTCATGAAGCAGTTGTTATGTAAGTTTACATAAGTTTCTAGCCCAAGGAATAAACTCCAAACATTGCAGCCCCCTGAAGACTGCCTCTGAGACCTGGGCCAGTAGAGGCAAGTGCTTCAGATGCTCAGAGAAAGGCTGCACGCCCATGGGAACACTCGGGCCTCTAGCCTTTGGGAAGTTAGTTGGCTATACCCAGATCCCACAGTGTGTATGTGTGCAAACGGTCCCATTTAATCCTCCACATACTCAAGTATAAGTTTCCTCATATTTGAATGCTTACATATACTCAGTTCCAGCCCTGTGCCATATTCACCACCTATGTTATGTCTATACAAAAATTCCCACTTGTTTATTTTGGCTATTATTTAAATTTCTTCAGTGTTTTTTTCCTACCAAAATTCAAAGCATCGTCTTTGATCTTTTCTTTTTCTCTGGCTAGCCCAACTCCCTGAAGTTCCAAGATCTATCTTGGCACCCTACAAAAGACCTGAATAGATTGGATCTTTTTCTCTGATTCTTCTTTAAACTTAAATAAGCACAAGTTAAAGTTAGCTACTGTGCATGCCATGTCGCCTAATCACGGCACCAAATGAGCTTTATGCCACTTCAGAAAAGTATTTGTTGCTAATGTCTTTTGGATGACACAGTTGAATGTTTTGGATAACTTTGTTTTTCAAAACCATTAGGTCTGGGTGGCTTTTGTGTTTTATTTTTAATTGCTTAAAAAAGCCTTGAGCATTCTAAGAAAGTAAGACTGAGAAAGAATAATGATATTAAAGTGAGCTTCTGTTTGCAGAGATGTCTTTTGAAGGAGGGTGACTAATGTTTGGGAGATGAATCATCGTAACAGAATTGTGGGTGGCAGTTTCATCACAGTCTGTGGACTAATTTGCAATTAAAGAACATTTTTATTCCTTTGTCTTATATAATCCAATACTGAAATGTAAAAAAAAAAATTCAATAAATAAAAACACTACAGGGAAGAATTCTAAATACCATATGTGCTCCCATGACCATCACACAGTCTGTTGTAACAGTATTTTTATGTTCTAAGTGATACCAGCCACCATTTACCTTGGTCTCTTATTCCATTATGGGCTATCTCTCCAGGGACATCATTAGACATGGACTCTGTAGTCTTTGCAGTCTGAAGTGAGAAATAGATGGTGAATTTTTTGGCCATCCTTTTCCCACTCGGTTTGAGCAAAAACAAGAGGTACTTTCTGTGTGTGAACAGAGCTAAAGCCTAAACTGAATTAGGTTTTAGAACCTTGGTTCCCCCTTAACAGTGAGAAAAAATAAGCAAAACTTCATGTATCTCTGGCTTTATAAGAATGCTACTCACTACTGAGAAGTGAAATGAAACTTGAAAATGTTCTGTTCTGTATCTTTTCCTGGCTTCTAGTTGCCTTCGGGACCGGAATCCACCCCCCCCCGTCCCCGCCCACCACTGACCTCTAGGCAGCATGGTGACGGCTAACATCAGGCTTTTTCCCTCTCCCTGTACTCATCCTTTTACAAAGAGTCAGTGACTCGGGTAGTATAACCAATGCACTGTCTCCCAGAACCACATCCACCACCACTTCATCTCTTAACGTGGCGTTAACTGCAGCATGGTATTTAGAGAAGGTTTTGTTTAGTTCACCGTTTGGAAGAATTAAAGAGTATGACACTAATTCTGGCAAGGTCCCCCTGACTACCTCACCTCACCAACTGTCACCAGTTCAAGCCACCATCGCAACTTCAGACCAACTACAGGGCAGGCTCAGCGGGAGCCCGGCATCTAAGACTCACGGCTGAAAGCAGAGGTTAGTAAACGACTTGGCTTCTAAAAATTCTGTTCAAACTGAAACTTCTCTATTTATTGAGAACCCTAAACATTTTCCATTTTAGAGCCATTCCACAGTCTTGTCAAGGTAACACATTTAAATTCCAAGAATACCACCCCAAATGTTATCACGATTGAAAAAGAATGAGAAGACAGTGGTGTTAGGAATGGCAATAACATTTCTATCTTTGCCTCCAGATAGTGCAGCATTTTTTTTCCTTTTAGTTTTATTATCTTTTTAAGTTAACATACAAAGTGGTGAGTTGCACTGTGACATTGCCACACGTTTATTATTACACTTCATGCTTTTTCATCCCCTCTCTTGCTCATCCTTGGCTTTCATGTTACATGCATTTCGTTTTTTTTGCTTTATCTTCTTCCCCGTTCCTCCTCTCTCACAGTTCTCTTTATACTTTTATGTATTACATATGTGTATGTGTAAATTTATATCTAGTTTCTAAATATGACACGTACTCTGGTGCTTCATATTTGACCCCGTCCCCTGGATGGGGAGGCCTGGTGGCACTCAGAAGAAGGATAGCAGGCTACCAAGAAGAGACTTGATACCCTATGAGCATATACAAGGGGAAGAAGTCCCCCTCAGGCACAGTCATAGGGGAGGGGAGTAGGGGAAAAATGGGAGGGAAAGAGGAATGGGAGGATACAAGGGATGGGCTAACCACTGAGATGTAATAAGAATAAATTAATAAAATAAAATTAAAAAAAAAAGAAAAGACATGAAATATTTATCTTTCTGAGTCTTGTTCCATGTAGAGTGATAAGCTATAGCTCAATCCATTTTTTGCAAATATCAAATTTTCATTCTTCTTTACAGCTGAAAAAAATTACCTTGTGTGTATCTACCATGTCTTTCTTTCTTTGTCAGTCTGTTGGTGACCCTCTAGGGTAAGTTCACACTTTTACTCATTGCTAATTCAGAACCAAGAGATTACTGGCAGCCATTAGAATTTGATTCAGCAATGAATGTCAGAAACTATAAAACCTATTTCTTTTCTTTTTCTAAAGGTAGTAGGTCCAGGACTCAGCAGGGTGTTAATGGGCATGGGTCAAAATTAGTGTCTTCTTGGTCTATAGATTCCATGCAGGGCTTCACCAGTGAGAGCTGCCATGTCCACAAGGTGAGCATCAAAGAGACTGAGAAGCATGCGCTTTAGTCAGAGTTCATGTTTTTCCTGAATTGGCATATGTGATCTCTAGCAATGTGTGCATCCTGGTAGAACTGAAAGAGATCTTTTCCCACTATTCCACCATATTTATCAAAGTATTTGATTAATATATATGTATACATGTATACATATATATATGATTGATGATGATGATGATGTCTGGACCTAAGGGAAGAAGCTAAATGGTCCTGCTATCAAACTGCCTTCTAAATATCCATGTCTATGTCTGTAATTTAGTGCTACTCCAACTTTAGTGTTACTGCAGTGTGCCATGGTTAATACACACATGTATTACTGTTCAAAGTACTAAGAATAAGTGGGTGTGAGTTATCGGCTGCAGGCTGGACATCTATATTGACTTCCAAACCCCACTCCAAGTCTCAGAAAACATCATGAAAGGTGGAGTGGAAAGAACGTAGAGCTAGAGTACAGGGAGGCATGCTAAGCAATGCTGCTCTCTAGATATGGATGATGTGATACTTTATTCCATTGTGTAATTACACAATATCTGTATTTTTATATAACATGAATAATGCAGGAAACACTTGAAGAATAATACCTTTAGCAATACCTAACCTTTGCATCATTTCCTGAATTTAAATTTTTACCTTCATCGTTTCTAAAGAACAGAAGCTCTTGAAGTAAGTAGATCAGAGATCCCATTCTCTATCTGATGAAACTCAGATTGAAGTAATATTTGCTATACATACCACATTGGTAAGTTGGGATAACTGGGATGAAAGATTCTCTGATTTAATCCAGAAGCATGGACTTCCCTGTTCTCAGTTCCCCTGCATAACCGTATCAATGTGAACACATCAGTACCTTCATTCCCTCAAGGACTACTAAAGGGATCTACATTGTTAAGAAAGCGATTTCTCAACAAAGGCTTTTCCCATGTGATTTCTAGCTACTAGATATATCTGTACATTACAAAATAAATTAATTTTACCTGATTATACATAGCAGGTGCATTCAGATGCCAGATATATAGCTGAAGCATAAGTATGTGTTGTTTTAAGATTGGTGTTTTTTAAAAAATATGATGGCTTTCTTTCTCTGAATAGCGTGGATTCTGGAAGGCCTTCTTTGTGATCACACAGCTCAGTTCCTTAACTATAGTTACCCAGCCTGGTACCTGGAAGCTGGTCACTAACATTACCAGTCAGGATTGCAGACAGCCAGCTGCAGACACAGCCATGGACTCACCTGGTTAATTTTCTTCTGATCAAACAATTGTTAGACTAATGTTTTGTTGTGATGGTGGTGGTGCTTGTGGTTTTGGTTGTGATGGTTGCTTTGTTTAAGGCTTCAAAAACAGATTTACTGAAAACTGAAAAGAGAAACAACCACATATGTCCTGGATGATAGTGTCACAGGTGGCATCAGGCACCACACACACAGAAGCTACTCTT